>JAJKFI010000021.1:8288720-8304342 GCA_029204185.1 Lerista edwardsae
CTGGGAAGGAGGACAGGATATGGGCTGGACTTACGATCACCTGCTGAAGCTCAATGTCACACGGCCAGAGGAGAGAACCACACTGCGAAGGCTACATCTGAGACTGAGGATTCAGTGAATCGCAGAATACTGTATATTTGTAAAAACCCCATTGAAAAACTGATGGTTTAGACTAGCCTGCCCATGTAAGCCGCCTTGGGCATTTGCTTCGGCAGGGGAAAGGCAGGGTATAAATCCGTCAAAACAAAATAGATAAATAAAAATATGGCGGTAGCCACCACTGCCATCCCCACCCTCTTCCAGGATCCAATCAATGTATTTTCCCCCACCCCGTTACACCGCTTTCCATCTTCCCCCACCCTTGCACTGCCCTGTGGAGCGCCTACCTGCACTGCCCCATGGACAGGCTCTAATTGGCACCTGCAGGCCTTTCCACCAGTGCCAGTATCCTCCACATTGCTCCAATGTGCCTCAGGGCACATTTGCAACAGTATGCATGCCCACCCTGCCGGTAGTAGCCATGGTGACTAAATTCTGTTAAAATTATTAAGTTAGTCACAGCTAATTAGTCTCACTGTTTTCAATTATGCTTAGTCATAACTCACTTTAAGAACATCAGAAAAACCTTGCTGGATCAGGCCAAAGGCCCATCCAGCTACCTGTATCTCACAGTGGCCCACCAGATGCCTCAGGGAGCACACAAGACAACCAGATCTTCCTGCATCTGGAATTCTGAGGTAACCTATTACTCTTGCACCACTCACAAGAAAGACATCAGACTGTGGTTGGGGGGTTAACTTTATTAAACACAAGTGACTAATTTTTAAGTCATGAAACCTTCTCTCTTAGGACACAACCCTGAATCTTTGTACAGTATCTGTTATCTTGAAATGAGGGTTATTGCCTCCAAAAATGAGCCATCATCTAGAAATCCCAACTAAACGCAGCAGCTAGGGCTGTTGTAATCACACTTGCTTGATGGAAAAGAAACTCCAACAGGAGTGGCACCAATGTTTCAGGAGCCTTGAGCAAGAGTTCTTTGAGGGCAAGTAATCAGTGGTGTTCCTATGGGGGGGGCCAAAAACCTAAGCTTTGCAGAAGCATGAGCTCCTGCGTAATGTGGCCCCTTGCCTCCAGAGCCGTTCGCAGGCTTTGCTCTCCAAACTGCAAATGGCTCCGGAGGTAAAGGGGAGGGGGCACAATACACAGGAGCTCAGGCTTCTGCAAAACATTTTGCCCCCTATAGGACACCACTGTCATCATTAGCATGTTCCCATCTATTGCAAAGTGTACACGCCAGCAAACACTTACCCCACCCCCACATATACACCTCTGTCCACTTCCCATGTCTCCCCTTACTAGACAGTATAGATTGGAAGCAGGAGAACAGCAGCAATTCTTCCCCATCCAATTCCATTTTAAAATTCTCAGCTGCCCCAGGCCCTGACACTGCATCAGGGGATGGGACATCTCAGAATTTTAAAGCTGTCTCAAACCCTGACGGTGCATCGGGATGGAACATCTGGGAATTTTAAAATGCCAGCAGTAAAGGAGAGGGTGCTCAACTTTTTCATTAGCACCTGGTCTCTCTGTGGCTAACTGGGCAATGCAGAGAAACAGCAGCAGATAGAGTTAGGGTAGACCTCTACAGCAGTAGTGTCCCTGGAAGGGCGGCAGAGTGCTAAGTTTTGCAAGGCACCTTACCTTGCTGTGTAAACAGCTCCTCTCCCTAGCCCTTGTAGCCAATCCTCACGGGAAAAGCAATGCCTCCACGTTGCTTACTGGCTACCAGGGAAAGGAGCAGTTTACATGGCAAGGTAAGGTGTCTTGCAAAACTCAGCACCCCGCCTCCCCTCTAGGGATGCTACTGATCTACAGTGTGTGTGAGGTCCATCAGACAGTCCATGGGCCTCTGCAGAGGTATCAGACATTGTCATGCGCCCAGGCCTCAACCCTAAAGCCAGACTTGATTTCATCCATCAACCTCCCTAGTTGTTCAAGAAGGAAAACGGGAAGTACCACTGAAAATAGATACAATGAATCTGCACAATTGGTGCTTCTTGCAGCTGCCTGATCAGCATGAGTTATGGTGCTTCTGACATCTAGACTGTACCTAGCATGCCATCATATCGGCACTATGAAAAAAGCAGATATGGTCCCAAAAAACCATATTGGATACTTCAATTTGCTTTGCTTTTTAAAAGGGTTAATAACTTTAATATTATTACAATCCATATGGTTGCAGGCAATAACTAGGCTATATAAATGCAATAATGATTTCTGAAATAAGTGAAAATAAAAGAACTTCACCACAAAACTCCATATACTAACCCTGAAGTCATAAATATCACAGACAGACAGACAGACAGACAGACAGACAGACAAAAATTATGATATTTGGTGGTCACCTGTGCCAATTTTAAAATATCAAAGGAGTGGACACCTGAGTTTTGGGATGTCTCATTCTTCACTCAAATTAGGAACCAAGGGAAGATTCTGTTGAGGGTAGGACTTACGTTATTCAGCCAAACCACATTGGTTCCTTTGTACAAGCATTAGTAGAGCAGTACTGAACTAGACAGAATGCAGGGAAATATCTCCTCTTCTGCTATGGTAATATATGATTCGTCTAAGCAAATCTCTAAAATACTACAGCCACCACAAAACTTGTTTGCCACTGAAGGATCTCATACCAACATTATTCTCACTGTGTGCAGCCCACACAGTACACGGCATAGATCATACACCAAGGTTACATATTGTATCATAGAATGCAACACAATTCCTCTTAGATGCAGGGATAATAAATTGAGAACCATGGTGTTCAAGTTTAATGATGCTACGTAGATCAGTCCTACAGAGCATTTGCCCTATAGAGCAATGCTTCCCATAGTGGTGGGTTGCAACCTACCACCCTGGGAAGCACTGGCCAATACCCCCTTAAGGGGCAGGGAGAGGATTGTGCTGCTGTCCTTGGCGAAGGGGCTAATTTTACACTTACTCCTTGCAGAACTGGCCTCCAGAACCACTTCCGGGTTGTGAATCTGGAAGTGGGTTGCGATCACATTTTTAACACATTGCAAGGCTTGGGAGCCCTGCAGGGATGTCCCCAGGGCTCCCCACACACCCCAGAACCCAGTGCTGTGTGAGGTAAGTGTAAAATAAGCCCCTTTGCCAAGGGCAACAGCACAATTCTGGGGATCGCATTGCAGCCTTTGCCCCACCCCCACCACTACTTAAGGTTCCCAACTCCCTCTTGGAGTTTGGGAACCACCGCTATAGAGCAATGGTTCCCAAACTTTTTTGGCAGGCGGCTCTATTGACCTACTGGGCCACTGGCCACAGCTCCCCATTAGGGCTACAATCCTACACATTGTATAGGGCAGTGGGTTTTACACAGGGATTCTGTTGCTCCCCTGGTGAGTTTCTGTTGCTTCCCAGGGGTTCATGGCTCACAGTTTGGGAATTTCTGCTATAGAGTGAGAACATCTGCTGCTTTAATCAGAATCACTTCCTAAGATGTAATCATCGGTATCTGTTTCAATCTTTGCTTCTGCAGCTTTTTTCTATTTTCTTTTTCAATTTTTTGAAGAAAAAAAAGGCTTCAGGGGAAAAATTCCCAAATTTGTCCAGTTTTTTTTCCGGGCCTTCACATCTCTAATTCTGTAACAGCACAAAAAAGTTCCTAAATCCATAATACAGCAAGAGACTATCAAGAATGCTGGGTTATTTTTCAAAGATGAACACTAGCATTCAAACTGAGCCCAAAGCATGTAGGTAGACAGTACATTTGCCACAGATGATTACAATCCGGTATGCAAATTTTCAGTGTCATGGCTGTTCCCATGCTGCCGTCATCAAATGGTACCAAATTATAAAAGATGTAAAACAACACAAAAAGGGAGAATAGGCATGGAGAAGCATGCTAGCACACAAACTGATGCTAGGGCACACCGAATGTTTGAAGTGCACATATTTCCCCCTTTATCTTCCTTCCAAGGTATTTTCAAAGAACTGCGAGCAGCAGAAGTGGAAATGAAGTATGGAAAAGAGAGGCTGGAATACAAAATACCATAGTTCAGAAGCCCATGCACAGTGTGAGACGAGACCAACTAAAGCTCAGGCCCAATTCAAAATGGGTTTGCTGTCACTTCCACAACCCTTCCTTGCTAGTTCTCCATAGCAAACTTATCCTTAAAAAGGAGAGGGGGTTAACTGGCGGTACAGTTTACCAGTGAGAAGAGAAACCGCACAGGCCTGATTCTTAAGGCCAGAAGGTCCTGAGCATCATTGATCACTGAAGTACATGGAGAGTTGTAGGTTCTTAGTCCTTACAGTATAGGTCTAGTATATCTATCATGCCCTTAGTTTACAGGCCCTCAAAAACCTCAGGAAATATACATGGGAGTCTGTGCTATCCGTGGGTTTGACATCTGTGAATTTCAGTATCTGCAGGTGCCAAACCTCCCTGCCCCACATAAAGCTCAGAGCCATTTAAAGGCAACTTCTGGTTTTCACCAAAAACCAAAAGTCACCTTTAAATGGGTCTGGGCAGCTTTCTGAGGCCTGCAGAGACCGCATGCAGACCGAGCCCTACTGGAGCTCAGTTCAGAGCTCCACTGGAGCTCCACTAGAGCCTCCAGACCCAACTGGAGCTCAGTTCCAGTCAGATACAGAGGGTGCTCCCCCAAAAACTGCAGATTTGAATATCCACTGTTTTCTGATCCACAAGGCGTCCTGGAAAGTCATCAATGGGACTTACTCATAACTAAAGGCATTAGTTGTTTTTCCTTCATGGAAATCATTAACAACACATTCTTACCATATATTCCATATTGGAAGCTTGTGGGTACACCTGACCCCGTAATTTATTATGAAGATCCAAAATACTTTGCATATCACTGTCTGTGATAGCCCTCTTCCCTCTTTGCTTGGCAGTCCACCATTCACCATCTTCATTCATGTATTTCTCCAGCAGCTCCTCCCACAGCGTTGAATTCTGAAGTACCATGGCAGAAACTGCTTGAGCTATGAATAGCAAAGCAGTGACTCTGAGCCATTCCTCTGCTGCACGCCTCATGATGATCTCAGAATTCCACTGGATTAACTCCAAGATAAAGCCTTCTTCTAGGTCTGCTGGCTGTAAAAGCAAAAGGGAGTAAATTTTGATGTTAAGGTACTGTCCTGAATTAATTTGCTAGATAACAAAAGTCAAACTGTACTTGGAATATGCCAGTTTGGTATCTAGGGAGACTGATGAAGGAGCCAACCAATGCAGACAGCCCAACATTTACACTGTGGGTTTGAATGAAACGGTAACTTATTTTCACCCTTGTGAACTGAAGAAGTATGGTGTGCAACACTATATGAATGTACATTTGAGAACCTGTATGAAAGAAATTCATTTTCCCTATGAATGTACTTAAAAAGAGGCAATCATAGAATTAACTGATTCAATCTGTCTTCTTACAATGGAGCTCTTCTAAAAATATTTTTGAAAGTTCATGATGAATCAAAAATGAAGGGTAGGAAGACACATCCAATCAAGTTAGTGCAAACCCAGGAGCCTTCTCGGGAGTCATTCAGAAAATTAAAAGTTACTATGGTCCACTACTTCAGATCCTGTTTTTAGTTAGAGACAATTAATTGCTTAATTCTCCCATTGAAATCAGGATTTTAAGATACTTCATGTTGGCTGGATAATTTCATAAGTTTAAAAAAAAATAAAGAGCTTTTGTTTTATATTTTAAAAGTATTTTCTGTTTCCTAAGTTACCCCAAAGCTCAAGCCTTTTAAAACCACTAAGCTAAATATTGTTAAGCCTTATAAAGAGCAAGTTACCTAGGGTATATTGCATGAGTAGCAGATATTGTAATTAGCATGTATTATGAATAAGGCACAAACTTGCAATATTGAAGTCTATGCTCCTCTGCATACATGTAGATAAGTACACTTTTGAATCTAGTGGAACTTACTTGCATTGGATTGCACTGTACCGCAATCGTGCATTGGATTGCATTGTAAATGGCTATTGTCATATATATCTTTTTATCACAACCATCAAGGTTGTTCATCCCTGTTCATCATTCCTGTTCAAAACTTTCTGTCACAGCTGTGGTCTAAGTTATTGGGGTGCAGATGTGGAGGAGTATCATTGATTATTGAATAATAAATGGCATTTGTAAGTTACTGCATAGCACCTTACAGAATCAACTGCTGCATTCCCATATTAAATTGAATATGTTTTTACTCCAGAAAACTGTAAGATTGGATTTCTGAGGTCTGCCCGGAGTTTTTCTTTAAGGAACCCAGATCAAAACCAATCAAAACCTGTTATTCCAATCAAAACCTGTTATTTATCCCTTAGGCTAGCTAAACCATCACAGCTCCATAGGCTGCAAGGAGCTATCAGATCTGCCCTTTATTCTGGAGATGTTTGAGTGGGGGGGGGACTCTCTCACGGCCCTCCTTCCCAGGAGCTGCCGGCAACTTCTCTGCTGATTGCTTCCTGCCCGCCAGGGTGACTTTTTCCTCTCCTCTGGACAAACTGGGCACGTTGCTTTCAACGGCGACGAGATGGAGAGGTGGCATTCGGGCGAGAGCGGCGCAAGCCGGCTCCTTCCTGGACTGCTCTTTCAGTGGTGCTTTGGAAGAACAGCAGTCCAAGGCCTCCGCTCTCGGCAGGGAGGCAGGCAGGCGTGCCCACCTCGGAGAGGAGACCGGCTGCCGCAGAAAGCGACCCCGCCAGAATCAAGGAAAGCGCTTACCTCGGGCCTCTTCTGAGCGCAGCTAGCAACGGAAGTTTGCAGCAGCCTTGCTGGGCTGCAAACTTTGGCTCGTCCCGGTTTGTGCCCAAGTTGCGGCTCCCTTTCCCGCTTCTCCCGCGCTCGAGCTCCTTAAGCGTCCCCCTTTCGGTCCCCCTCTCAGCAAAACTGACGGAGTCCCCCCCCCCGTCCCTTCCCGCTTCCAAGTTGCAAGCAGCTGTGTGGTGCCTGAGGAGCTCAGCGCTTCTCTTCTGCCTCCTTTGCTACCGGACTTTTATCCCGAGCTTGGAAGGCGCCCACACCCACCATGACGCGCCCGGGGGCTTACCCCTCCCCAGCCGCCCGCCTGCCTGACCGACCCCATTTGGGTGAGGAGAGGCCGCCACAGCAGCCCACGTCAGGGGCTCTGTTGTGGACGCTCGGCGTGATGTCACGCAAAGACCTGCTCAGGGGCGGGTCAGTGGACAATCAGTGCAGTTTGCTGCGCTGGGAAAGCGGGAAAGCTGCTGCTGGAGTGAGCTGGCTGGACGCAACAAGCTTGACCTGAGAGCACACTGGAAGTGGAAGCGCGGCGAGTTTCTGCTCGGGCTGGCTTTGCCAGGGCTTCAGTGCTGAGTGGCTGACTGAGCCATGACAAATGCACAGTTCCTGGCATGGAGGAATTTGTCTGAGCAGGAAGCTGTACCTGTTGGATTTCTTCTGTCAGGCAACTGGGAAGGCCACGGAGCTTCCCCAGAAAAACAAAAATGGCAACCCTAGTGACCCAAAGAGCTATAAGTATGTGCATCCCCCCATCTAACAGCTATAGACATGTCTGGACTTGTAGTTAAAATATCAAAATTACAGTTATACCGTCAACAGGGGCTTTATGGTTCTTTTTAAGGCACAGAAATGAAAACAGGAAAATGATATCAGCATGACAGGGCTGGTATGGGAAGTAAATGAGCCCTCTCTCAACCCTCATTGTTCACACGTTCTTGTTAATTTGCATGAGACCAGACCACATGGAAACAAGCCATACCACACAGGTAACATTTGAATCACATCTCACCATGATACGCCAACTACTGGCCTTGGGTTGCATCCAAAATAATGCCAAGTTTAGCTTCTGCTTCTCCCACAAGAGACAGAGTAGCTCCCTCAGCATCATTTTTCCAACTATGTGTTCCAAAGTCCTGCAACAACGAATGACATATAATTAAAGGAATGTCCTTGTAATTAAAGTTTGAAAAACGATCCCTCTTTCTTCAAGGAGTTCACTATTTGTGGTGGCTGTATGGGTGCCTTTTTGCTCCTTAAAATCATTTCTTACCATGCTGCAAGCAGCAGCAACAACAGGGCTTTTTTCCCCCCTCTTCAATACGTTTTTTCCACTATGCCTCTGCAGAGGATGGTTTTAGCAACACCCCAAGTGCTGAGAGCATTCTCAGCAGCCATCTTTTTTCTTCCAAAATGCACCAGGAAACAGCCAGGGGTCATGTTAGATAGCTATTTCAGGGTGTATTATAGGGGGGGGGGATTGATGGCTGGACTCAGCTGCCAAGAATGTTATCAGCACTTAAAATACTGCTGAAAGCACTGCTCACAGAGGCATAGTATTAAAAAAAAAACGTTTAGGAAAAGAAAACGGTCTCATGGCTGTCCCTCGGCTTTCAGCAATTCCAAATCACCAGTGGTGAGCAGGCAAGTGATCAAATTGAGGTGGCCCTATGTAACTTTCCCTCATACCAATCAAGCAAACAATCAAGCAAACAGTATTTATACACAGCTTTTCAACAAGAACTTCACAAAGTGGTTTGCAAGCAAAAAAAAAAAAAAAAACTGGAGCAAGTTACAGTAAATGGCTCCCTGTTCCAAAAGGGCTCACAATCTAAAAAAATGCAGAACACCACAAGCAACAGGCACTAGAAAAGACACTGTGCTGGGGAGAAGAGGGACAATTACTCTCCCCTTGCTAAATATAAGAGGAACACAACTTGAAAAAGTTCCTCTTGCCCAGTTATCAACAGTTATCACCTCTTGCCCAGTTTATCACCAATCTCCACATGTTCAGTAGAAGGTCTAAAACAGGTCTCCGCGTACATATAGCTGCAGTGGCATTTCTACAGGGATGGCAAAGCTCTAAGTTTTGCAAGAAGCCTTACCTTGCAGTGGAAATCACTCCTCTCCTGCACCGTGTTAGCCAATCCCCATAGGAAACAGCAACATCTTGGCCTTGCTTACTGGCTACAGCAGCAGGGAGAGGAGGGAATTACATGACAGGGTAAGGCTTCTTGCAAAACTTAGAGCTTTGCCATCCATGTAGAAATGCCTCTGTATAGCTGTATACATGTAAACCCTTCCATGTGATCAGGGATACATACAATCATCAGAGGCGTTTCTAACCTATGGCACCACGGGGCACAAGCCCTGGGGCGCCATAAGGTGGGGGCGCCATTGGCATGGCGCCCCACCTTCAAATTTGCGCGCCCCAAGCCGGCGCGCCCCAAGCAGGCTGCAAAGGGACGTTGCTGCTCGTCGAAACTACATGTCCCAGGATGCATCGGGAGGCAGAGGGACAAATGAGGAAGGGGCGGGGGGGAGAAAAACTTGAGAAGGGGCTTCCATCTGAGCCAAGGAACAACCTTGGTCCAGGCCAGCTAAGGAGCGGTGAAGACGCAGCTGAGGTTTGTGTTTGGAGGGGCTCCGACCCCAGTGCGCCTCCTGTGCCATCGGGTTTCAGGCTGCTTCCTCTTCCCCCTCCCTTGGGCATGTGCTTCTGAGGCTCCACCCTCCCTCTGCCCGCTCTAAAGATGGGGCCGCTGGCTGGGAGGGAGGCGTAAGGGTGCTTCTCGGCAGCCGTGCTGGAGTTAGCTGGTGACTCTGCCGTCCCCATGCGCTGTTTGCTGCCGCCCTCCCGCGTTCGCGCTTCCCCTTTGGAGAGCCCCCGTTGTAGATGCTGCTCAGGGCTGGTGCTGGTGAGAGAGGGCGAGACCGGAAAAGCCGCCGCACTCTCCCCCCTCAGCCCAACCGGCAAAATAAGGAGGTGGTGGGGCTTGGCTCATGACGTCACAATGTTGTGTGCCCTTGGGCACGGTTTCACCCAGATACGCCTCTGATAATCATTTTGGGGTAGCATGCAAACATGCATACGCCTGCATTTTCAGAATTTCATCCAGTAGAGTAGAATATTTCACTGTAACTCTGGTCTGATTCAGCAGAGTTGTTCTTACGTATTTATGTACTCATTTTATATCTCCTCTTAAAATTTATCACAACTTTTATGTTCAGGAAAATATAATAGAGACAATAGATCTTGCGATGATTACAATTTCAATTTGGACTGTTAAATTATCAGAAAGTAAATAAGCACTTAAACTTTATGGCTGTGCTTTGGCTGCATTTGTTTGATTTGTGGGAACATAATATTTCTGTGACCTTGACAAATGTGGATTTGACCGAGACTGGAATAAGGCTGCACTCCTATGCACTCTTACCTGGAAGTAAACCCCATTGATTACAGTGGGCCAAACATCTGAATAAACACGCACAGGAATGCACTGCACGTCTCCATATAGATATTAGAAGTTAAAGTGAATGACATATATAGAAGGTACATAAAAATCTATTTTGCATTTTATTACTGTATTTCTAATTATAGAACTCTTGTGAATTATATTACATTATATAGACAGGAAAAGAGGGAGAGGGAGAGATAGTGTGTAAAAACTGCATTTCGACTTTCATTTAAAAATAATTTTATTATAGCCTATAAATGATAGGTAGAGGTGTTTGAAAACAGTGCTATTTATTTTACATAGAAGTAAGCCCATTGTGTTCAGTAGGCTGTAGTTCTATCTTACTCACCAGTCACATCTCTAATTATAAGGTTAAACAGTTGGCAATTCAATTATCCTCTTATCCTGCTGCCACATCTAAAACATGTTTTACAAAAAAAAAAAAAGTGCATACCTTATACTGAATTTTAGATGCTTCAAGTAAAAATTTTCATGTGAATGTGTGGAGCCAATTTTATGGTTTGGCTAGGTATACATGGATGCAAGCAATAACTTGATTTTAAATTATTCTAGGATCAAAGGTGAACACCAGCATTTTAAACTGAACCCAGAAATGGACTGATAGCCAATGTATCAGATTGATGTCATATGTGGCTCCTTCTAGCAACCTGCATTTGTATTGTGAGCCAATTAAAGTCCCTGAATTGCCTTTTACCCATACAGAATTGCACTGAAGTTGCAGAAAGCACTGAAGTTGTCTAATCCTGGCATGACCAATGCATGGGTAACAAAGACCAAGTCCGCTTTGTCCAAGTAGGATTGAAGCTGTTCATAAGGTAAAAGATGCTCCTGGCTATCATTGGCATCTGCCCTCACAGTTTACTGAATGCATATGGATCAACCCATGCAACAGGACCCACTGCAACAATTTTGTTGTCTGTTCCTTCCTGCACAGACATCTGGTCACATTGTTGTCTGGTGTTACACCTGTTTAAACTAACCACCCTAAGCAGTTGGGATGGCTGCACTTGAACGCTGCATCAAGAGGCAACCCTGCATGGGCCCTATTCAGGCAGAACCTCCTGTTATTATATTACCGCTTTCCTGAGAACAATGCTGGGGGGAGGGCATCTTTCAGAATTTTGGGGAGTCCTCAAATGCACAGCCTGAAAACAGAAAAACAAAACCACAGACAAGGGCTGTGTAAAGCTGCAAACCTCGCAATTACCTTTCATCTTTGGAACCCAAGAACCACCTTGTCCCAGACACGAAAGGGTTTAAGCCTGCAATCCTAGACGCAGTTTCCAGGGAGTAAGCCCTATTGACTACAATGGGACTTATGTTACATGCCTAGGATTGCGCTATTAGACAACCTACTTCATGGTACAGTACTATTGAGTGTAGATCGACTTGATTCAAGCTGTTTTGCTGCCCTAGGGGAAAATCAGCCTCTTCATTTACCAGTCTATGCAATGTGTGTGGGGTGGGGGATCCTCAGTGATTTTTTTTTGTATTTATGACAGCCACTTTTTCCTCTTTCTTTCAAATGAAAAGGGACTTTTCTTTCAAATGAAAAAGGGAATTTTAGCTCCATTCGGTTTTATGGAAATGTAGAAAAGACACTGCAATGAGTCTTGAGGTTGAAGAATGTGGTTTCCCCTGGAACATTTTTTGTTTTGTTTTGAGCCCTTGGAATTCTGGTTCCATCAACTGGTGCCTGTACAGCTGAACCATTTCTATCCCAATCCACACATATTAGGTAGCTATTTGCATTATCTTTGGATGTCTCTCAGAATCTCTTTTAAATAATATCAGCCAACAGCTGATGTATATCAAAATGATGGAAAATGTCATAAAGCCATTTATTATCAAATTTTGGCTAATTCAGTTGATTTGTATGGATCTGAATGAAAACTGCATTGGACAATGCACCTAAAGCACATCTCCAAAAAGGGTGAAATTAGTAGAGGCATGCTAGGGGTTCCATTCTGCTGGGGTTCCATTCCAGACCCCACTGTGGATACCTGAAACTGTGGATATGGAGGGTGCCTTTTTGCTGCAGCAAGGTTAAAAAAAAGAGATTTGTTTAATGTTCCCCTATCTTTTTTAATAGGAGTCCTAGTATACATGGTATCTGTGTAGTGGATAACTGAAACCATGGATACTGAATCAGTGGATACTGGGGCATGCCTGTAGGTTCTTAGTATTACTCAGCAGCAGTTTGGCTACACTTGTTCAGATTTTATTAATATTTTAAAATCTTTTTTTAAAAAAGCACACTATTTTAATTATTGAGTAGGCTTATGCAAAAATTAAAGCACCGCTTCCAGCTATACTGAAGGAACACTCAGAAGAGACCTTATGAAAATCAAATTTCTCCTGTAAATCCCATAAGACGGATTCAATTTCCATTTTAATTAATAGCTTATTTGCTAGTCATTTAAGTTCAGTTTATGGGTTCGTATGTTAACCTGGCTAAGCAGTGCTTCCTTGTACTGGTCAAATTGCTTTACAGATGTCAGGCCAGGGTGTTTTTTAGAAATGTTATAGACTCATTATGTGAATAATAACACAGACATTGAGCTGTAAGTGCCCTGGGCAGGGCAACAAAGTTGACTCTGCAGGGTAGACTGATATCTGCTCTGAATCTGCCATGGGTTGTTGAATAGCTGATCATGCTAGGTGAGGTTTTAATACCTCTCAGTACTATGGACCCTATCCAGCAAAAGTTAGTCATAGCTAAGTCCCATCTAAAACAATGCAACCAGACTTAGAATGCAATCCTATCCATATTTATCCAGATGTAAGACTCACTGTCTCCAAGGGACCTCATCCCTGGAAAGTGTGCATAAGATTGCAGTCCATGTTGAGGCTAACATTGTCCTATTGATATCAGTTGGCCTGATCCTGTCCTAAGCCATCCAGCACCAGTTTCCTGTGTACTACCTGGGAGATGGTGCTGGAAAGCACACAAGAACAAAGGAGGTATAGTATGTCATGATCACCTATACTAGCAGTTTTGGGAATAGTGCTCTTCACCTGCAGGAGCAGAGAGCCCAGTTGAGAATGAATACATGTCCTTTGTACAAACACATCTAAAAAGCATTACTAAATCTCTTACCAACATTATCAAGTTCTGGAGGGTATGCTGCTTCAACTGCAACATAGACAGCTGCAGCATACATCTATAGATATAAAATTGGGTGTGTGTGTGTGTGTGTGTGTGTGTGTGTGTGTTCCATCATAGCTCTGGAACGCCTGGAGCGTTTTACACCAAACTTGGTACACATATGCCTTACGATCTGGAAAGAAATACTGCGGGGGTAAGACACCCCTAGCACTCCTAGGAGTGGGGGTACAAAGGGGGTGACCTGTAAAAATAATCGGAAACGGCCGACATTAGTGTCGAATCCATAGTTTTCGGGGTCGCTGAGATGAAAGGTGACGCTCCCGATGCCGTTTAAGTCCAAGTTCAGCCCCCCTCAACATGGGGGGGGGGTGAGAAGGGGTGCAAGATAAGTGCTTGGAAATAGAATCTCCACAGCACACTGATGGTGGCGTAGAGGACACCATTTCATTTCAGATTTCAAAACTCATCCCACTTCTAGACATACTGTGGGGTAAGACACCCCTAGCGCCCCTAGGGGTGGGGATGGGAAGGGGGTGATGTAAAAATAATTGAAAACGGCCGATATTAGTGTTGAGTCCATAGTTTTTGGGGTCGCTGAGATGAATAGTGACACTCCTGATGCCGTTTAAGTCCACGTTCAGCCCCCATCAGCATGGGGGGTGAGAAGGGGTGAAAAATAAAATGTCCAAAATGACCAACATTAGTATTAAATCCATAGTTTTCAGGGTCACTAAGCTGATTGGTGACAATCCCGATGACATTTAAGCCCAAGTGTAGTCGAATAGAACGAATATAACTCTGTAGAACCTTCTGGAAATTTTTAGAACTCATTATGCCCCGGTCTTGGACTCCAATCAAATACTTGCCATGTGACCAGGCATAGTCACTGAATACAAGTCTATCGATACTGTAGTAGATACCTATGAGATCATCAATTTCCTATCAGACTTCCTAAACTCACTTGATCTGGCTGGATTGCCACCACATCGTCTTTTACTTACAGTGGGATCTCCAATTATTTTACTATGGAACCTTGATCCGCCAAAACTTTGCAACGGCACAAGGCTGTGTGTCAAGAAGATGCTGGGTAATGTAATTGAAGTGACTATCAACAAGAAAGGGAGAGGGTGAAACAGTTTTTATCCCACGGATAACATTCATTCCAGCAGATCTCCCTTTTAACTTCAAGAGACTGCAATTTCCAGTGTAAGTGAGACTTGCTTTCTTGATCATGATCAGCAAGTCACAGGGGCAGTCTATTAAGTACTACGGAGTGGATTTGAGATCGCCATGTTTCCCCCACGGACAACTTTCTGTTGCTTGCTCAAGGGTGGGTTCACCCAAGAATTTATGTATTCTTGCTCCTGGAGGTGAAAATAAAAATGTTGCTTATAATCAAATTCTGAGTTAAATTAATATTATATTGAATTTGTAAAATATTTTATTTTATAATTTTTATACTGTACTTTTACTTTTAATTACCTGTACATAAAATTACTTCGATTTCACAATATAGATAGAATTCATTCCTTTTCCTGTCTAATAGAAGCTTGGGATACATAAATACCCGGGCAACGCCAGGTAAGAACCAGCTAGTACTAAATATACCTTATTTGGTTATATAAATTTATATGCTGTTAGAAAGGTGGTATTTTTTTAAAAAAAAATGGCTATATCTCCTTGTTGTAGAAGTTAAGTACTGTATGTCCAACTATGTAGATGTAGTTGAATCTGCTCGAATACTGTTGTTCATCACTTTAGTGGGCAGCACAATCCAAGCTCTACTTTGGGCCGACACAAGTGACTTACATTGGCCCAATACTGTTGCACTCATGCCATAAAGCCAGTGGTGGGATTCAGGGGGTTCACCCAGGTTCTATAGAACCGGTTGTTAAACGGCCGGGCCCCGCCCACTCGCTTACCTCGGCTGGCTTTGGGGTTTTTTTGGCTCCGGCTATGACGTCATAGAACCGGTTGTTAATTTATTTGAATCCCACCACTGCATAAAGCACATGATCGCCAGCACTGCTGCTGCAGGATTAACACAGGGGTGTTTGCAGGGGTGTTTCTTGGTGGGGGAGGGTGAGAGGCAGGGAGTTTCTGTGCAGGGATGGGTGGGCCAGGAGGCGTGCTGGCCTGCGGAGGGAGGTGGAGCTTGGACATGGCTCCAATTCCAGCTGCGCTGCTTGCTCAAACCTGTGCCTGCTATATAGTGGGCGCAGATCCGAGCA
>JAJKFI010000021.1:8304742-8328483 GCA_029204185.1 Lerista edwardsae
CCCTCGCCTCGGAGGGGGCGCCTGCTCGCCTTGGGGGATGGGTGGGGGGCGCGCCGGGTACCTGGGCGAGCAGGCGCCCCCTCCGAGGCGAGGGAAAGCCGTGCGGGGCGCGCGAAGAAACCGGAAGTGAATCGACGGACTGTCAATCACTCCCTACTCCCGCCCAGCGAACCGTCTATTGGGGAGTAGATGATACCACTGATTTGGGGGTAGGTGGGGAGGGGGTGGAGCAGGGCTGGAGGGGAGGATCAGGCCCAGGCGGGACTGATGGAGGCCTCCACTGCTAGATACTATGTCCCACGTGGACCAGGAAGCCCAGCACAGGGCTTCTCAAGTCTGCACCAGCCAAAAAGCCAGTGCAGACTCACATAGTCCCATTGTAGGTTTGGGGCTTTACTCAGGGTAAGGGAACAAGTGTCCCCTTCCCTCGAGGAGGCTACAGCAGCTGCCACAATGCCCATAGGATGCATTGGTAGTTGTTTTTGCATCAATGCTCCTGTGGGCCCCGGGATAACTTAGGATTGGACTGCCTGTGTAGTTACTTCTGTATACACATGCATACCATTGCGTTGTTACTGATGCAACATTTTTTTGTATTATTACTCAAAGATGCTCTTTAAAGGATATATATGTGTGTGTGTCACCCCGGACAGGACTAGGAGGGCCACAGCCTAGGTGGGCTTACCTGGAGTAACCCTGGGGGATGTCCTTATCCCAGGAGGGGGCGAGGCAACAGGACCCAGCCGGGCTTGGAGGGCCAGAGAACCTCAGGTCGAGGGAGAAGTAGGGCCTATCCTGGCCTCTGGCAGAGAGAGCAGGTGCAGGAGGCAGCCCCAGGCCCTACATTTGTGCAAGGGGAAACCTTGCAGGGAGTCCCGGGAGGTCTGTGGAAGGAAGGGGCGGAACCAGGAGGAGGAGCCTGGGCCTTAAAAGGGGGCCCAGCTTGGCCCAGGGAGGCAGTCTCTGGCTGGCTGGCTAGGGAGAAGGATGTGCAGGGAAGCTGCAACTGCCCTACCTTGACGGGCTACTCAGCCCATACTGGACAGGGGCACGAGAATCCCCGGGGGACTCGGCTCGGCAGTGAGCCAGAGGCACGACCGGAGCAGCAAGGGTCCTACCCAGTGTAGGACAGGGGTTGCCAGGGAAGGCCCTCACCCCTCTCTGACACCGGGACCAGCAGCAGGCGGGCTCGTCCCTACCAGAAAACCGGCCGCTGGAGCAGCAAGGGAAGTGAACTCAGGAGGGCAGGCAGGAATGGTTCGCTCTCGTCGGACCTCACTGTAAGCCCCATTGGCCCTCTGATGTTAACAGGGCCTCATGGATGCCAAAACCTTGACACAATTAAACCACGTAAGTAAACAGAGAGCCGGTGTCGAGAGGTTCCTCCTGCATCGAGGGGAGCTGCGTCTGACCCAAACCATGCCGCAGCCCCCCGCCTCCCAGGGGGACCTTGACCCCCCCCCCGGGGGCAATGGAGATGACAGTGTAACATCTATTTTATTAACATTTTCAAATATTTTGTATCCAGGAAAAGCAGCAATACTGTTCTCTATCACTGTAAATGCACTTTTTTTTTTAAAAAAAAAAAAAAAGGAAAGCATGATAGTTTGCATTGAAAAGCTGAGGACGCAACCCTGTGTAGCTCGCCAGAACTGATGCAGCCATGTCAACAGGGTGCACGCTGCATCCTGTGGTGGGGGAACAGGAGGCCAGTCAAACATTCGTTTCCTTACGTTGTGGCTGCATTGCAGATGAATTATTGCTAGAAAATTGGATAGGATTGGGCCCTGAGTTGTATTCTTTAATTTTTCTATTTTAGATATAGTTAGAAGAAAAAGTAATGGTGCATAAACATACACTCAAATATATACTATTAAGTTAGCAATGCATGCCCAGAAACATCCAGAAACAGACCAATAGCATTAGCAGTCTTCCTTTCCAAGTCAGCTATTTTCAGTATAGGAGAATACATACCGTATATAGAATACATATATACAGCTATTTTCAGTATAGGAGAATATAGGAGATACATCATCAGCATAATTTTCCTTCACAAACTGACAGCATTCTCATGAGATACAGTTTGACTTAGTGCCTGATTCAACTTCATCAGCATCCTGCAGAAGACTGGAATAGATATCATCTGGCATCAATTCAGTCAAGAGTTCATTCTGACTATGCTGAGACAGTAGTCATGTTCAGGGGTGAGGTGATTCTGGTAGTCACTAACAATGTATCCTGTTGTGCTAAATGCATGGTTGGAGTTCATGCTGGTAGATGGAAGTACAAGGTAGCAGCAGGCAACAGTATCTATGTGAAGTATCTATGCGAATATATGCAAAGGTCACATATACTATTTTCTCTCCCAGTGTTGCTTGAGGTCATTGAGGGTGGCAACTTCACCAACATCATCCTGTTTGTGTATCCCTACTTCTTCCTGAGCAACTGTGACTGGGTCTTTTTCCTGTGAAGGCTTTTGTGGATGGTTCAGAACAGGCACAGTGATGAATCCCAAAGTGCAATGATAACCTGGAGTTAGGCCGGCAAGGTTTGGCCGGCACAAGGGACAAGTATGTTTGGACCACTCTCAGAGTCAGATAAACCAGCACACAGACGAACGTCATCCTCCCTGAGTCCAAGAGTGGTCCAAACACACTTTGCTTTGGCCCTTGTGCCGGCCAAACTTTGCTGGCCTAACTCCAGGTTAGGATTGCGCCCCCAATCTCTCCAAGCTCATGTGCTATGACATTGATAGTGAAAGAATACCAAGGTGATGGTGGCGGCGGCGGTGATTCTGCAACAATCCACATTATTCTTGTTTCTTCTTCACCTTGTGTGTGATGAGGCGCATCAGATGCATCTGTGCTGCAAGTGTGGGCATGGTTGTCCTGCCCAGTTATATGTCCCATGGTGTCATGCAGCTTCTTGTTCACCTCCACTTCTCAGCTCCTGACATTTGTTTTCAAATGAACTGTGGAATCTTGGATCAAGGAAACTGACAACCCAATGCTATTGATGCCATCCAACATTCTTTACACATCAGTGGGCAAGGGCAACAACATGCAGTATGCTCACCATATACTCACCGCATGATCAAGTCCTAGATCAGGCAATGTTATGGTATACTTCAGCGAAGTCATGACATAACCGTGGTTGAACTTCTGAATGTGCACACGTGACTTGTGAAGTTTTCAATGTCTCTGTAACTGTGCAGCCAGAGGGCTGAATTATATTTTTGATGACTAGGTTCAAGCAGTGGGCCTGGCAACAAATGCTCTTTAGAGCACTGTCTTTCAAGGCCTTCAAAATATTCAAGGCATTGTCTCACTGACATTGCCAACTTGAAGATGAAAGGCAAGTAGCCATCCTTCTGTCATCTCCTGCAGGCTTCAATCCTATCCACACTTACCAAAGAGTAAGCCCCATTGACTATAATGGAACTACTTCTGAATAGACATGCATAGGATTGGGCTCGCAGTTTTCAGCAATGTTGTTTCTGAATTCCAGAGGAATCATCCCATTCCCACCAAGTCACTGAAGCACAGTAATCCTCCCTCCCTTATACTCCCTACGCTGGATTCTGTAGTATAAGATCCCCAAAACATATCCAAGGTAAGAAAGTACCTTGAACATAAATCCATATATATGCCAGCTGGGGCAAAACATTCCAGTTTCCATTGTGGGAGAGCAAGTTTGTTGGTGGCACCGGGACTCAGGCTGACTTTCCTTCACCAGTTTCTGAGACAGCGGAGTTCATTTCCAAGATAACTTTGGGAGAACGTTGGTGGCATCCCTAATGCCACATATCCTCACAGTAACTTGTGGTAACACACTTCATACAATTGCCAATGGCCTCACTTTCCAAAATCTTTGTACTCTCCCCTAACTCCACTGTGGTGATTTAGCTGACATTCTTGACAGTCAGCCAGGACTTTGCCCTGACGGAGTGAGATAAGGGCGTAATCCTAACCTGGAGTTAGGCCAGCACAGTTAGGCCAGCAAAGTTTGACTGGCACAAGGGCCACTGTAAAGTACCGTATATTTGGTCCAGTCACAGAGTCAGAGAGGCCAGCACACAGACGTGTGCCATCCTCCCTGATGCCGAAAGTGGTCCAAACGTGCATTACAGTGGCCCTTGTGCCAGCCAAACTTTGCTGCCCTGTGCTGGCCTAACTCCAGGTTAGGATTGCACCCTAATTAAGGTCATGCTAATAAAGCCACATTAATCAGAATGGAAATTTGTAACACTATGGGGCATCTGTGTATAACCTTCCTCGAAGGTCTTGCTAACTCGGACTGCCAACCCTGTCATAATATCATTGGCATACACAGGTCTTCCTACATAATAAATTAACCCCAGCTGCCCAGTGGTCCTCACCTGGACAGTTGTTTCAGACCCCTTCCCCATGAAACCTGCCAGTGATCTAATCATGCGGGCAGCCCACACAATGCCATACTCTTTCTCCCTCCAGAACCCCATCAATTGGGGTGCAGTGAAGACTTTGTACCATTCTGGAAGGACATCCCTGAACTCAATCAAGCCCAGGAAACTCCTGGTTGCATACCCAGGACTTGTTCCAGATACCAAAGACAGGAATGTCTTTGTTTTCTTTGTCTAAAATCCTCTTAGAAATACCCCTGCTCCGTAAGCAGAATGTTGGCTTTTTTGGCCTTCTGAAGGCATCCACACTTTAGCCCAGTGTACTCAGAAGCCTGATAGGTAATTTTCCCCACTTTTTTTGTCTTTTAACCTTCACAATAACCTCCTCCTTCTTTCTAAAATCCTCCATTCCTAGGTGCCTGTTTTAAATCTGCTGTTAATTCTCTCTCTCCTTGGGTCATCTCTGGTAGAGGAAAATCAGCCCAGCTGGTAGCCAAACTCTCTCCCTCCCCTCTCCTTCCCTTTCACCTTCACTTAACCTGTTCCTGTCTAAATTATTTAATGCACAATCACTTAAATCTCTGTGCAACTGATCTCAAACATTGCTTTTTGTTTTTCTATATCTCTTAATACAATTTATAATCTTTTGGAAAGCTCTGTCTCGTGGTTACTGCTAGCCTAATTGAAGGCATTGCGAAGTTGTTCGCTCCACTATTCAGCCAATGGATCCAAAAGAGCCATATACTGCATTTTCTCCACTTTCGTTACAAATTCCTCCAGTTTGGTTTAATTCTAGGCCAGGCAACCCCAGCACAAGACTCTCTCTCTCTCTCTCTCTCTCTTTCTCACTATGTGTGTGTGTGTGTGTGTGTGTGTGTGTGTATAGAATCTGCGCCGCTGATTCAGTAGCTGGTGCCCATATGCCACAGCACCCGCATACCACAGCACCTACCAATTGAGCTGCATGAGCGCTGGCTTAGTTCTGCCGGCACAGAGCCACGCAAGGTCATGCTGAATGCAGGCGGGAAGTGTAGGGACGGTGCCATGGGTGGCGGGGGGAGCAGAGACGGGACATACCTGTTGGGCCGTATCCTAACCCCCGCCCCTGGGCTGTGTGGCCCTGATCAGTGGTGTCATCTAAATGATTTAAGAACAGGTACTCACTTTTGATTGGCACGTGTCGGGACCCGCCCACCGGAAGTGACGTCATAAGCCAGAAGTGATGTCGTGGCAGGAAGTGACATGAAAAAAGCCCTTTTTGAGGCCTCGGATGATTTCAAACTGACCCAACAGTTGCAACAGTATTCCACAGCACCCCCAGAACATGTTAAGGAGGCCTGGCATCATGTTAAAACCCCAGAGCAACTCATTTTTCAGTGGCAAGGAAAGGAAAGGCTCCGCTCGCTGCCTGCCTGCCTGCCTGGCTCTGAGAACATGCAGGCAACTCAAACATGCAGGAAATTCAAACATTGCAGAGGGCAGAGTCGACGAGTGGATGGGCGAATGGGCGGGGCCAGCTGTAATCCTAGAAACCGGTACTCACGTACCCCCGCCTATCCCCTGCATGACATCACTGGCCCTGATTCAGGCCATTCCTGGCTGCATACACTTCCACTTGCTATTTTGTAAGTGGAGATCTGAGCAGCCCCATAGCGCTGGCTGGGGCTTACCCCAGGGAAAGGAGAAAATCTCCCCTTGACCTGCTCTGAGCTGCTGCCTCCTAAAGTGGTTAGGAGGCAGTGCAGGTGAACCGGTCTGCCTAACCCAGTGCAGGTTAGTAGTGTATGTGAATAGTGTTAGCAGGAATACTGTACAAATCTATGGATGCTGTGTGTTCCCTCCTGAAGGGGTCACCAATCCTTTAACTTAGAATGATAAGGGTCTGGAAAATGATCTGTCAGCAAGACATAATATACATTTTACCAATCTAGATAAAAGGATCTGAAATTGTATCTGCTACCAGACATGATGGGAGTTCTTTTAAAATGTCACAGAATGCATTAATTTCAGATGTTCCATAAATTTCATATTACTTTTAAAATGCTAGAAAAGCAGTTTCTTCCATGCATAGCAAAAAAGAGAGTGATGGGAGTGCATAAAAGTAAGCTATTTTAACTATGAGTAGGTGGTTTAAAAAAAAAAAAAGCACTGTAAGAACCAAAATACTCAGATCATCTTGTCAGAATAAGATCCAGAGTTTCAAGGCAGGAGAGGATCTGGGAAGAAGAGTTGAATGGGGCTGAAAGAAATTCCAGCCAAATAGGTAGGACGATGTCTAGAAACAGAAGCAAAGCAAGCAGGTAGGTAGGCTCAAGACAAGAAAGACATGGCGTAAACAATGGTGAGCTGCAAGCTATTCCAAAGGGAAGCCAGGCACTGATAATCACACCCATTAAGTGCTTTTGTGCCTGGGCAAAGTTCCAGCCTGACCCAGAAACTATTTATGCCTTCCAGGCCATTGTGAACTAATTCCTGACCTGTGTGGACAGAGTCACTCCAGAGCCTAGGAATGCTTTACAACCCAGAGAATAGTCTGATCTGTGGCTCACCACATGGTGGAGCAATGCACAGATCCATGGCTTTCCAGTTCTATCCCTGGCTGCTCCTGATAGATAATATGCACAGAGCAAATATCCAGGAACAGCTGAGGATGCCTAAAAGTCCAAGCAATGGACTGCAAGTTGAATAGGAAAATGGATTTAACAGCCCAATTCCTTCATCAGCCAGCCCAGAGTGTGCAGCATCACTGGCACAGCCTCCACTGAATGCTATGGGATGGCCAGGGACCAGGCAGCGATGGAAAGTAAAAAACATACCTACTCCTCTACTGCCCTGTCCCCAATGGGCCTTATCAGACCTGTGCCAGCTCTTGGCTGGTATAAATCCAAGTGAGTCCAGTCAGGAATATGTCAAGCCTGAGCAAGGGGCATAGGATATCAGTGCTGCAGCTGCCACTGATACCCGCCCCCAGCCCACCCTTGACATGCCCCGGATGGTTCCAATCCTCACCCTGATCTTCCCCTGGAACGCCCCCTCGGCCAACTTACCTGTATTTCAGGGAACCACTACAGTTCGCTTCAGGGTATATATCTAGTCACCTAAACACACAGCTTTACCTCCCACATTCTTTATTCATCCACATCCAGCTGGCTCAAGAATCTCAATGCTCAAATGAAATCAGCTAGGAGAAAAGACATACAGTATACAAGAAGTTATGTGCCTGCAATTAAAAACACTGCTGAGCATGACTAAAAATAAAAAAGGTAAAGGTAAAGGCTTCCCCGCGACCGAATGGTCTTGTCGTGACCAACTTTAGGGGGTGGTGCTCATCTCCGTTTCAGAGCCGGCGTTTGTTCGAGGACAAGCTTTCGTGGTTATGTGGCCAGCATGACTATATGCTGTAGTGCACGGAACACTGTTACCTTCCCACCAAAGTGGTACCTATTTATCTACTTGCGTTTTTTACGTGCTTTCGAACTGCTAGGTTGGCAGGAGCTGGGACAAGCAACGGGAGCTCAGGACTCAGATGTCAAATAGAAGAATGCCATGAGGTTCTATCAAATAAGAAATATATTCATCATTCTATAAATTAAAGCTAAGGTGGTTGTTAAAGAAAGTCATTTCTATTATGTACTGTCAGTGGCATTTCAACAGAGGGGGCAAATGCTACGTTTTGCAGGAGTCTGAGCTCCTGTGTAAAGCAGCTCCGCCTCCTTGCCTCCACAGCCATTCACAGCTTGCAGGTTTTGCTCTCTGAGCCACGAATGGCTGTGAAGATGAGGGGAAGGGGCTACTTCACCCAGGAGCTCAGACTCCTGAAAAACCTAAGATCCTGAAAAACCATAATTCTGTTTTCTTCAGAGTACTGACTAATTATAACTTGATATGGTAAGAAGAAATTACACAGAATTCCTTTCTGTATCTTGATCGGACTTGACTCATTCTTCTTTGGCTGCTAGCCCCACCACAACATCAGCCTGCTTGTTTAAGTAGTAAAAGAGACATGTTAGGCAGTGAAGAGAACTAGTAATCACCACTGAAACCACAGTCCCACGACCACAAAACTAGCATACATAAAACATTTTGCTTTTCTTATGAGAATTCCCACACTGAAAAACACACTACTCCAAAACACTAACAACGTTACATTTGAGCGAGGCTAAGAACACTCTGCTGATCAGATTCAGAAATAAACTTGCAAGAATATCTTAAGAACGTCTGCTGTGAATGTCAGAGGAGAGGATTATAAATAAAGAACTGAGAAGTATTCACGTTTATTTGGTTTGAGATCACGTTTAGAGGGAAATTTGTGCCCCCACTTCAGTGGTGTCCCCAAGAGCAGTGAACAGAGAGAGGGAGGGCCTTTATAGTGCATGGACTCCAAGGGACACAATGTATTTACAATGACATCTTGTGGCTTCCTCCCTCCCCTGCAGCAAGGGTGGCCTTGCTAGGAAGCAACCTGAAGCCGAGAGCACTAACCTGGACTTAGGCCGGCATAGTTTGGTCAGCAAAGTTTGGCCAACACAAGGACCACCATAAAGCATGTTTGGGACCATTCTTGGAGTCTGGGATGATGGCGCACGTCTGTGTTCCAAACATACTTTTCGGTGTCCCTTGTGCCGGCCAAACTTTGCTGGCTTAACTGTGCCAACCTAACTCCAGGTTAGACAACTTAATCAAAAGCCGAGACATCACCCTGCCAACAAAGGTTCGCATAGTCAAAGCTATGGTTTTCCCAGTAGCAATGTATGGCTGTGAGAGCTGGACCATAAGAAAGGCAGAGCGCCGAAGAATAGATGCTTTTGAATTATGGTGTTGGAGAAGACTCATGCGAGTCCCCTGGACTGCAAGGAGATCCAATCGGTCAATCCTACAGGAAATCAAGCCTGATTGCTCCCTGGAAGGACAAATCCTGAAACTGAAGCTCAAGTACTTTGGCCACCTCATGAGAAGAGAGGACTCCTTAGAAAAGACGCTCATGCTGGGAAAGATGGAAGGCAAAAGGAGAAGGGGGCGGCAGAGGATGAGATGGTTAGATAGTGTCACCGAAGCAACGAACATGAAATTGGGCGAACTCAGGAAGCTAGTGGAGGACAGGGAGGCCTGGCGTGCTGTGGTCCATGGGGTCGCGAAGAGTCGGACACGACTTAGCGACTGAACAACAACAACAACAACTCCAGGTTAGGATTGTGCCCGGAGTTACATGGATCAGCATCCTTGAAGGGATGGTGAATGGGCAAGACTTAGGCTATCTGTCTGCCACTCTGTCCGGCCACACACAGTCTATCTGTCTGCCACCCTTTCCAGCTTGCCATTCCTCTGGGGGGGCCCAATCTTCTTCGGACTTGCAGAGAGCACCCTGGAAGTTGATCGTGGCAGTGGCAGCCCCATTCTCCTCCACTTCTCCTGGAGGGAGGGAGGGAGGAGAAGAAAGCTGCCATGGCTAACAAGGCACCACGAAGGCTGGAAGAAGTGATTTGGAAGCTGCCCCTTCCTTTCTTTTCCCCTCTACTTACCAGAAGCTCAGCATGCTGCTTTCCTGCTCCACAACAGTTGGCTGTCCAAGGAACAGAAGAAAAGCATGCTGGGTTTGCAGTGTGCACAACTCTGCACCCATACTCTTGGTAAGCCAAGTAAAGGGAAGGGACCCGGCAGGCTCCAAATTGCCTTTCCTCACCCACTTTGTAAGCACCAAATGGGTGGCGAGAAGTTAGTTGGGGCCACAGCAGCTTTATTTTCTCTTCCCCTTTCCTTCCCCCCCCCCCACCAGCGGTGCTGAAAGCCCAACAATCCCATCCCATTGGCCAGGATACTCTGCATTCCTCTCTATTTTTTTCAAGTTCAGGGACCATGGGAGAGGAGTGGGAACAAGAGCAATAGCAAAGGTAGTGGTTGAAGAGGAAGTTGATGGAGATATGGAGGCAGTTCCTCCTGCTTGCTGGCATACCAACAGATGGGAACATTTGATGCAAGCCTTGGGAAGGGCAAACTTATTGCTTAACAATATTGATGTCAACCAGAAAGATAGTTTAAAATTTAAATAGATGCATAGTAGCTCTAATAATTATATTCATGGTCCTGCAAATCTTACTTTTGTGATTTTTTTTTTAAAGTGGCAAGTACTACTTTGCATTCAGTACAGTCCTATGTACAGTAAGTCTCACTAAGACTTACTCCCAGGTTAAGTAGTTATAGGCTTGCAACCTTACAGCATCACCCCATGAATGGTCGATGCCAGAACTAGTGTTCCAGTGACAGAATGCACTTTTCTGCAGTTGCAAAAGGCAATCTGGAAGTGTGCAGAGCTATTCAATTTGCTTGCATGCGCAAATTGCTGCAAGAGAGATTGTGGCGGTCCTGCATGGAGTGACAGGACAATGGAAGCCTTCCAAAGGAGTGGAGTTGGCAAGCTGGGTATAATGGGGCAGGGGGATTGATGTAACAAAGGGTAACAGGGGAGGGCCAGGAGCACGTTGGAGGCAGAAGGGGGTGGCATCTGGCATGGGCAACATGCGTCAGATGCTATCCCCTCCTTTGTCAACTGACACACCCCTTTGTCTTCTCAGAGTTGCACCAATTAATAAAGAGCTCGCTCAGGCCCAAGGAGGCTCATTGGTGGTTGAGGGAATGATGGAGGGGTAAGGGAAAATATTTTGAGACACACACACACACACACACACACACAGCTTGTTTTGGCATGGCTGTCTGCTATGACTAGGAAAATAATAGGATGGGCTTTCATTCAATGAATTGTTTCTCATAGCAAGCTATTGGGTTCCTCACATGTTTTATGCTCTGCAAAGGTGATCAGTTTTGGCAAAGTAAGTATTCACATTAAAGTATTTCACATTAAAGTATATGAGTAAGAGTTAACTTTTTCTGTTGTTTTATGAGATTTTGCTTATTTGATCTGGGAGCAGTGAAACTTTCTGCTTGGAACTGAATGACAAACTGTTGGAAGAAATTGGGCTGAAAGAGGTGTGACAGGTGAACAAACACGAGCACCATGACTTTTTTTTGCCTGCGCTGAATAGCAGCAATTATACCTGTATTGGAGGGGACAAATATCCCCGAGTGCCATGCCAGCGGAGCAGGGGCTGTGGCGCGGAGGCGTATGACAAGGTCCGCCGCAAGCAGCCCGCCCACCCCTGCACCCATACCACTCCAAAATGGAGCATTTGTGAATGCTGGGGGCATGACATGGTGGTGCAGGGGGCAGGGAGGCAGTTTAGGGGTGGCGATCTGTGGACTTGTCCCCCAGGCAGAGAGTTGGTCAAGTCCGCAACTGATGTTGAAACCTTTAATCACATAAGACGTCCTCTATATATCTCACAGCATTTCTTATTATTAGCATCCTTATTTATTTTTTATTTTTTATTTTTTATTTTGAAGAATTTATACCCTGCCTTTCCCATGCCGGAGTAAATGCCCAAGGCGGCTTACATGGGCAGGCTAGTATAAACCACAATTTTTTCAATGGGGTTTTTACAAATATACAGTATTCTGCGATTCACCGAATCCTCAGTCCCAGATGTAGCCTTCACAATGTGGTTCTCTCCTTTGGCCATGTGACATCAAGATTCAACAGGTAATCGTAAGTCCAGCCTGGACATGTCCTCAAGGTTGGAGTCCGTCCTCTTGCTGGCTGGCCTTCTCACAACATTCCCACACTGGCTAATCAGCTCGACAATGACTCCGTTCTGCCACGACAGGTGCTGCAGCTTGTCCCAGCCTGGCATTCTGTCTCCCATCCAAAAATAGACCAGACTCTCCTACTTAGCTTCAGGCAGTAGCAGCAGAGCTCAACCATCAGTCCACACCTCCTGCCCTTATTATATAGATAGCACCATATTCATTCATTCATTCATTCATTCATTCATTCATTCATTCATTTGATGAATTTCTATCCCGCCTTTCTCCCACACTGAAGGGGACTGTCGGCACCGGCTGGGCGCCATGCCCCCCCCCACCCGCCGACAACGCTTACCGGAGGTAAGCAGCGGGCGGTGGGAGCAACGAGCGGCTGCGGCCGGGCCCCGTGCCGGGTCTGCCAGCTCCCTGGGACAATGCACCAGGGAGCCTCACCGCGGCCAGGCTCCAGCCGCCCATGGCGGGAGGCGAGCCAGCCGGTGGTTACTCTGCCGGTAGGGTGATCGTGGCAGCCACGGCAGGCCCAGCCGGCTTGGACGGAGAGCTTGGACTGCGCAGGCGCAGCCCTCTCCCACCCAGCACGAAATGTCATGAGGTTTCGCAAGTGAGATCTCACGGGAGGGGGTGGAGCTTCGCCTTCCCAGCCAGAGCTCATAAGGAGCTCGGCCTGGGAAGCGAGCAGTCGCTCCTGGAGGCCGGGCAAAGATCCGGCACTCAAGGGCTCAGCGGGGGTTGGCCACCCTCCTCCCCGGACAACCTCCTTTGGGGGGATACCCCAGTGCGGGGGCTGGCCTGAGCCATGCGCCCCAGGCAGGGGGCAACCTTGGGAGACCCCGCGCCCCGTCCTCCCCGTATTGCCTTCCCTCGGCCGGGGGTGGCAAGGGCCGGTGCTGCCCTATTTGGTAATCACCCCCAGACCCAGGGCTGATGGTCCAGGGGGAGGGGTGCCAGACACCCGGTGACACCTGGGGCGACAGGCCCCCCCAGGGGACGACACCCCCTCCCACCCCGCCACAGCAGAACGAGGGGCTAGCCCATGAGGGGCCTCAGGGGCACAGCACCAGACCCACGACCCCACTCCACATCGCTCGACCTCGAAGCCACTCGCAGTGACCCCGACAATGGAAGCCAAAAGTCTGGCATGACCATGTATGGGGGGGGGCCCATGATGGAACGCAGCGACCCCCGGACTCATGAATGTTAAATCGTTATCCCAAATAAACAGCTTAAGGCGAGTTCTGATCCCCGTCTCCCGCCGTTCTCCACGCAGCGATCACCAGAAGCACCTGCACCTCCACGATCTTCCACCGCCCCCAGATGTCTCAGGCGGCCAGTGAGTCACCCATGGAGTTCACAGGGACCCACAGTGGTCCCACTAATTTGGTCTGCAGATCAGATGTGGCTCCCGAAACCTCGTTATTCGGCTATTGGGGTCTCCTAGCTCTCAGCTGCTGTCACTGTTTCTCCCATACCCTGAAAATATTATCAAGATTTACATATTTTCTGTCACTTGCCACTAATGAGTTCCTGAGAAAAAAGTGCTTCTTCCTTATCATAACCTGCTAATGACATCACTTCCTGCTTAACAACATCACTTCCAGCCCTCAGCAGGCATCATGAATGCTATTTGGCCCACTGTACAGTATGAAACACGTTTGATACTCCTGATCTGTGAGGTCAACAAAGGATTTCTCATGGAGTATGTGTATAAGTACTCTTGAGTCACTTTTAATTTAATGGGCTTATAATCTTCGGACTATTTCTCCATTACGTTGTATTTTGTTTTTGTTCTCTGTAAGCCGCCTTGGACATTTGCTTTGGCATAGGAAAGGCGGGGAATATATATATATTCCAGGTGAATATGTGGATATATATATCATGTGGTGCCAGCCTGGGTGCAGTGAGGACATAACTGCAAATGGCCTTCAAATTGGGCAACATATTGTCTGAATCTGCCAATGTGTTTTAGGGTAAATAGCTGAGGGCTAAATCCTACCCAGTTTTCCAGTGCGAGTGCAAAGATGCCAAAAGGGCATGCACATCATCCTGAAGTGGGGGGGCACAGTCATGGAGGCCCATCCATATAAGGGAACGTTTGTTCCCTTACCTCTTGGCTGTGCTGCGGCTGTGATGGTGCTGGGAAGTTTTGGGCTTTCAGTGGCACTGATAAAACTGCTTGCAAGAAGATATCTCTGTCCCTGTGCATTATTGAGCAAAATGTTTGGGTTTCTTGGATTTGGCGCAGTAGGTACTCACCTGAAACTGTCCTTAAGTATTGTTTTTTTTCTTTGATGGACTTCCTCTGTGTCTCAATAATTCGTTTGTGTTCCACGACACTTCAGTAAAACTAGCTGAAATTTCAGTTGACATTTTAAAACTTTGAAGAGCAGCATTCCTAGATCTTTCTTATTTGCTTCCAGTGGTGGGTTTTAAATGAATACATCACAGTGTGGTGCCAAACTGTGCCATCTCTGTGTTCAGCGCATTTAAGTGTTTCTGTTATAAGCAGAACCCTTGTGTCTTTGCTACGGAGAAACAAACCTTTAACATTAAATATGAGCCAACAAGTTCTACTTAGCTAAAGAAAGTTGTCTGTAGGTGCCACACTCCCTCTCCTGGTAAACCAATGCATAGCAGTAGATTTTATATGGCATCAGAACACTGCTTATTATTGCATCTTTGAAATATTGCTATTTAACCAAAATTAAGAACTAAATGAATGTGACAACTTCACTAATCAGCGCATTATCTGGTTGTAAGTGAGAAAAGCTATATGGTTCATCACTACAGAAGAACCTCTCAACCTCTGCTTGGTTTCTACTAGGTGCTCTGATGGGAGCTCTCGTATTGTTTCTTCTGTAGTAATTTTACTACAATTCACAGGAATATTTTTTAAAATTATTACCAAAAATTTTATTGCTATATATAAAATGTCGCCCTAGGTCACCCACATATATGCTATTGATACAATCTAGGAGGTGGTGTTTTCCAGTTCTGCCAAATTAATGCAGAGAAGAACATATAATAGTCATTCTGTCCATCTTAACTCTTTATGTTTTCCAAGCATTCTCATACACACAGGCATACTACCTGAATGCTGCTTAAGTGATTGAACAGTAGATTCATACAACTGGAAGGCTTTTAGTCCAACTTCTCCTACACAGAGCCATTCGTTCTTCTGTTCTCCAACCAATTCAATCTATACAGTTTGGGCCATGGGCACTAGTGGTGTGCCATGTGGGGCATAATGGGCTGGAGAGGCAGTGGAGCAGCTGCCACCACTCACTTGCCTACTTGAGCCACCGCAGGCAAAAAGGCGAGCAGCATGCCCGTCCACCCCTGTGCTCAGAGTGCTCCAAAATGGAGCATGGCATTGTGGGTAAGGCATGGTGGGGTGGCGCCAGAGGCAGGAAGCCGGCGTCGGGAGGCCGGGGCGATCATCTACCTGGCCAGGGCGGAGCTTTGGCTGGGAATGCCACTGACGTGCACCATGAGCAGAGAGCAAATTGCATGAGATGGCTCACATGGACAAATATGGCTACACATGGTCCAGTTCCTTTCCAGCTTTAAATATGGCAATCAAACTGATAAGCAAAATCCACCTACCAAGCCTAGGGTACTACTTCTGGATTTGGGCTTTCAGCTTTGAAAAATGATCTTGCTGGAGGAGCTTGCTGGGAATGGAGAAAGATGCAACTGAAAAACATAGGAGAGGGAAAGTGTTAAAACACTTTCACCTACTGCTTCTTTGCTGAAAGTCACTCTCTCCTGAAGCAGAAGGGAGGAGCTGGACTGGATGCCAAGGGAGCTGAGTTTTCAAAGCCGTCAGGAGTGGTGACTTGTTGGGGGAGTTGGCAGTCACCCTCTCCCTGCCACCCAGAGCACAGAGGCCAGGACCAGGGCCAGCCAGAGAGAGAACCTCCAAAGTACCATGTTTTTTGAGTCAAGTGACTTCAGTGGCACTGATAAAGCAAAGACATTTTCTGTGCCTTCTTGGGGTTATTTTGGCTCTGGGGGAGAGTCAGACTTGGGGCTGGGGAAGAGACTTTTCCCTCTTCTGTTGTCACTTGAATTCCCATAGGAATCATATAGGCAGTAGTGTAGCCAGAGCAGGATGGCACGGTAAGTATTGAAAGTGCTGCAGCTCACCATGTAAGTGGCCCCTCCCACTCACTGGGGCCATTGGGACAGCTACGGCAATGCGCAGGTGCTCACATGACTGCATATTGCTGTTGCTGCCTCAATGGCTCCAACAGCAAGTGGGAGGAGTTGCTTACACAGCACGTTGTGGCACTTGCAATACTTACAGCACTCCCCCACCCCGGCTTTGCTAATGCATACATATTGCACAGTTTTTTTTCCTTTCTGACCACAAGCCTAGGCTTCCAAATGGAGCATTGTGAGCACAGATTTTCTGCAAGGAACAAATAAGAGGTACCCATGCTTGGGGGAGCATATCACACCAGTTCCCCTGAAGACCAGCACTGGCCTGAGAGAGCGTTTTGGCCAGTGAGTTTTGGCATTGTATTGTTCTTTTGTAAGCAAGTAGATAAATAGGTACCGCTTTGGTGGGAAGGTAGCGGCTTTCCGTGTGCTACGGTGTATAGTCATGCCGGCCACTTGACCGCGGAAGTTTGTCCTCAGACAAACGCCGGCTCTATAGGCTTAGAAATGGAGATGAGCACCACCCCCTACAGTCGGTTACAACTAGACCATTCGGTCTTTACCCAATTAAACAATGCAGTTGCGTCTAGTCTGGATTAAATGTCACTTTTCAGAATGATGATAATAAAGAGCTAGAAACAAACTCCAAAGTAGACAGGCTTAGGAAGAGAGCCACATGCCCATTAAAAGTACCCGAACACAAAAGGAGTGCCACACCTTCCTTGTCCCTCTAGGTCTTCCTCCTCAGGTGCAATCCCTCTCACTTGCCAGGAGTGCTATCTGCTAGAAGCCCTCCCATTCAGGAGGAGCCCAAGAGTCCTTCAGATGCTTCTCCTGCCTCCCCTTCCACAATTGCCCAGTGAGATTGTGCCTCTAGCCTGCACTTAGATCCGCTTCCCCTTCCCTGAGCATCCTCTAATTTTTTGTGTGGTTAAAAAAGTTGAAAGTTTGTGTGGCTGAACGTTTGCTACTGTGTCCTTCCTTTCCCATCGCTTGCCATCAGCTTCTGCTCTCCAGAAAAGCACCGAAGGAAGAGTGAATACAAGGGAAAATCCATGTGGCACATAAAGCAGGGATGTGACAAAACCACATGGAGAAATAGCGGAGGGCGCATATCTGCTGGTTTTCGGATGGGGTAGACAAATAGACCTAAGCAGTTGTGTCGATTCAGCTTCCCTTTTGCCCCAAGAGCTCAGCACCCCTAAAGACCCAACTTTTCTCTGAGAGCTCAAGTGGGAATTTTAAAGCCTGTGGACCAACCTGTGGTTCACAGGCTCCCCCAGACTTCAGCAGCCACCTGATGACCTCATTGCTCCATTTCCAATAGAACTGGGGGAGAGGAATTCTGATGCACTTCCCCAGTGATGCACTTCCCCAGGTCTTCACCACTGACCTGGATCACCATTTGCAAGAACTGTGTTGAATTTATTCTAGGATCCTGAAGAAGTACTGTAAATAGGCATAGCCTTGCTGCTAGGGAGAATGTAGGCAATACAAACTGTGATGTTTAATCCCTTTTGAATAACCCATTTAACATGAGCCAAGGTGTAGTTAACAGAAGGTTAAAAGTAGCTTCCTCATGGGGTAGAAGAACTGGTAATTTTAGATGGAGAAGGTGGGGCAGATTTCATGTCTCTATTATCATAGACTGTTTGCCTCTGTTTTGGATCTAAAATGTAAATAGTTTAAAGAACTTTTTTCCCCCAGCCACAAATGTTGTGTGAGCAATAAATTTCTGAAGTATTTTTTGGATGTCGTGAGCACATCTCATCCAAAGGCAATATTTATTCTCAGGCTACGTTTTGTTTAGCTTTGTGGATGTATCTATGTGTATATGATACACTTGTATTTCTGTTAGGGTGCATGTGATTTTAGCAGTGTGTGTTGGTGGAGGGGAAGTCATGTTCCAACAAGCATACAAAGGAAGCAAAAAAGTTCTTTCAAATAGTTTGATTGAGAAAGACAGCTTGATTACCTGTGCTTCTTGACCCACAAGTGGAGCTTGATACTAATATATTAACCATTTAAGCAACCTGCTTCAATCCAAGGACATACCAAGAACTGCTTCATATGACCAATGGCAGGATGGGGAGAGGTGGGCGGAATGGGGCAGTGATGGGGGGGGGAGAGAGTAGATCATGCCAAAGACAACAATGAGTTTGGTGGCAGTGGCATCTCCCGAATCCTAACCCTCTTTCTGGGCTGATCCACCTGCATAGCTCAAACCTATTGAGCTGGCACTGGTTTAAGTTGACCCATAGCAGTTACCCCAGGGCAATCCCCGAGGACAAACGTCCTGTGCAGGATACAGCAGTACCCACAATGGCACTGCTACATGGCCACGTGGGGAGTTAATTAGATTGGGCTGTAAGTTAATTTTGTACCTGCTGCAAACGTACAAACATTTGGCTTCTTTTTTAAGATTACAGCTACTACTGAACATTTATTTAACCCCAACACTGTTGTAGCAACTTCTTTAGCCCTTGCCAGTCTTTTTTTTTTTTAAAGTTAAGCAAGAGAAGTAATTTTATAATGAAGGAAGCAAAGGAAAATATTCAGAGGTTCATTGTGACAAGCCAGGAAGAAGGTCACAATCCATCAATAAGTTTGCCTGTGCAAGACCCATTGGACCCCTTTTTTCCTGTGTTGTTTTCCTTCTTTGCTGTTACCCGACCCAGTCTCATTGTCTAGACTACCATTTAATCCTGTTGGAAAATGGCATCACTATGACCATGTCATGGATGTTTGTAAACAAAACTGTGTGGGGCATCATAGCTAGTTGGCTTTAATGACTTTAATGACTAGTTGGCTTTAATGACTGTGTAGGTAAAGGTGGCTGAAGATCAGGAGGACCGAGGAAAATAAACTGTATGATACCAAGAAGCAAAATAAGCCAGAAGAAGCCAAAAGGGACTGAGCAGCATTGAAACAACATGAATGTTCAGGTTGAGTTGGATGGGGGCCAATGTGTGAATCAAGCCTTGGTTTACAGATAATCTGTTATTAAACAACCCAGAAATATATTAAAGAAGCGAATCCATAAGGATTACCCCTTTTGTCATAGCTAAGATTTCTGCTCTTAAATGTTGGCTCTTTCTGTGCTTTCCTTTTGGGAATAAGCAAGGTTTTTTTTTCTGAATTTTGGGGCAGAGATTTCCAAATACAAGCAGTGCCAGTGCTAAGCCAACACCACATTGCCAGGTTAAACAGTTGTACGAGATCAAAATATAACACAGTATTCCACAGGAAAAAGACACCTACGCTGTTAGCTCTCAATCAGTTGCCTGCATCTAGTGCTTTTCCCAGAAATGATACTTAGAGGAGCTTACCAGCTGAAGCAGAACCATTGTGCCTCCATACTTTAAGAAGTATTATGAAACCTATTGGACAAAAGTTGCAGAAAATCTCCTGCACCTCTGCCATATCCCACCCCCACATTTTGTTTAAGGTTTCAGAGGCATACTTAACATTTAGTAGGAGGCTCAAGCTACCTTGGCCCAAACTGGCCCATTGGCTCTAGTGAATAGAAAGTGTTTTCTATTTAACTGCCCTGGGGAGCATGCCTGAAAAATGTTTGCCATCATGAATTGCATATTACACATTTGCTATGGGCTGTGAACAGGACCTTTATGGGCTCAGGACTGTCCTCTGCTGACCTGCAGCCTGTAGTCCACCAACACAGCATCCATGGCATGCTAAGGGTGGGTTGGGAACCAATCTGGCCAGGGGGGAGAAGTAAAGAATGTTTGGACTGAGTTCCTTGGCTGCTCCATGGTTCCCAATGGGCCATCTCAGTTCTAAGCCATTCTTTGGCTGGTGTTGAAGTCTGCTAGACCAAAGCATGTGGCTCCAGACAAGGGATAGGGAGCTTAGAATTCAGCATTTGCCATTGTCATTAAGATCCACCCCACCTGCCCCAAACTGCCCTGCTTCCTGCCCCAATCAGCCCCTGCTGCCATCCATTATAGACCCCTGCTAACTGGGCAAGAGGCACTTTTTCAAGTGGTGTTCCTCTTATATCTGGCAAGTGGAGAGTAATTGTCCCTCTTCAGCCCTGCGCAGTGTCTTTTCCTGTGGCTGTTGCTAGTGGTGTTCTGCATTTTTTTAGATTGTGAGCCCTTTGGGGACAGGATGCCATTTAACTTCATTATGGTTTGCCTGTAAACTGCTTTGTGAACTCTGTGTTGAAAAGTGGTATAGAAATACTGTGAATGAATACTGTGATTGATTGAGGATTCTGGGCTTCATGTCATTGGCCGCTCTCACAGAATGGTGGAGCTGCTGCTGTGTGGATATAAGCTAGTGGACCTAGGACTGGGTTGTAAAACTGTGCCATGCTGTTCATCTGTGGAAAATGGAGAAAATGGTGCTTTATTCATGCCACTTCTGGGATGGCCAATAATGGCCAGGTTGGCTTTTCCAGTCATTTGCAAAATCAGGTATACCTCACCAATGCATAAAAGCTAAAACTGATAGAACGCACCAAGCAGACCAGAAGGGAGCGGGGGGGGACTCTCTGGGGCCCACATTTCCAATGGGCCCACACCAGGAGAAAACAAAACAAACAGTACAAAAATTTATTACAAAATAAATGTGGGTACCTCAATCTCAGTCTATCCAGGGCTGCGTTTTCACTACAGCTTTAATCCACTTTAATCACTACCTCCTGGTTCTAGAAGTAGGCTATATCTGAATGCCAGATGCAAGGGAGTGGCAACAGAATTATTATTATTATTATTATTATTATTATTATTATTATTATTATTATTATCATCATCATCATCATCATCATCATCATCATCATCATCATCCATTAGCATATGCACAGTCAAAATGATAACAAGATCACAAATATCACAGACTGGTCTTTTGTTGGCAATTCAAGCTCTAACCAAGAGCCTAAGAATTGTCCAAGTATCTGCGTAAGATATATGATGTTCCCAACAACGTAGTTTTTTGTAGGTCAGACGTTCTTATATCATTAATCTTCAGAGTTTCTAGATGTTTTTGTAGATTTTTCTAAATAGATCCAAGTGCCCTGATGGCAATTGGCACTACTTTGGATCATTTTTGCCATAATCTCCCAATTTCAATTGTCAATCCCTATATTTTATGATTTTTTTCAAGTTCTTTATCTTCAGTTCGGCTATCACCAGGTATGGCGATGTCTATAAGGCATACTTTTTTCTTTTCAACCACTGTTATATCTGGTGTGTTGTGTTCTAAATGCCGATCAATTTGAATTCTAAAATCCCATAAAATTTTTACCTCTGCATTTTCAACAACTTTTTCTACTTGATGGTCATAGTAGTTTTTTGATACTTCAAAATTGTATTTTCTACATAAATTCCAATGGATCAAACTAGCCACTCGATCATGCCTTTTTAAATAGTCAGTTTGTGCGATTTTACAACATCCATGAGGTTGGAAGGTGTTCCTCTTCTATTGCTAGGAGCTGCCCCCTCTTCCATGCCTGTTTTTCCCCCTCCCTGGGCTTATCCAGGGTGGTTGTTCCATAGGTTGTTCCTATGGCAAGAACCCCCCCCCCCTCATCCCTTGGGTTCCTCCTTGTCCCCTCCCTCATCCAGAGAAAAAAAATCAGGCCAGCCATCCTTTGTCTAATCAATTGTCGGTTCCTCAAGAGAAGGGCAAAATATGGACAAGAGAGTCCTCTTCCTCACTCATGTGCTGGCTGCCCTGCCTTCTTCTGATTCCTCCCCCAAGACTCATGAAGACAAAAGAAAAACCCTTTGATCTCCACTCCACCAGGGCTCACCTCCTAGCTGGAACTAATCTACCCAGTGCTCACACCGGTCTGAATGCCAGCTTCCATATTGCCACATAAGATCTTTCGCATAGTGAAAAAAGTAAGCAAGCACAGTCAGACATAAAGAGACTAACAGGAAAAATACACTTGTCTTTGTGACTTGAATTTTTCACAGTCATGAGTCATTTCTGAGTCACAGGACCTGAGTCTCATGTCACACCTGAGTCATTGACACCTGAGTCATTGACATGTGTGACTTGACTGCACCCGAGTCCATGAAAAACACATGTTTTTGCAACTCTGACTTGAATCACGTGACTCAAGTTCCCATCCGTGGCATTGGGGGAATAGAAGTGCATAGAAAGTGTGTTAAAGCTGTAGTGGAACGCAGCCCAGGTCTTCTCCATAAGCACCAACATGTACTATAGTAGTATAATTCAAACATGGGAAAAACTTACATTTTCAGACCAGAACTACTAGGCTCCAGTAGTAGGTCACAGAGTGCAGTACATAGAATTCCAAGGCACCAATAGTAAGCTCCACCACTTCTTCTAGTTTAGTGGGTATAGAACACATGGCACTGGATCAAGTCTACCGTACATGTCTTTTGTTTGAAGGTGAAATTAACATATGGAGAAATTAACATATGTCATTTGGGCTTTGTTTCAAAATCATGTGAGAGCATTCAATCACAGGCGTCCCCATCTGCAGCAGTACAGCCCAGACACAGATTTGCAACTAAGTTCTTGTTAGACCAAAAGACGTGGGTTGAAACTGACTCACTGCCCAATCCCAGGCTCACTTATTTAGAGGCAAGTGCTATTTCCAACTAAATGTGCATAAGCTGACAGGCCCACTAGTTTTATCAAGTGACTAGAACTGAGTAGAACTTTTATTGGCTACATTCCAACTGCTTCCATATAACTGACTTATGGGCCTGGCTGTTAATGTGTTAAGGCTGGGGGTGGATGATTCAGTTACATTCACTTACAGCTCATATTACTCTTACTCACATTGCTACTTTAATAGTTTATAACAATTTGAGTAGGGAAATGCCAAAAATAACATCCTTTCAATATCAAGGAACACCATAATGAACTGTAATGTTTAACAGCATGACAACACCTCTATGCCAGAGTCAATGGGGGAAGAGAGAAACAAGAACCCAGACATTTCATCTGCTGAGTTACATCAGTTTTCTGATTAGATACCACATCTCTTGTAATAGTTTTATGTGTCCTCTCTCGCGCACTCGCTCGCATGCGCACCAGCTATAAAACAGAATTTAAATAGAGGCAAAGTGTGGGGGACCAAGGGGGCCATCATCCCAGAGCAAAATTTGGGCAACAGCCTTGACATGGCTGCCAGAAGAGCTACCCAGAGCAGGGGGCAGTGGCTTCGAGTGCGGTTTCAAGGCGGGCACAATATCTGCCCTGCCCCCAGTGCTGGCAACCAATGCTAAGCAGCTGTAAAAACTAAGAGCAATCCTGACCTGGAGTTAGGCCAGCAAAGTTTGGCTGGCACCAGGGCCACTGTGAAGTGAGTTTGGACCAGTCTTGGGAGTCAGGGAGGATGGCATATATCTGTGTGCTGACTCCAAATCATATCTGACTCCGAGAGTGGTTCAAACATTACAGTGTCCCTTGTGCCTGCCAAACTTTGCTGGCTTAACTTGGCCGGCCTAACTCCAGGTTAGGATTGCGCCATGAATGAAGTCAGGTGATGGCATAGAAAGAAAGAAAGAAAGAAAGAAAGAAAGAAAGAAAGAAAGAAAGA
>JAJKFI010000021.1:8328493-8347576 GCA_029204185.1 Lerista edwardsae
AAGAAAGAAAGAAAGAAAGAAAGAAAGAAAGAAAGAAAGAAAGAAAGTAAGTTTTAGTAGAACCAATATTTGTAAGACAATGCAAGCTTCCAAATGATGTTTCAGGGACTTGTCATCTTTAAAGGATGATGAGCTAAAACATTTGCAAAGAGTAACCATCAGAAATTTAGCCCAAGACAAGACAGCAAAAATCCTTGACCTGTTGTCTACTCCTCTTGTTTCTCACTCGCTGGGACTAGGACAGAGATAATGTACAGTACATTTGTGTACAATTCTCTTCCTTTTATATCCAATAGATGGCAGTGAAACACTGTCAATCCACTGGCTTTTTTCCTTGCTTATTATATTTTGTAATGGGAAAGTCAGCCCTACTGTCCTTTAGGGCAGGCACAATTTCATCCAATTTAGATATCTACAGATGAAGCTTTTTTATTTATTTTACCACCATGTAGGTATATTGTATGGCTCTATTCCATGTCTAGTTCATGTAACATAAAAAAGACATTGGCTATGATCCAAGGCAGAATTAAGCATGTGTCCATCAATTGAAATCGATGAGCCAAAGAACACCAACAACACTGGATTGGTGACTTAAGGTCCTGGAAACTCTGGGTTTTGTCTTAAAAAAAAAAAAAGTCATAAGTAAGCACCATTGAGAACAATGGAATAAGTTAGACAAGGCTAACTAAAGGCCCATTCATTTAAATGGGGTCTAGGAATCCTGATTTTTTTTTTATATGATACAATCTGTTGTTGTTAAGGCTACATATATTGCTTTTCAACAAAATGTTCATAAAGCAGTTTACATAGCTAAATAGAAAAGTAAATGGTTCCGTGTGCCAAAAGGGCTCAAACCCAGTGGCGGCATTCAGCCGGTACGCTGGGCGGGACTTACCTTTGACTGGCAGCCCGCCCGTTGCATAACGGCGTGTTCCGCCACTTTCCCGCCCGCTCCTCGGTAGGCTGCGCGGCGGGCCTTCTCCGGGGCCTACCAATCCCCCCCCATGAACCGCCGCGCCTCCTCGGGAGGGAGCCCCAGGCAGCCTTAAAAAGCTCACGCTGCTGCTGCCATTGGTCTCCCTCGCTCCGCTGCCTGCCTGCCTGCCTGCCTGCCTGCCTGCCTGCCTGGCTCTGAGAACGTGCAGGCAACTCAAATGTGTAGGCAATTCAAATGTTGCAGGGGGCGGGGCGGAGCACCGATGGAGTCGACAAGTGGGCGGGCGAATGGGCGGGGCCAGCCCTAATCCTAGGAACGGGTACTCGCGTCCCCCCGCGTACCCGCTACATGACATGTCTGGATTTGACTATAATAACTGATGCAGGGATAGGCCAACCTATGGAATTGATGTTATGCCTGCTCAGAGAAAATGGCATCCCAGTGATATCTTAATTTGGCCAATAGAAGAAAATATGAAAATGAAATAAGTCCTCCAGCTGGAAAAGTAGCAGACTAGCCAGCACATCAACAGCAAATGAAACAGGTGCATTGCAGCCTTGCCTAGTAGCTAGCCAGGGAAACCAGTTGTATAGCTTTGTAGGAGATTCCACAGCCTTTGTCATTCTCAAAACAGACAACGAGCTGCTTTTGGCCTTAAAAAGCAAATACACTTATAAATCAACGAATGCTCAATCAAATGTTCTCTTTCTTTCTAATGTCTAACGTTCAGATTGTTTGTGTGCTTTTTACTGTAGTAGCTTTGTGGTTTTCTTTGAGATAATACATTATATTGTAGCATAAGAACTTAAGTAACTATCTAAAAAGATTGTTGGGGTCAAGATCTATTCTTTAGTGCATACAGCTATGTAATCTGCAGTACTAAACTGTGTGATTATGGTTTATCCTGTCAGTTTGGATATATGTGAAGCTAGCTCCTATTTTTCTAATAGTAGCATTATAAAAAACAAAAGCTATTCAACAAGCTGACATGAAAAAGCATGCACTTTCCACGGAACCACAGAAAATCCTGAGTCCACATAGTACTAAGAATCTAATTGGAAACCACAAATTCGAGTGAATGTCGAGTTAAGGCTAAAAATATAGCTTTAACTCATTCTGTTGTGTTTCAGTATTCAAGAGATGGGTCTATCTCGGCAGAATAAGGTTAGTTAAGGACCCACCATGCAATTTGAATATATCCACAGACACAGCATTATATGTCGCCAGTCTCACTTGTGGATAGTGCTATATTAATGACACAATATTTGTTTTAGCGGCCACCCCATCCCTCTGCCAGATTAAACATTGGTAATCTGGATCCAACCTTAATATACCCTTTCAAGCGGGAAAGCCACAAAACAGCCATACACTACATCAACATTGCCTCCATCAATCTGCAGGCCTGTCAGAACTACAGTTGCGTCAGAGCCAGTAATAGCAAGCACCTTCCATGAAGGCATTAATTAGAATGTTCGCATCATGAGACCTCGTACTATGTACAAATCTTTATCTCACACACTGCAGGGTTTTTTTTTTTTCAAAGGCTGACAGCAGTTTGTTACAAAGTACTTCTCAGCCAGATTACAATAAATGTATTACTTAGAAGCAAGTTTAAGACCATAATAAACTAAGGCCACAATCCTAACTTGTGCCAGCCCAGTCTCTTGTGTCAGCCCAGGAGTGTTGCAAACATGCTGTAAAGCATGCTCGCACCAATCTCGGAGTCAGAGAGGCTAGCATACAGACATGCGCCATCCTGCCTGACTCGGAGAGTGGTTCAAACATGCTTTATGGTGCATTTGCAACACACCTGGGCTGGACAAGAGACTTGTGCCGGCCTAACTCCAAGTTAGGATTGCACCCTAATCTTCCTTAACAAAAAGCAGCCATGGACAAGAGCACAATCCCGATCAGAATCTTGACACTTGGGCAGGGGAGCCAACTTTTTACCCCAGCGCCATTTTCCCAGCAACTATTCCCTCTCTTATTCAAGCCCAAGTTGGCCCTTCCAAAATAACATATTTGAGGGCAAATATGGAGCAGGGGTGGGACATGGTGGCACTGCGGGTTAAACCGCTGAGCTGAGCTTGTTGACCGGAAGGTTGGCAGTTCGAGACTGCGTGATGGAGTGAGCCCCAGTTGCTTGTCCCAGCTCCTGCCAACCTAGCAGTTTGAAAGCACGTAAAAATGCAAGTAGATAAATAGGGGCCACTTCGGTGGGAAGGCAACGGTGTTCTGTGCAATACGGCGTATAGTCATGCTGGCCACATGACCACAGAAGCTTGTCCCTGGACAAACGCCAGCTCTTTGGCTTAGAAACGGAGATGAGTACTGCCCCCTACAGTCAGTCACGACTACACCATTCGGTCATGGGGAAACCTTTACCTTTACCTTTTATGGAGCAGGGAGGTATTTTTCTTCCACATTTCCTTTCTTCCTTTTCAGTCCAGGGAGTAGGAGAAGAAGGAGCAGTGGAAGCTAGTAGGCAGCCTCCCCCATCTCAGGCAACCACTTCGATGGCCAGCCCTGCCCAAACTGGTCAAGAGTCAAAACAGAATTCCAGTTCATTGATCTTCAGGTTCTTCATGAAGGGTTGCCAACACAAAGGTTTTTACAAATAACAAGAAAGTTCTATCTTTCAAGAACAACATACAACATACAGATGGTACTTTTATGGTGTAGTCTTCTTTCTGGCCACACAATTTGCCTTCCTGCTGGCCAATAAGCAGCTTCTGCTCCCACCAAGAAGCGGCTGGCCCAGCACACTCCCCTCTCACTGGCAGCTGTAGCTCAGCTCTAATCAGTCGCAGTTTACAAGGTCTGCCGCTCATGGAGACTTCCGGTGATCCCGAACTGGCGACCTTCGCATGTTATCTTCAGGCAAACGGAGGCTTTAACCCTCTCGACTACAACCTCCTGCCCTCCTGAGTAACAGTTGTTAGTGGAGGAAGGAGGGAAAAAGAGAGCAGTTCCTCTGAGGGAAAGTTGTTGATGAAAAGGCTGAGGCTACACAGACAAAGGAAAATGAGATGCATTGGCTGAACACCATCTGAAGAGCACAATGAGGGAACAGACCTCCTGATGATTGACCTTTAATACTTACCTTTGAACCTTTGTGAGCTTGGCTCACTGTTACAGAGTCTACAGTAAAAAGATTTCAAGTAACCCTATTGTATCAGTGTGAATTTAGGGGAACCAAGTGCTAACCTGCCAAATCCACTTTGCTAGAAAATGGCCATGGGCAGGTTACCAGTGAAGAAGGGAGTTTCAAGACCTTTTTGCATGACAGCATGTCTTCTTAGAAGTAAGTCCCATTGCGTTTAATGAGACTTACTCCCAGGAAATTGTGTATAGCCTAAGTGGGGTCTTGGGGACATTTGCACTTTCTGCTCAGGCACCAAAACATATTGGACTCTTTCAGATATCCAGCTACTTTTAATCATTGCATCAAAGGGCTGACATCAGTTCACAGCCTTTCAGATGTGTCCACTGGGGATTTTTTTGTCTTTTTATCCTTGTGCTGGTGCAGCCAGCTTCCAAGTCTGTGCAAATGTACTTTATGGTATGTTTGCAACACTTGGGTGCCTGTGAAAGGTTGGTGATGGCATAAACTTTATTTCAGCTCTTTGACAATGTGTGTGTTGACACCTGTTTGTTCTTTCCATCTTCCTGTTCTCAGAATAGAAGAAAGGCTTCAAGACTTAGAAGTCTTGATGACACATCTACGATGACCATGATGAGGGACTCATTGGTAACATCACTGTCTTCAATCCATAATAATGTTGTGGTGCTCTCTGGTGGTGGAAGTCATTTCTTGCATGCAGTTTCAGGGATTTTCCCTTTCTCAGAATTCAGTAGCTGTCTCCCAGCCCCGTGTTTTTTCTTGTAATTGTGTTTGCACAATTTTCTGACATGCCAGCAACACATTTTAAGATGTAAACAGTGTGGACATCCTATGCTTATACACAAGTACAGACTTCATACCAAGTGACCATACCAAGAATTCTCAGTATACTTAAAAATAAAGATATAACTGGATGGTTGTTCAGTATCAATAGTCAATCCAGAGAACAGGTGTCCTTAAAAGCAAATTGATTGTTGGCACCCGGTTGCCAAGGTGGCATAGTGGTTCTGGTGAGAAAGCAGGAAGTTTGCCACTTTTGTATGGACTTTTTTTTGGGGGGTGGAAAATAAGGTGCATAATCCCTTTTATTGATGTAAGCGGGGGAGTTAAGCATGTGGCAAATGCAACAATAGCCAGGAAGAGCTGAGCTCATCTTTGGGAACAAAGAAAAGAAATATTAAAAGAGAAGCCCTTGAAAGTTCCATTGCCCAAAATGGCTGAGGACAATAACTGCAATGCACTTACCTCCCAAACCCAAAACACTGACAGCCCAATCCTATCCCCTGCCATGCTGCAACATGCAGGTGTACCATGGAAGCACTTGCTGCATGCTATGGAGTGGCGGCAGATCTGGAGATCTTGAGAGGTAAAGAGAAATATTTTTCCATTACCTCTGCTTTGCCCTCCCAGTGGCCTTCGATCGATGCATGCTATATACCTGATGTAAGTCTGAAGAGAGTCGGAGGGTGGGGCAGTCTGAAAAGGGGGGATTGTGTCCAATACGTGCAACTGTGGCTGCATTCATCCTCTCCCTCTGACAACATACCCCCAATTCCTTCCCCAGAATGCAGTGTTACTCTTCCTCCGCCGATGATGTGGCCAGTGGAGCCTCCCAGAGTCATTGCCACATATGCCAATCTGCACAGTTTGCAGTTTGTTGCACTCTGCTGTTTGTTGCTCACTGTTTGTTGCACACCACTATGACAACAGCAGTGTGCAACAGCAGCTTAGCTTTCTCACTACTGGAAAGTGCCCTGTGCTATTGGAACTTGAGTTTCCCCAGTGCAAGGTGACCATAGGATTGGGCAGTGGTGTTCCTATGGGAGGGGGGCAAAATGCTAAGTTTTGCTCTGGCTCTCCGAGCTCTGAAGATGAGGGAGAGGGGCCACGTTACACAGGAGCCCAGGCTCCTGCAAAATTTGGCATTTGCCTCCCCTCTAGCAACACCACTGGGATTGGGCCCAACCTTGTGGTAACATTTCAAATTAGATATCTCTTCCTCAGGGACAAGTGCAACGTTTACTTAAGTGATAGTTAATGAGATCATGTTACTTTCAGGGTGCAATCCTAAGCAGCGCTGGATCAGCAAGGCTGGCCGGCCAGTGCCAAATCCTGCGCTGCTTAGGACGGGCTGGAGCCTCCCTGCGGCAAGGGAGTGTGCACTTCCTTATCGTAGGGGAGGCTCCAGCCTCCGCTATGTTCTCCTCGGATCTGCGCCCGCTAAAGAATGGGTGCAGATCTGAGGAGACAGCGCAGCCCAAAGCGCGGCCCATATGGCCACCTCCCAAGCCCACCCAGGTCCTGCCCAAGTCCCCCCTCCCGCCTCCCCCCTCCCACCAATCCCCATCCCGAAACGGGACAGAGAATCCTTTGTGCCAACCAGCTTCGGTCGGCGCAAGGGAGGCTCTCCACCGGCACTCTGAAGCCGACACTGCGAGCAGCGTCGGCTTCCGGGTTGGAGCACTAACACAGGTGTGCTGCACGGCCGTGCGCCGGCACTCCACCCCTTGCGACAACGCAACGACGTCCCATCAACGCAAGGGGCGCGCTAGGATTGCGCTGCCTGAGATAAGAGAGCATGTGGAATTTCTTCAATTGTCTGTTAATGAAACGGGTTTAATTGCTCCTGAAGACCATTCATCCAGATCAAAATATATTACACTTTCACAATTTGTTTCAAATGCCTCTCTTGATGTGCATTCTTTTCTGTTCTCATCCGCCATTTTCCCTTTCTTCAGTTCTTCCTTACTTTTCTGTACACACCAAAGTAGTTTTTCCCTCCCAGATATTGCTCTGTCTATCATAACATCACCTAGTAATTTACCATCTCAAAAACTGCTGATGGTATCACCCTATCACAGGGCCCCAGACATCTTTAACATTGGCTAGATGATGCACACATTTTAACCAGCACACTATTGTCTGAGCAGAAAGTTTAAAAGACTTAACACCCAAGGATTGTGGCCACAAGCCAAGCTGTAAAGTACTAAGCCAGCATTTTGACTGGTGGCTGGATCTATTCAGTAGATGTAGCAACATGGCCCTGAATTTTTCTTGAGTCCAGCTTGCTAAGCCACATTAAGACAATTGAAATACACAGAGTACTTTCCTATCACAGTACTACTCACGAAAAGAATGGGTGGCTGTATTTTTTCATAGCTGTATTGCGAGTTCCTGGAGCAGCTAGTTTGCATGCTCAGGAGAAACCAGTTTGCATGCTCAAAAATCTGTTTCTTCTCAATTAGCTTAGTAGTTATCACAGTGTGGACAGTACCTTAAATGATGAATATGTGATAATTATTTCTTTGGCTTCTTTCAAAAGAATGTAATGCATATGAAAACAAATCGTAATAAGCAATTAGCGTTCCAAGTTGTGACTGTATGTAGTCAGGCAACTGATAAAAATGTGAAGACAAGAGCTGGACTTCTCTTTTTCAAGTTAGATTTATTCCTATGACGGGGGGAGGTCAAATTCCCAGCATGTCCATGCTCAGCTGGCTTTTGTCAGTGGTCCTGAATGCACTTGTAGTGTGGCTTGGCTGAGAAGCATGATGGGAAGAGCTGATGAAAGACTGGGGATTAATTCAGCCTCTTGTTAACATTAACAATGTCAAAAGATGCCAGATTTTGTCATTAGTGATGCAGGTAACTTCAATTCAGCCAAATCGTTCCTCACTTGTGATTCTGTCAATAACTGGAGCAGCCCTATAGAATTTCCTGAATTTATGCTGGACTTGAATAAGTAATTTTTGAATGTTTGCATGATTACCATAACAAAAAACGTTGTGTTCCGATGTACTATTTATTATCAGTCAAATTCAGTATGACTAAGGGCGCAATCCCAGGGGCGGACCTAGTCAAAATGGCGCCCGGGGCACCCAATAGAAGTGCACCCCCATGGGAACCCAGGTCTACCCACCAGAAGCAGACGCGAGTAGACCTGGGCTCCTCTCAAGGGAGCCCAGGTCTACCCCTTGGGACCAGCCGCGAGTAGGCCTGGGCTCCCCTTGCGGGAGCCCAGGTCTACCCATTAGAAACGGCCGTGGGTAGACCTGGGCTCCCTTCAAGGGAGCCCAGGTCTACTCGCGGCTGGTCGCAATGGGTAGACCTGGGCTCCGGAGCCCAGGTCTACCCGCACAATGTTGCGGGGGGCCACTGGCGCCCCCCTAGACAGCCCCAAGATGGCACCCAGGGCTCTTGCCCCCCCTGCCATCCCCTAGATCCGCCACTGCGCAATCCTAAAGGCCCTAACACCAGTGGTAGGTGTGTAAGTGTCACAAATGTGTCACAAAGCAACATTGCATAAGGAGGCAACACTGGCGCTGAGCTAGTGACACTCAGTGCTAAGACTTAGCGCCAGGCAGGAGGCCAGTCAGCAGTGCCAGTAATTTTTGGGGTGGGAGAGGCATGGAGGAGGTAAAACTGGGCGGGGGAGAAGTGGATTGGGCCCAGGCAGGGGGTGGGACTGGTGGTGGAGATCCTATGCCGAGCATCAGGTCAGGCAGCCCAACATGATGTTGCTCCAGTCTACGCCAGCCGAATGGTCCCATTGTGGGGGCCTGGGTTTTCCTCTTGGACCAGCTATCCTAACAACCTCTGTGGTGTTGAGAAATGGTATTGAGAACTTCAGCAATAATACTAATAGAAACTTGAATCATTTGACCAAATAAAAACATCTTGGGCACCTGCCAGCCAAGGTTAAGCACTTCTACAGCCAAAATCCTATCCCATAAGAACATCACAAGAGCCCTGCTAGATTAGACCAAGGGGTCATCTAGTCCAGCTTCCTGTATCAGGAAGACCCACCCTCAGTGGACACTCAAGACAACAAGATACCTGTAACCTGTAGAGCAGAAGGTAAGGTCTGGAGGTTGAGCCAGTGCCCTGCCTGAAGAAGCTAAGCACTGAGTTCTTCTCACCTTAGAAGGGAGACTGGAACGCTGCTGACGGATATCGCAAAGGCACTGTGAGAGAGTTTGGAATGTGTGGAATGTGGAGGTCCTCTGGGGAGACTGGGAGGCGGCATGATCTTGGGGGGGGCAGACGTAGTCTCCAGGTGAGTAATTTTGTTGCCACTGCCTCCTTCCCAAGGATTCCAGTATCTGTGGATTTTGGTACCTGTGGGGATGGGGGAACAGCTCCCCTACAGATGCCAAGGGCCCACTGTAATTTGATTAACTTCTATTGTTAGTATTGACTTTCTTTTGATATGACCCATTGTGTTAATTGACTGTTTTAAGTTTATATAATCACTGACACTTTAATATACTTTCCAAACAAAAACAAAAACTCACTAGTGACTCAAACATATACATTCCATGCAATCAAAGCATGCAAATCAATAGGGACTCAGCCCAAGCTTTTTGGCAAAGTATGAAAAATGGATAGCAATGACATATATGAAATACTGACCATTTTATTTTTTTTATTAAATGCATAATCTTATACATTCACTCAAAATGACGTACATTGTTTTCACAAGAACAAGAACGGACAGTAATATTTATTACAATTTATAAAATTATCATAATATGGAAAAAAAGACATTGATTCATTGAAAATGTGTCAGATAATGAACTTTATTCTCAAGAAATCTTAAAGAACTGTTTTCAAAAAAAAGTAACAGAAATAAAGGAAACAGGATGTTTTGTTGTATAAATACATAATGAAACAGATTAATAGGGCATCACTACGTATGTGAACTCAAATGTAAGCCCCACTGAGGGCTTAATGGGTCAGTGTGTACAGGATTGCATCCTGATGGGCCAATCTTATGCTGGTTTTATGGTGGCAGATCTCACAATCGGTCACTGTAGTCCTGGGTCAGTGCTATTCAGTTGGCCACAGCCACCCGTAGAAATAGCCATTAGTGGACAAGAGTGGCCTACTGAACCTCTGCCATTCTCCGCTGCCATAGGTAAACTGGAGGTTGAGTAGCTTGGGGGAGGAGCTTGGATAGTTTGGAATGAGGAGAAGGTGGGATCAGGGGTGCTAGGGGGAGGCTCTCAGGAGCAGAGGCAAACACTAAGATCCTTTCCCCCTTTTCTGGCCTGGGCCCGCCCCCAAGCATCTCATCAAACTTATGCCAGCAAAAGAGCTTGTGTAGGTCCTAGGAAACCCATTGGCGGCCAGGCAATTTATGTAGAGGTCAGTACAAATCATTTGTACTTCCCTCTCCTGGGCCATCTGGTCACTTCCCCATAGCATGCAGCACACATGCTGTCAGCAGTGCTGCGTGCTATGGGGCTGGCAGGGAATAGAATTGGGCTATAATTATATATAAGCGCTCGTTCCAGATAATAAAGAGCATATCGTTTGTTACAAGTGTTAATGTCAAATTCTGTTGTGAGTCAGAGAGCACCAACTGCATAAGCAGAAATATAAGGTTGGATCTGGATATTGCAAGTGGAACACTGATCAGAGAATGGTGCTTTCCTCTCTTCCTCCTCCTCCTCCGCCTCCTCCATGCTGCAGACCCTAGCGGCTCCCCAAAAAGTTGATCCTGAGGGTCACCTGACTAGTATGTCGTCTGAATAGGTTGATGATGGCAGGGGGAGTCACTGGAAGCCGTACCCCTTCCCATGCATAGGTAAAAAGGCCGTTCCATTGGCACAAACCTTCAACTGGAATCAACTCACAATACATAAAAATGGAATCAATTTGTTTGCAGTTTGAATGCCAACATATCTTCAGTTAGAATGCTTCATAGAGACTGCTTATGTGGTAGCAGGTCAGTATTTATTACAAAAGGTACACTCAATTTGGAGACACAGCCAATCAGGACTTGCTGATGAATGTACCAATCTGTTACATGTGTTTGTAAACAGGTATTTGTTCATTCACATGCTCTATTTTGGGGTGTACACTTAATATTTTTTGCATATACCTGAACAGCACAGTCTAGAAAGAGGCCCTCAATCTTCTTTAGTCCATACAATTGAAAGGTTGGATAGGATTGAGCCCTAAAAAACATAATCTTAAAATTTTGGGCATAATCCTAACCAACTTTCCAGCACCAGGATAAAGGCAATGCAGCTCTGAGGTAAGGAAAAAAACATTCCCTTACCTTGAGGAGACCTCCATGACTACCACTCTACAGCAAAATGCAGAACAGGCCCCATTGGAACAGCTATGTCAGTGCTGGAAAGTTGGTTAGGATTTGGGCCTTTTCGGGGGGGCGGTGCCTTTTGTCTTGAAACATTTGCAGATGTGCTTTTAAGTAAGTTTACAGAAATAAGTACACCAAAGAATTACTGCTATGAATTCCTCATATATAGGGAAACATTCAGCCAACTGAAACTCTCCATGTGGAAGAACTCTAAACATAATATTGATTGGAATATTAGATTTTTGTCATGTCATGTCACATAGTCTGATACTAATCCGTTAAGCACCACTGATACTGACCATGAAGGTAAATGAGCCTTTGGCAGCTTCGCTTTCCAGTATCTAGGAAGGACTGAATTCATCAGACGAATGTTATGTTTATAAAGCAAGAAGTGACTAAAAATGCTTAAAATTCTAAAAAATTGAAATCAGCTCTCTGTGATACCTGTCAGTTACTTGAAAGTTATTTTCTTCCAGAGCACAGAGTGGAAAAAAAAAAATCTTCCCTGTCAATCAGGGCGCTTTTTTAGTTGTTAAAAAAGTTTTTTAATACCAATCTTAACCTGCGCTGGGCACAGCCAGGCCACCAAGCTCATGTGCAGCCCTGTAATAATGAGAATATTGAGATAGTTTTTCCGCTAGATCCAGCGAGTGATCCAAAGAACTAGTCACCCTAACTCCTCTTCTATGAAGACATCAACTGCTTCAAAACTCTGTGTACATTCATATGGCCAAGTGTGTGTTCTTCTAAGTTTGTACCGTCCATCTTTGTTAGCAATACAGAAAGACAGTGATTGACTGATGTTCCAGAGACTTACTGCATGACTGACCAAGACCACCCAATGCTTCTCTCCTGCCCTGTTGTTAGCAAACACCCAGCCTCATATTGAGTTGATCATGGCCCTGAAAGGTAGCATTGCATCCAATAGTTTTTAAACTTCTTACCTTCAAGGAATCTTTTCCATATCAATACATCTGCCAATATACATGATCGTTGGCCAGACCTCTTGGACTTTTGATGCCCCCCCCCACTGCTCATTCTAGAACAGCATATTCAACCTCTCTTGTGACTTTTCATTACAGAGAAAGATTGGGAAAAGGATGAATGCTAGACATTAATCAAGCCATTTCCAAGGGCAACTTGCCTGACATTAGTGATTACCTAATTGAAGAACCCATGGGTTTAAACTGGAGCCCACTTTAAAAACTATTGGTAAAAAGCAATTAGACAGTTGATAGCAATTATTACAGGAGGTCATGTAAACAAAGCATAGAGTTTTACAACATCCTTCCATTGGATCCCATCCTTCCCAACACAATAGGAAGGATGGGATCAGCTGCGCAAGTCAGAAAGGTGATGGACAGAACACTTTCCTGCTTTATGCAAAATGTTCAGCTGAACACTCTGGGCATTCACTGTCCATTTCAAATGAAGCTGCTCTTATGAAATAGCTTATCTCATATGTTTCCTGCTACCGTCAATTAACAGTATGTTTATGATGATGAGGTGAATAAACCCTGGCTTCACTAAAAAGCACATCCACAAAGTGGCATTGATTTCAACAAAGTCAGGATTACCCATTAGCACCTTTGTATATTGTGAAAAGACCTGTGCATTTAGACTGGTTTGATAACAGCAAAGTTTCAGTACCTTATTATTAAAAGACAACTATTCCACAGAATCAGCTTATTCATACCCAGTGACATTCCTATGGGGGGGGACGGACAAAATGCTACGTTTTGCAGGAGCCTGTGCTCCTGTGTAACGTGATCCACTTCTACAGCCATTAGCAGCTTGGAGAATGAAGCCTTGGAGCCAGCTCTCAGAGCTGCTAATGGCTCTGGAGGCAGCACCATAACAGGCTCACAGTGTGCTGTGGACACCGCGATATCATCGTGCCCGTAGTGCTGCCACCCCACCCCCGTGCCACTTGGCCACACAGCCCGCACCCGGAATCACTCCATTTAGGAGCAACCCAAACACAAGGGAGAGCAAAGGGGGAAAGTGCCGCTTTTTCACCCCCCTGCAACCAACACCTGCTGATCCTGCCTCCCCTTGCAGCATTTTCTATATGCCTCTGCCTGGAGAGAAAGGGGAGGACCGCATTAAACAGAAGCTCAGGCTCCTGCAAAACTTAGTATTTCCCCTCCATAGGAATGCCACTGTTCATACCAACACAGAAGAGCAACAGCTACGTAATTACATATATGTATGTATATATCCATTGCAATTGTTTTAGCTTCATTACAGAATCATACATTTACAATTACTAGTTCAGTTTGGAAGGCATACCACACTACTTCTGAAAGTGTTTGTGCTTCCTATTTTTGGAATATTAAAAATATATAGGGTGGTATTTTGGCCACCATTCCTTACAGCACCCATTCATATAAAGAGAACTTATAGCTTATTTCACAAAGCTAAAATTAGCAGTGTAGACACCAGCCTGCTGAGAAAACGTTGCTTTGATTTTTTTTGGCTTCTTTGGATTTCTGGAAATACACTGACAATGGAAATGAAAGGTGAGCAGACTGTAAAGTTAACTATCTTTACAGAGCTGTTGCTTGACTGTCATCTTGCCACTTAGTTGCGGAATGCCAAGTGAAACATGCACAGGACAGGCACATTATCCAGGAACAACTGTAGTCATGAATGCGTTCTCAGCTGGTGTCACAGGCACATGTGAAAGCATCTATGCAATTGCTCCTCCAGTGAGAAGGAGTCTCTTCTTACTGGAGTTGGCAAAGAGTTGGAGTCTCTTTTGAGTCCAGGTGCCTGAAGCTTTAAACTCTATATGGAATGCATAGTATGACTCCACATTATTAAAACAGCAATGCAGCAATTGCCTCTCATATCTGGAAAGCTGTGAACCTAAAAAGAGCATATGTCTCTCTTTTTTTCTTTACTAAAAACTCGGAGAGCAAGGAATGTGTATTAGAAATTTGTGAAATTATACCTGATTCAACTTCAAACTTCATTTTTTAGGGCATAGGGATACATCCAATTAGTTTGGTGGGATTTGCAATGCAATCCTATGTGTGTCTATACAGAAGTAAGCCCCATTAAACTATGCAGGATTCGGCTGTCGGATGGAAGCATTTTTGCTGCTGGTGCTGATTGACAGAGCGTCTGTCAGTGGCCATTTTGGGAGCCACCAAGCCTACTAGAGCAGGTAAGGCAGCGGGGGGGGGGGCATGGGCTAGGCATGGGAAGGTCAGAACTGGTTAGGGAAGGGGAAGGAACGGGGTGGGGAGGCTTTGAGAGGAGGTAGAGCCAGCGGCAATGACACGCACTGGATCCTATCCTCTCTTTTTGCAGCTTCCCCACCCTTTCCTCTCTTAGTATTTGTACCAGTAATAGAACTGGCACAGGTCCAAGGAGAGCCACTTCAGAGTGGGAGGCTTATGGCAGGGTAAGGGGAAAACATTCCTTTTTCCCCTACAAAGCCTCCTGAACCCCCCACTCCCCGCTGGATACAGTGTACTCCTTTTTGGCATGGCTGCATGCACTGGGGCAGGGGAAGAATAGAAGTGAGCTCTTAATTAAGCACAACTAACTTTCTCTGTGAACTTTCACAGGGTTGCATAATCCATACTCTTTGGTAGTCAATGGCCAAACCCATTCTGATTTTTAAAATCCAGTCTATACATTGATTTATAATTGTTGATCCCAGAGAGCATATGATTCAGGGCGCAATCCTAAACAGTGCTGGACTGGCGAGGCCGACGGGCCAGCGCCATATCTGATGCTGTTTAGGAGAGGCTGGAGCCTCCCCACGGCAAGGGAGTGTGCGCTCCCGTACCATAGGGGAGGCTCCAGCCTCCCCTATGTGCTCCTCAGATCTGTGCCCACTAAAGAGAGGGCCAGATCTGAAGAGACTGTGCAGCCCAAATTGGGGCCACATGGCCTCGCAGACAGGCTTAGGATGTGGCCGTACGGCCACTTCCCAAACCCACCCATGTTCCGCCCCCGCCTCCCTTGCTCCCACCAATCCCTGTGCCGCCTTGGCACAGACCCTCCTTGCGCCAACTGGCTTCGATTGGCGCAAGGGAGGCTCTCCCTTGGCGCTCTGAAGCCGACGCTACGAGTAGCGTCAGCTTCAGAGCTTTAGCGCCAACACAGGGGTGCTGCTTGGTGCCCCCACATCGGCACTACGTGCCTTTTAGGATTGCGCTGACAGTCACCTTACTGAAACCAGATCTGCATGGTGCCTAAATGGATGGCAGCTGGGAATCCTCATGTATGCTGTCCTGAGTTTTGCGATGGAAGAAAGGTGCAATATAAATGCAAGGAAATAAATAAATACTTCTGACTGCAAGAGGTAATTCACAACCATTACTTGTAGGCAAAGATCTTCAGTTCTAACTGAAGTTTGATCAGGGTCAGTTAAGGGAAAGTAGGGAATTACTGAACTGAGACCAACTGTGTCACAGGGAGTGGCAAGTTTAAACAAGGCACCTTAGGCAGGTGTCTCTACGCAAAGGCGATCTTAGCATGAAGTCATTGAACAGATCCAGCTACGGTCTTTGCACCATCTTGTTATGACTGAAACCTTCTGTGGTATGGCAGGAGCCATCAGCTTTGCCAACAGGTAGCACTAATGCAAGCAAACATGCATGGCATCAGTAGGGTCACGTGACCCACTATGCATTATCCTAGGAATAGCTAAAGCATCCTGCAGTTGGGGGGCAGCCTCCTCAAGGTACGGGAATGTTTGTTCCCTTACCTCAGAGCTGCATTGCCCTTATCCCGGTGCTGAAAAGTTGGTTAGGATTGCGCCCTAAAATGGTACTATTCTACTGAACCAATTTCTGTTGCTTAAACTACATGTTTTGTTTGGAGGATCAGGTACAATTATTTTTCTTATTTTTCACCTGAAGACAAAATACAGTTTCTAACAAGTTGTTCCAGTATAGTGCCTAATTCTCATTCAATTCCCAACTGTTAAGATGGAGTGTTTTAATATAAAATAACTAATTCCCATTGGCTCCTAAGGAACTACAATTGAATCACCTGAAATTCAAGTACCGCAGCTTAGTTTTTTTTAATGGATCAGTCTATTATCTGTCTATTTTCTATATCTGTCTGATATCTATATATCAGTCTATTTTTTTTCTTTTGATAAATGTGTATTTCTATTTATCAGTGGTTTCTAAGGGCGATTTTATCAGTTCAGCAGGGGCAGCTGGATTTATGCTACATCTTGAAAACTAATTTTTCAAACTACCACACAAATGCATTACTATTATTCTTATTATTATTACAATATAAATATATACATACAATATGTGCAAAATTCAATATACAAGATTTTGTTACACAATCACTTGACTAGAACAATTATTGGGCTGTCACATCACCTTACTTAAACCAGTACAAGTAGTTTGATGTCACCCCTGGAAAGCAAAGATTGTCAGTGCAAGATCCTCCATAACTGGGAGGACAAGAGGAACATGGTACTCCTACTTTATACGGTGCTTCTCCAATCCAGTTCCCCCTGAAAGTAAAATGGGGGGAAAAATGTGATGATGTGCTTTTAAAATATTTGTCAGATTAATACGGTTTGACTTTTTTATTTATGTGCATAGGACTATGTCTATTCTGTGATTCAGCATAAAACAAGTATAGACTTGGGTATTGGGTTCAAAATTCAGCTTCGTCAAACGGTAAACGCATTTTTTAAGAACATTAAGTTTCCAGTCCTTATGGCTGCCAGATGAGTGAAAATGAGTATGGAAACCTTGGTGTGATTTTAGAAGACTATAAACAACAAACCAAACATGTTTATTCAGAAGCCTCACTGTGTTCAATGGGGCTCAGTTTTAAGTATATACAGGAGGGCCCCAGTATCTGCACATCTGGTTCTCCACGGCCTCCCACTCCCATTATCTTGCCTTTTTTCTTACAGATCGCTAATAGATTTGTTCTAACAGAACATTTTAAAAACCTTCTTGCTTTTACAGGTCACAAAAACAGGAACATGAACAGGAAGGGAGGCAGCACAATAGAGGGAGAGACTCCATAACAGTAACAGTCCCATTTTAGCAACCTGTAAAATCAAGGTTTTTTAGCTATCTGTAAAAGCAAGAACCTCTGTTTACCCTGATGCCAAGAAAGCATGGTTCTTACTTTAACTAATCGCAAAAAAAAACCTTCTTCCTTTTACAGATTGAAGAGGGAGAGACTGATTATACTGAGAGTATATCATTTCATACAGATGTATGAACAGTGTAAACTGAATACATGGAAGGAAAAAGGGGTCACTTCTATGCATTCGGTGTGATGTACAAGAGAGATACCTAAATGTATACATTAGAGCAGTGGTGTTCAAAGTCCTCCATGGGAGGAGGAGACCAATTAAGTGTCTACGGGGGGCAGAGGTACAGCAGCAATGCAATCCTCAGGATTGCGCTGCTGCCTATACAGAAGGGAGCTTTTAAATTACTTGAAGATAGTGCTGGGCTCTAGGGATGTGTGGGAGCCCTGCGGAAGCCTCCGCAGGGTTCCCCAAGGCTCCGATGTTCTTTAAAATGCAATCAGAAGCCACTTCTGGTTCGCTACCCGCTGCCTGAATGCTTGATGAAACTAGCTCTAACACTAAACAGGAAGCCAAGGGTAAAGAGCTAGATGAAAAGAGAACAGGACAGCTCAAACAGATGCTTTGTGTGTGGATACAGTATATGAGTAAACGGAAATGAATTCCTGAAATGAACTTACTTTGGGGCATAGTTGCATACCAAGTAAACAGCTCGTCGCCAAATGGACCCCCAGACATTCATGTTGTGGCATGTGTGGATTGCGCAGCCTATTCGATTGGAAGTGGCCCAAACCATCTGCAGAAATAATATGCATTTCTTAAAATTAAATCCCATGTGAAAGGCAACACATATGCCATAAAGGGCAGAGGTTTGAACTGAAGCATGGTCCGGGAAAAACTGAACGTGAATAACCTGTGTATAATGTGTGCACATGGGCCCATAGCATCTCATAGGACACCTTGGATTGCAGTCCTGAGGATAAGGAAAGGCATAGTCTTTCACTTCATCATACCATGGCTTTATCAGCTGGAGAATGGACCGATACCTAGGTAAAATTTAAAACAGAAAGAGGGCAACTTTTTATATAATGTCCAACATTACTGATGAAAATAAGGCACATACTATGAAATTGGCATCAAATGTGGCAGCCAAGATTGTTTTGACTGAAGTGTGATAAGAGCCAGTTAAGGGCAAGTAATTGCATAGTTATGGAACTGAGACCAATGTTGTCCCAGGGAATGGCACAAGAAGAATAAAGTCAATCTACGTCCCACATTCTACTTCCAAATATACGCCTCTAGGAAGCTCCCAAGCAAGACATGCTGTTAAACAGCCCTCTCCCACCTTTGCTTCCCTGCAAATAGTTTTCAGAGGAAGACTGCCCCTGAACCCGGAAGTCATATACAGCCTTCACAACTAGCAGCCATTGATAGATGTATCCTCCAAGAGAAGGTTGGCCAAACGTGATGTAAATAAATCAACTGATTTATATTGCACTTGAATCCCATCCTTCTCCAAACTGCAATATAGCCTAATGACAACCCTATGGCATGCATGAGTAGGGTTACCAGATACAAACAGGGACAGAGTGCCTATACCTTTAACCATGATGTAGATGAGGAAATGTGGGCAGATGCAGCTCATCATGGAAGGATTTCAAAAACTGCACCTACCAAAATTCCCTTTAACAGACACTCTGTCCCAGTCTGTATCTGGTAACCCTATGCATGAGGTAAGGGACAATGAATCGGGTACACAGAAGGGTGGATTGACCACTTTCAGGGCTATACACAGCCATCTTTGTGAGTATGGTGAAGGAAACCTGGAACATCTCTCTCTCTCTCTCTCTCTCTCTCTCTCTCTCTCTCTCTCTCTC
>JAJKFI010000021.1:8351895-8362496 GCA_029204185.1 Lerista edwardsae
CACACACACACACACACACACACACACACACACACACACACACACACCCTTTCCACATCAAGGAAGGTTATATGCTCTTGAAGTCGACATGAATATTCCGCTCAAGGCTCCATTTTGCAAATGAGAAAGTCTGGCAAAAAGGAAACAAAACGATGGTAAGAGTGTCCCCATTAAGCTTCTTGGCTAACAAAGGTTGCTTCTGATGTTGCATTTCCTTTCTTGCATATCAGAAAGGTAATTACACAGAACAGATGCATCCCAGATATGGTCGAAGACAGACGTCTTTGTAATCGCAGAATACTGTGCAGAAAGGCATATTATCTGAAAAGAAAATCCCAAGATCTTTGCAAGACATGCATATCATATTAGCATCTGATCATTCTAATATTACGGACACACGTGTCTTCAATCAGTTTCTGGCTGCTTTCGTGCCTGTGGTTTTAAACCACAAGAGAAATGAAACACTGAAGGCAGCCCTAATGTTGGATATCATCTGGTGGATTCATGGGTTGGGGTCCATGAAAGCTGAGAAAAGACAATGCAACCATCAAGGGCTTTAGTTACTGTGTCTGGCACAGCACTTCCCCCAATGAAGAGGCCGCTCACTTTTTAAATTGTACAGTAACATCTCTCCTTGGCAGTGGGTATTGCTGCAGTGGAAAAAAAATCCAGAAGAGCTTAGACTCCAAACATGTTTCTCTTTTCCACTCATACATCTTTTCTTCAGATCATGTCCCATCATTTTTATTACACCAATAAACAGCTGGTGGAAACCCCAGAATAAGTTCAGGATGCATGACACTAAGAGAGATTTTGCAGGTTTTGCGTTTGTAATATCTTCCTTTTCTAAAGTTTAGAAAACCTTTTGGTGCTCTTTGTTTCTGGGAAAAGATGGGAAATCTCAACACTTCCCTTGACATGCCTGAAGGACGAGTCAAACATGATGGTTATGGCATAAAATCCCAGCTTCACATTAACACTGATGGGCTCCAAGCTGTTGGTGAAAAACCAGATAAGAGATCTTGGGGTGGACAACTTGCTGAAAATATTGATCCCGTATACAGCTGCTGTGAAGAAGGAAAATTCTACTGCAGGCTGAGCATCCCTAATCCAAAACTCAGAAATCCAAACTTTACCACCCTATGGGAAATGGCGTTCCCAGAGGGGGACAAAATGCCAAGTGGTTCAGACTTCTGAAAGTTGGTGTAAAACAGACCCTCCCTTTCACTTTCAGGGTTATTCGCGGCTGCAAAAGCAATGCAGAGGAGAAGGCCTCCACTTTATTTTAGCTGCCGCAATGACTCTCCTGAAGACCTGGTGATCAGGTGCCTGAACCATTTGCTTGTTATTTTGACAGCTAGAGAAACAGTTCAGGAGAAAAATGGGAGCCCATGGGAAAAATGAAAAAGCTGGAATTATAATACAAGAAAGCAGAAAATAATTGAACAATCTTTGAGTAGAAGCAAGTGCAAAAATATAGTTTCCTTTTCATTTACAAAGATGGTTGGCTGTGAATAGAAGATCCCCAGTTATACTCTCGGGCAGTTTGATCATATGAATTGGCATAAAAGGTAGAGAAACAAACAGCTAATTGTGCTGTTGCAGTTGAGGCATATTCCTTTTCCTGGAGAATATGAGTAAGGTGTGCTCTGCTAGCAAAGAAATCAATATTTTTGTATTATTAATATAATACAGAAATATACTTACAGCCAGCAGTGTTATGCTGCCGGAACGCTGGGCGGGACATCCGGGTGATCGACAGCCCGCCCGTCGCGTTCCGCAGCGTTACGCCGTTTGCTTAACCAATTACGCCGCTTGCGTACATTACGCAAACGGCGGAACGCTGCGGAACGCGACAGGCGGGCTGCCGATCACCCAGATGTCCCGCCCAGCGTTCCGGCAGCATAACACCGCTGGTTACAGCCTTATCCTATGGGCCAGTTATGCCAGCGTACCTCCAAATAAGCCAACACAATGAGGGCCACACCTGTCAAGCAGACCCTCTGCCAGTGGTTGCTGTGGACCTGCTGTTCGATTGATTGCCCGTGGGGTTCTGCTAGTGGAGGGGCAGGGATCAAGATGAATCGAAGCAGCCTGGGGGGCAGGAGGGCAGAATGCGATGGAGCCAGAGGCCATCAGTTCCCAAATCCCTATCCCAGGTTGTACATACCCCAGCAGGCTCCTCAGAGTTATGCCAGCAAAAGACCTGGCTCAGATCTAAGGAATCCCATTGGGGACTCTTGTGGCTGACACTTAGTCCCAACCTTCTCACCCAGCCTATTTCCCAGAACTTGCATTGGATGTAGCATGGTGCATGTTTCTACCTTGGTCTTGTCCTTGGTCCATGTTGGTCATAAAGATCCACTGTCACTCAATAAGGCTATGATTCTGCCGTATATTATCAGTGATGGAAGACTCAACACAGCAACATTGTTAGCAACTTTGCAGTAGGTCAGACCCAAACCACCTATTGGCAGCATTGGCACTGGCAGCCTGTGAACTGAAACCTTCAAAACATGCATTTTTCCTTACAGTGATTCAGGGTGCAATACTAACCTGGAGTAAGGCCGGCACAGTTAGGCCAGCAAAGATCAGTTGGCACAAGGGACACCGTAAAGTATGTTTGGACCAGCACTCCCTGACTCCAAGAATGGTTCAAGCACGCTTTACGGTGCCCCTTGTGCCAGCCAAACTTAGCTGGCCCAACTGTGCCGGCCTAACTCCAGGTAAGGATTGCACTCTCAGAGCTATTTTTCTACAAAAAAACTTAATATTAGGCTGATACAACACACTTCTGTTGTAGACCTGCCCTTTCCTGCAGTCTTGCTGTATAATTCTATCTTATGATCTTTCCTTAAAAGAGTATTTGTAGGCAAGAACAATATGTTCCTAACTACTACAAGTGACACTGGGTATTAGAAGCTATCAATTAGGTCACTTCCAAATTATGTTAGGAGATCCAATGTCACTTGCAAGAAATAGCTCATAGTGAACCATGGAAATGTTATAATGAAATTAAAGTTTCATTAAGAGTTTAGTAAAAGGCCAAGACACACAGAGGGTGGGGTAGAGACATAATAGTTACTAAATGAACTGCAGCAGCTTGTCCAAGGGTACGTCCTGCAAGCCATATTGGAAGCCAGGCCATATGGAGGAACCTTCTATCAGAGAATAATATTTGTAGAATGGATAGAATTCTATGAAATTCTGCCAGGTACAGGCCTGCCTTACCTTAAGTAATTGGTGCTCTGCCAAGCTTTTGATGGTGGGTGATCATTTTGAATTATTCGGCTACTAAATTAGAGTGCAATCCAACCCAGTGCTGGATTGGCAAAGCCAGCCGGCCAGCGCCAAATCCAATGCTAGGTTGTGGAGGCTGGAATCTCCCTGTAGCAAGGGCACGTTCATGCCCTTACCCTAGGCGAGGCTCCAGCCTCCCCAATGCGCTCCTCAGATCTGCGCCTGCTAAACGGCTGGCGCAGAACCAAGGAGACAGTGTGGCCATGCAACCTCCGGACAGGCTTAGGATTCGGCCTTATGGCCAAATCTGAAGCCCACCCATGTCCTGCCCACAACCTCCCTCTCCCCTGCCAATCCCGTGTCTGTCTGGACATGGACCCTCCCTCGCACTGGCTGGCTTCGACCGATGCGAGGGAGGCTTGGCATGGACGCAACAGGACCAATGCTGTCTGCAGTGCTGGTCCCGTTGCTCGAGAGCCAATGCAGGGGTGCCGATTGGTGCCCCTGCGTCAATGCTAAGGTTGTCGCCCCGACGCTATGGCATTGTGTCCACGCGACAGGCAGCATTGGATTGCACTGCCCATTATGTTGATGCATTAATGCAATTAGCTTTATTGATTACTCATGTTTGAGAGCCCAATCCTATTGTTCACTACCACTGGTGCACTGTGTCCAGGGGAGAGGGCACATCAGGAAGCTTTAGCAGGGTAAGAGGATTGAAATCCCCTTATCCCCACATAAACCTCCTGATACAGAATAGGTCTCCTTGGGCCTTTGCTAGCAATTTTGCTAGCACAAGTCCAAAGAGATAAGAGCGAGGAAGCATTGAAAATGGAGGGTAGGATCCATTGTGCCTATCACAAACAGATCCACCCCCTCCCACAGCCTCCTCACCAGTCAGACCCCCGTCCTACCCAATTTTGCTCCCTCCCCACCCCCATTCCACTCTTCCCCACCCCTCTAGCTTTCCCACCAGCATTCAGGCAGTGCGCTATTGAGTGCGATGTAGGAAAGTGCTTTCTGGCACATGTTCCACTGCCGGACAGAGTTCATAGGATTGGGCTGTGAATTGACTATTTTAAGGATATAATTTTTTAAATCTTTTTGTAATTTTTGTTACGAAGACAAATCCGCCCAAGTGTTCCATGGAATGACAACAGTGACTATAGAATTCACTATATCAATTCTTATAAAAAAGTGTAATGTATATGGTCAGAAGAGTCACATTTGGAAGGTGGAAAAATATACTATAACTTGAACACAAACTTAAGATGTTAAGAATTTCATCCCTGTTTCCAAGGCTACATCACTTCCAAACCAACAACTTGGTTTTGATCCAGCCTATTAAATCACCAACATTCATGCTGTATTATTTGGATTTAAAATTATTGGCACTCTTATAGAACTCTATAGGATATGCTCCTGATGGCAATGCAACATGACTGCCACTCCAACATGCCATGTCCTAATTTCCTGCTTGTGGGCTTCCCAGAGACATCTGGTTGGTCACAGTGGGAAACAGGATTGTCAATCAAATGGGCCTCTGATGTGATTTAGGCAGGGCTCTCCTTATGTTCTTATGTGATGCAGCATTACATGATTCTGGGCACTATCCTAACCTGGAGTAAGGCCAGCACAATTAGGCCAGAACAGTTTGGCCGGCACAAGGGACACCATAAAGTATGTTTGGACTATTCTCTGAGTCAGAGAGGCCAGCCCACAGATGTGCACCATCCTCCTTGACTCCAAGAGTGGTCCAAGCATATTTTATGGTGGCCCTTGTGCCGGCCTAACTTCAGGTTAGGATTGCGGTGCAAAAAGTCTTAGGACAGGAACAATTCTAACCTGCATTGGAGCAGGCAGGCTGGCAGGCCTGTGCTGTATCCAAAGCAAATCTGGCTGCTGCTGGAGCTCACCCTGGAGCAACCGGGATAAGCCCCAGTCACTCCTTTGCTTGGAACTGTGCCTGCTATTTAGTCCGAGCAAGTCAGAGCGATCGGGTGTGGCCCAAATTGGGGCCACATGGCCTGAGGACGAGGGTTAGGAAACTAGATCCTGACTCCTCCCCCCTTCCCGGACCACTCCACCTGGGGGGCTGCCCTCCCTTTGCCCCATTCCAACCTCTCTCCATGTCCCTCCCGCCTTACCCTTGCCCTGAAAAGCCCCCATGCTGGCCGAACTCGGCTGGCCCAGGGTTCAGTTTATCTGTGTTTATCCCCTGCACAACTGGGCCGACACAAGCAACTTGCATCGGCCCAACGGCACCTTAGGATGGTGCCCTAAGTTTGCTTTGTTCTTAGCATGTGAATATGGTTAATGAGACACTTACAGCCCAAACCTGTTGGACTAGTTATGACAGCAGAAGAGTGTTCCACTGTTGTAGCAGGCCACACAGCAACGCACACAGAGAGCTGCCGGTGGCCATTTTGAAGCCGCCACCAAAACCTGATCCTGGGTGGGGAGGGCGAGAAACCAGGACAGAGACAGGCAATGGTGGATCAAAAACCTCTATCAAAAACCTCTCCGCTCCTTTTTTCTCCTCGCATATACACCACCAAAAATAAGTTGCATATGCCCAAGGAGACCCCTTGGCGACCAGGCAGCCTGTCTGATCCCCACCACCGCAGCATACAGAGCACGTCTTTTTGGCACAGTTGCATTATGCAGTGGTGGCAGGAGATAGGATTGGGGGCTTACTATAGGAAACTGCCATTTTAAATTCTAATGGTACCTGAATTGTGATGGTTAAATTTGAGGAAGCAAGCCTTGCTGATCCTGTGAACTGACGTAGTCTTAAAGACACGTACTGCTGATTACTGATCACCACCTTTGCCATAAAAAGCATAACATTTGGACTCTTCTCTTGGAAGACATGACCTCTTGTTCTTTAGAAATGGCTGTAATGCTATATATAAATGTGCCAGACACCACTAATACACACATACAAACACACCCAACTGCACATTACAGGGGCAGAGACTCTTTCCAGCACTTTAAGCTAGGAACTGAGTAGATCAGTGGTATTCAAACTTTTTAGACAGGGACCCAATTTTTAGAATGGCACTTGTGTTGGGACCCATCAGAAGTGATGTCATTAACTTGGAAGTGATGCTGTGGGGAGAAGTGACATCATGAAGCAGGAAGTGCTGTCATTGTAACATAATAAAACGACACTCCTGAAATGCAAATTGGCATTCTTGGACTGCAGCAATTGTACAGCCATGAAACATCCCTGACAGAAAGCAAGATTAGGACAAAATATGATGTAAAAGCACTGAACTAAAAACAAAATTTGAAAAAACCCTCACTTGAAAATTCAAACTGTTAACACTTACAAAAGGATTATAACAAGAGGAAGGTCTGCAGTTTCCAAGATGGCAGTTCCAGCTTTCCACGACCCACCTGACATCAAGTCGCGCCCACCAAGTGGGTCCTGACCCACAATTTGAATAACACTGGACTAGTTAACAGCTCCCCCCTGTGGCTGTATCTGATTTGGCCATTAAAAGTATTCATTTATTAAAATTTATGTTAAGAAATACTTTTTTCCCTACCTCTGAATTTTCACCTACCTTAATTCTTGAAAGAAATGTTGAGAAGTGCTGAGCATATGTATACTGCATGACCTCTGTATCCATTAAGAATGCTCTTGCAAAAGCATTCTTGTTCAAATTATGTTTCTGGCAACGAGATGCTGCCATCAACCCCTGTTCTATTTTCTCACATTGGTGGACTTCCTTTTCCTATGCTTGCTAATAATCTGTGGTCATCTAAAATGCTTCTGTGACTTTAAGATAAACATTATTCTTGCGTAACAAAACAATGGCTCCTTGAAAGCAATGCGAATTCTTTACTCAGTAGGTAACAGAATTTCTGCTTATCCAGTCTATTTGTAACATTAAAATGCAGTCACTGAAAACTGCAATGAAATGGAAGTTTATATGCGGCTGCTGTAGAACACTGTAATTTATCTCCAGAGGGGTAGACTGGCAGGCTCACATTACTGGCAGGTGCGCCAGAGTGTGCATTGGCTTCCTACAGCATTCCAGCAACCACTTAAGATGCTGATCATCACAACCCATAAACCCCTAAATAATGTGAATGCCACATATTTGGGAAGTTAACTCTTTCCCTTAACTTTGTAACTGTTTCAAAGAGCCAATGAGTACTTTGTCAGTTATAAAACCTTCTGTGCAACAAGTTTGAACAATAAGGGCATGGAGAGAGGTATGCACATCAGGTCTTAACAGTTATGGAACTTCCCCAGGAGTTTCACCAAAGAAGAGGAAGCTGCAACAGGTAGATCTTTTAGATGGAACATCCATTGAGGTAAGTAGTTTAACAGAGCAGCAAGAGCTTAAGGCCCAAGGCACATGTCTGTTCTGTGGCATAGTTGCAAAATGCTATGGCTATGGCTGAATCCAGTGCTAAAGCAGTAATGGCTTATTTCAGACTGCAATACTGGTGTACGGATACTTAATGAAAAAAGTAGTGCCAAATTTAGACCCTTTAAGGTAAAAATGACTAGGGGAGCAATCCTAACCAACTTTCCAGCACTGACATTGCTGTGCCAATGGGGCATGTTCTGCATTCTGCAGTGGAGTAGTAGTCACGGAGGCCTCTTCAAAGTAAGGGAATGTTTGTTGCCTTACCTTGGAGCTGCATTGCCCTTATATTACCCTAGTGCCTAGTTGCATATTTATTTGGTCCCTGACTGTCCTTGTCCCTTTGTCCTTCCTGTGCCATGTAGATGGCTAAGGGAGCCAGTTGAGGACCTACCATTGGGCAGGGGGCAAGGGTCCCCGGGCGCAGAGTTCCTGGGGCAGGCAGAAGGCAGTGAAGAGGTGCCTCACCTCTCAAAAAGGCACACGGTTTCGGCCCGCCCACCCTCCCTTGCCCCCACATGGCTCCAAAATGGAGCCTGGCATGTTGGGAGAGCATGTCAATGAGCTGGGAGAAGGCAGATAGCTTATGCTAGGTGTGCAGAGTGTTGATCTGGCCCCTGGGCAGAGCATGGGCTGGGTGCACCACTGCAGAGAGCACCCCAATCTGGGTGAGGCAAGTGGGAGGAGAATCATTGGCCGGTTACCACTGGTTTGCATAGACCAGTCCACTGTGTGCCAATGTGACTGGGGTAGGTCACACAAATGTAGGTATTATTTGAGCGGAAGGTTGAAATAAATAACATTTGAGCTGCACCCCTAGTGTAAAGCTACATTTTTCTGCTAAGTTAAATTGTTGACAATCTGATGAAATGTGGCTCCTCTCATTCACATGTTATGATTCTGTAGGGTCCAGGGAAATGTTTGGCCAGAAGTGGTCAACTAAATCAATTACTAAGAAGTCTTTTTTGTCCCTTTGAATTCACGAAGTTCATACCGGCAAGATTCCAAGAGTGTGGGCACTGACTGGCTCCCAACATGCCTTAGTTCCGGTGGGCTGCACTGATTGCCAAGTGTCTGGTACTTAAAAGCATGGAAAGCAAAGGAAATCCAAACCTAGACAGTGGAAATGGTAAACTGGGCTTTTAAAGGACAGATTGCTTATAAAAGAAGGCCAGTTTTACAAACATTTGAAAAAAAAATCTGGAATCCATTTTTAGAATACTTTGACTAAGCACTTTTCTGGCATACCTGCTTAGCAATTGCAGCTCCAAGTGGGGGCATTTCTTTGGAAAAAGCCTCAGTGAGAGCTCACCCCTTCCTCAGTGCCTGCCCCATTCCTTGCTGCTACTGCTATTTCCCAGAGGGATGGGACGGCTGGTGCCCCTTCTCCCCATTATTGCCACTTGTGGGAGAGTCAGCAGTGGAGGAAAAAAAGGAGCTGCTATTGCCACCCCCTGACCCTGTGGCCACCTTGCCAATGAATGGTTTGGGCAGCAACATCAAGAAAAAGCCACAGGGGCTAGGGCAGTTGTTCCCACATGTTTTCCAACTGGCAGCTCCCTTGACCTAAAGGGCCATGGGCTGTGGCTCCCCATTAGGTCTACAATCCTATACATCAGTGGTGCCCAAACTGGTGGGTCGCGACCCAACAGCCAGGGAAGCACTATCCCTTTAAGGGGCGGGAGTGGGTGGGAAGGTAGCAATACAATACCCATGATCCCTGGGATCGCACTTGCTCCTGGGGATGGGAGGGATTTTTTTATACTTACCAGCCTCCAGCCCTGGAGGGTCCTGGGGGTCTGGGGAGCACTCCGCAGGGCTTCCTATGCCTCCAAACATGTTTTTAAAAATGGGTACATCCGGTTTTCATCACGAAACCGTAAGTGCCTTTCCCCCTTTCTTTAGCATTGTTGGAGACTTGGGAAGGTCACCTCAGGTCTCCTTAACCCCCCCCCCCCAGGACTCCAGCGCTAGAGCCTGTTAAGTGTAAAAAAACCCTTCCTATCCCCAGCAGCAGCGCTATCCTGGGGAATGCATTGCTGCTGTAAAGCAATGTAAAGCACCCATAAATACTTAGGTGGTTCCCTCCTCCCATGGAGGACTTTGGGAACCACTGCTATACATTGTATAGGATGGTGGGTTTTTCGCAAGGATTCCTTGGCTCCCCTGGCTGGTTTCTGAGGCTCCCTGGGGAGCCATGGCTTACAGTATGAGAATCACTAGTGTAGGGATTTTAGTGGTCAACAGTGCCCAGCAATACTGACCTGCCACTAGTCCTGCCCGTCATACATTGTGATTCTCTCCTATTCTTTTTGATTACCTTTTCTCTTATTTGTGTGGATCCTGTTCCTTTAAAAACAAAACCATGTGTATCAATAATGCCATGCTGAAGAAGAGATTACTGAAGATAGTCTACCTGCAAATCAACTTTGCCAGAAGTATTTGCTAGAAAGTGTATGGTTATTTTTATAATGAGGCAGAAAGGAGGATTGTTATTCCTGCATTTTTTATCTTTTTCTTTTATTTATTAATTACATAATAATTAATTAATTAATTAATTAATAATTACCTACCGTAGGGAACAGAAAGGGGTCACTTCCCTTTAAGCCCGCTGCCACTTCCGTGGGCCTTCCTTATGTTAAAAAATAGTTCTGTTGCAAGGTCAGAGGTTACTTCCTGTTTAGCATCCAAACAGGAAGTAAGCTCTGACCTTGCTATTTTTAGCATCAGGGAAGCCCGCGGAAGTGGCAGCGGGCCTCCCCAACCCTTCTGCACACACACCCCAAGGCCCTCATCTAAATTGTCCCTAAATGCCCACCATGGCACAATTAACAAGTATTAACAAGTATTAACAGTATTAACAAGTGAGACTTTACTACTACAAACTGGCTTTATAGGAGAACTGTCATGCGTTCTCCCTGCAAAGAATCTTGGGAACTGTAGTTTGTTAAAAGGGCTGAGAATTCTGCTACTCAT
>JAJKFI010000021.1:8362506-8387132 GCA_029204185.1 Lerista edwardsae
GCGACCGTGAAAACTCCGCCCAGCGAACCAGTAGGCTGACACCACTGATGACAGGTCTCTGCCTCCAAGGACTTTACAATCTGTATTTTGACAGGCAGCAGAGTTGTCAGATGGAGGCACAGGTAGCAGGGAAAGAATACATGTAAGTTCAGTTGCACATGCTTAGACACAGCTTTAACAGAAGGTAAAGAAACTGGGGAGAAACCACACTTTTAAATCCTCAGCTAACGCTTCATTAAAGAAGTACTTGAGGCCAAACTTTAAATTTAAAAGTTTATCAGTATTTTTTTAACATTGCGTTTATTTTTGTAAACTTCAACAGTAGAATACTTTTACTGAACCCCATCTTATTTTTATTCTATACTAGCTTGTCCTTACCCGGCGTTGCCTGGGTAATTGTTTATCTCAAGCTTCTATTAGACAGGAAAAGGAATGAACTATATCTATACTGTAAAATCTAAGTAATTTTATGTACAGGTAATTACAAGTATAAGTACAGTATAAAAATTATAAAGTAAAATCTTTTACAAATTCACTATAATATTAATTTAACTCAAAACCTGATTATAAACAACACTTTTAGTTTCATCTCCAGGAGCAAGAATAATGAGTCAAGACCGGGGCATAATGATTACGAAGAATTTCCAGAAGGTTCTACAGAGTTCTATTCGTTCGATTCGACTAAATTTGGGCTTAAATGTCATCGAGACTGTCCCCAATCAGCTTAGAGACCCCAAAAACTATGGATTCGACACTGTCAGCCGTTTTCAATTATTTTTACATGTCACCCCCTTCGCACCCCCACCCCTAGGGGTGCTAGGGGTGTCTTACCCCCACAGTATTTATTTCCAGATCGTAAGGCATATGTGTACCAAGTTTGGTGTAAATCGCTCCAGACATTCCAGAGTTATGCTGGAACATACACACACATAGACATCCATTTTATTTGTCACCCCTTCTCACACCCCATGCCGACGGGGGCTGAACTGGGACTTAAACGGCATCGGGAGTGTCACCGTTCATCTCAGCGACCCCGGAAACAATAGATTCGACACTAATATTGGCCGTTTTTGAGTATTTTTACATGGCACCCCCTTCCCACCCCATGCCTTGGGGTGCTAGGGGTGTCTTACCCCCACAGTATTTCTAGAAGTGGGATAAGTTTTGAAATCTGAAAGCAAAGGGTGTCCTCTACACCACCATCAGCATGCTGCGGACATTCTATTTCCAAGCACTGTACCTTGCACCCCTTCTCACCCCCCCATGCCGATGGGGGCTGAACGTGGACTGAAACGGCATCGGGAGCGTCACCGTTCATCTCGGTGACCCCGGAAACTATAGATTTGACACTAACGTCGGCCATTTTTGAGTATTTTTACATGGCACCCCCTTTGCCTCCCCACCCCTAGGGGTGCTAGGGGTGTCTTACGCCCGCAGTATTTCTTTCCAGATCGCAAGGCACATGCATACCAGGTTTGGTGTCAATCGCTCCAGGCGTTCCAAAGCTTATGTGGAACATACATACGTACAAACATACAAACACACATCCAATTATATATATATATAGATAATACTGATGCAAAGCTTACCTACGTTCAGAATATGTGCATTTCAAAATAGGGCTGTGATATAGCAGTAGGACAACCTATGCCACAGTCTTGTGTCAAATGGAGAGAAAAGAACCCATGCTGGAAAGAGGGCGTGCGCTAGTGGCCATTACTCAGCACATGCAAAACTATCACAGTGGTTTCAAAAGTCATTGGCCTAGTGAACCTTAAAAAAATGCATAGTTCAGAATTATGAAATCCCTGATTCATTTTTTTTTTAAAATTTTCAGACCAGAATTTTTACACTGTGGTTCAGTCTGGTAGAGAACTACTGCCTGCTTACCATATATTCCATGTTGGATGCAGGTGGGAAGACCTTGCCTCTGACTTGATTGTGATAATCCAGAATGGCAATCATGTCATTCTGTGAAATGTATCTTTTCCTCCTGGCTTTGGGGAGATTAGCAGAATCCAGATGAGCTTTCAAGGCTGTTTCCACATCAGTATAATTATTGGTTGACAGGAAGAGATCAGTGGAGTTGGGTGACTCTATTGCACTTGTTTCACAGAAAATAGAAATTAATAGAGCACCACTGATTGCAGAGATTACTGTCATGTTGGAACCAGGAAGAGAAAGCTCAGTTTTAAGCCAGGAGGGTAAATAGAAGATCTGTGGATGAAAAAGGGTTAAAAATGTGATTGGGATCAAACTGAAACTCTTTCAGTCTCAGATCATCCTTCCCCTTTCCCCCAGCAGCTCCCACAAGGTGATTAATAGTTGCATGAAAGTCCCAAACGTCATATTTTCAAAGAATTAAATACAAAGCTCCACTTTGTCCCAAGTAGCATAGCAATTGTGCACACAAACTGCACTATAAGGCTGCAGAGGCTGCAAAGGACATCCAGCATTCTGGAGATAGAAGACATTTGTCCTGACCATTCTGAAAAATGCACTGATGGTGCCACTGAAAAAAAAGCATCCTAGACAAACTGATAGGCAAGAAATACGAGAAGTCATGGAAACAGAAGAACTGGACTTGCACTTTTTAAACAGAGTCCAGCAAAATAGGACGTGTGTTAATAAAAATGCATGCAAAGTAAACTGACTGAGCTCAGTGGCTTACCTCCTGTGCAGACCCCAAAGCCTAGTGTATTGTTCTTCCAAGCTAAACAGCTCTTTTCTGTGCTCTAGTGTGAACCCTTGGAAAGAGGAGTGTGTCTTATTACAAACTCTCTCAGAAGAGTACTTAAAAAAAAGAAAAGAAAAACTCTCTTCAAGCTTTCTAGCTGCTGGCTACAGGAGCTGCTAACAGCTTTTATATGTTACAGTCTGTGTGATCCATAAAGGGCAGCTCTGTCCAAGAGTCTTTTCCACAGCCAAAACAAAAGGGGTGGAGCTTTCAACAGAAAACAACGTGATTGGGTGCCATCTGTTGTTTTTTTACTATAGGGTATTGGGATATTGTTTCACACACATCCTTCTGCCACATTTTCAATCCCTTTCCTTAGTTCTCCTATTCAGTCTAATTTCCAGTTTAGCTTCTTTATGCTCAGAACTCTCTACTACTGAGAAGTGCATAGATTTTCTTCTTCAGCTGCCTTCTTTGCATCATGGATTGTAGGAAAGACAATCAGTCACTTAAAATGAACAAGGAAACACTGAGCAAAGAATGAAGCAGTGGCTTCAAGCACTAATGCTCATTTATTTACATTCAGGCACACGCTGAAGCAGAAAGGAGGTCAGCTAATCGCTTAGGAAATCTGTCGATCACCTGAATGCAGTGGAAAGCTACAGAAGCTGCTTGAGAGAGCGAAAGGTGGCTTGGGAAACATCTGGTTCACATTTAGTACAATTGAAATGATTTAGGCAGGGAATGGTTCGGCCACTTATACAGCAAAAGCTGAGGGCATAACACCAGGTCTGTAAGGAATGCCACAGCAGCAGCCAATGACCCAGAGCCAGCAATCCCATATGATGGGGTTACAGCTTGGAGCGCCTTCAATTGCGAGCAGAAGCCATGCCAGGAATGGGAAGCCTGAGGAAATCTTTAAGAGTGGGCCCCTCAAAAAATGTAGTAAAAATATTGTGTGATGTCATAAAGTGGAGCGTGGCTATTCAAAGGAAAAGAGCAATGGAAACAATTGGAAAAGGGCACTGGTTATGCCAACCTGCACACACGCTTACTATACCTAGTTTTCCAGTGCACTCAGGGCTGGCTTATCCACAAGGCCAACAAGTCACCTAAGTTAGCTGGCAGCGGGGCATCCATCTTCGTCCACTACTTGCCTCAACTGTATCTCTTCCACTCCCTGAATTGGAAAAGGAAGAAAGTGGCAGACAGGAAGAGGAAATGAGGAGGGGAGGGGAGTGCTGAGCTCCCCTGAACTAACTCATCCATTGCTAAGCAGATCATTTTGATGGCAAACACAATAAATTCATCCTTGCTGACTTTCTAGTAAATGTTCAGTAAAGTAGTAAGTAATAAAAAAAGAGTAAATGCTGTTTACGGGGCAGGCTGTCCATTGTTATGCTAAGGCAACCAGAGTTTCCCCTACCCACCACATGATGGGTTTGCTATTGATTCACATTATCACACTCAACATGAGCTCATGTAACCATTTCTATAATAATAATTTCTACTTGCCTTGCTCCAAGGCAAAGCACATTTCTTTACATTCTTTCTCTGGCTGAACTCCCTCTCATTTTTCTCCACACACTTAATCCTACCCACTTTGGCCATTTAAAGAGAGGCACCATGATCCTTGTCAAGGCTTATTGTTGAATACTAGTCAAAGTGATTGAGTAAGTCATGGGCCGCTTCATGAAGGGCTGTCTGGATTCCCATGGTGCTTTGCTGCTGAGCTGCTACTGCAAGGCCTCCTCCGTTTCCTGCATAATTGAAGGTTTTGTTTATTTTATTTCAATCCTGCTTTTCAGCTAGCTGGCTGCCAAGGCCTTCCTCACTCCTGACGGGGTTGGATAGATGCCCGTCCATGGAGAGAAAAGAGGCACATGGTTGTGCTCCATGCTTTGCTGTCAGGAAAGGTGCTTCCACAATTCCTTATTAAGCTCTGTGGGTGTGATGGAGAACAAGTGCCTTTTGTTCCTTCTTTCCTATTTCCTCAGCCAGGACATGAGGAAAGCAACCACATATTTGGTCCTACTCATGTGGTTTCTGTGGGAAGAGGCCCCCATGTTGCTAGTGGTAAGAGTGGCTTCAGATATTCAGCAAGGAGGGGAAACAGAAGGCATGAGGGAATGCACACTTCCTGTTTTTGTGTAATGTCTGGAGCAAGGACTGGCGTGTCTCCCCAGCGACATGGACGAGCTTTGAAGGTAAGGAGAAAACTTGGAACGTAACATAGAATGGCAACCATTGGCTACTCCTGGGTTTTCTCCCCCATTTTGAATGGCCAAGGCTACTGTAATAATCTGTACAGTGCTATTGGTACCAAAGTATTGAAAGCAGGTCTGCGCAACCTGGGATCTACAGATAAGAACACAGCCCATCAGCAATTACTGTATTTTTTTTAAATTGTATTTTGCTTTTGAAAGTCTCACACAGACAGGAAATGCAAGAGGTGTATCAAGTTCTCAATGGGCCATACAAGGCCAGCTGGATGTGTTCAGATTTGTGGGTCACAACAAGTTTCTCACGTCTGGTCTAAAATAAATTGCTGATCATATGAGTTATTTTTTAGAAAACAGTATATGAGATCAGGGCTAACAGCAGATGCCAATACCTTGGCACCTGGGCAGGGCCCACCACTGCTGTTCTCAGGGCTGGCCCATCTGTGAGGCCAACTGAAGCAGGTGTCTCAGGCAGCAGTTTGGTGGGAAGGACATCCATCTCTGTCCACCTACTTGCCTCCACTGCTCCTCCTCCTTTCAGTTCTTGGATTGGAAAAGGAAGGGGGGACAAAAAGGAAAAGGAAATGTGGAGAGCAGAGGGCACTGCTAGAACATTGGAGAGTGGGAGGAACAGAGGCTGGCACACCATCAGGTAACAAGATGCAGCATTCACATGTTGCATCAGGCATCAGGAGGTCTTGGATCAGTCTTGGCTGTCCTTGATCCATAGCAAGATTGTCTCCTCGTTCCTTGCGTGTCTTTATACTGGGGCATTGCATCGTGTGCAATGCCAGTGCCACATCACTACAAGCCCTGAGGCAAAGCCTTGTACTTCCCCCCTCCAAAATGTATCAGTTCCAGCTATGGACAGGAGCTACATCCACTCACCCCATTGACAAATAAGGGGGAACTGCAGAAATTCAGGGAGCCGGCTTTGGTGGGTGAATTATCTGCAGTGATATTTCTACAGGGGGCAAAACACTAAGTTTTAGAGGAGCTTGAGCTCCTGTGTAACGCAGCCCCTCCCACTCACCTCCAGAGCCATTCACGGCTTGAAAAGCAAAGCCTCCGAGCCAGTCCTCCAAACCATGAATGGCTCTGAAGGGAAGGGTGAGGGGCGATTTAGCGTTCCCCCCTATAAGAATGCCACTGGTTCTCGGGTGTGTGGGCCCTTGGCTAGTGGCCAACCTGGGCTCTATAAACCCACTAGGGCAGGCTCATGCAGTGGCACTGAGAAGCACTACTGCCATCTGATAAGACCACCAGGCAGGGCCCAGGGACATGGGGGATCTCCCCCAGAGGACATTTTGCCCAGAATCCCCATTAGCTGGTCTTGCCTGAAATCAATGCATTCAAATATGCTTGTGAAAATGGAGGCTCTTCTACATACCTGTGAGAAAAAAAAATATTTGAATGATTTGTTTCCAGGGCAGTCATTCATTTTGAAATTATTATAGTGGCTAACAGGCACTCTTGCAAATGAGAATGGAATGCCCAAGAAACCCCCATTGGCTTCATTTTGAAACTGAATCAATTACTAGAAACTTACATATGCTGTAATGCTTAGAATAACTTTTGCTTTATAATTCACCCATGGATTATTTAAAGAGGTATAATTCCCACCTAGATTTAAAAAAATTTTCACCAGAAACTTGCTGGAATTTTTTCAAAGTTATTTTAATCTCTTTCCTATTGTCAACAATTTTCTCCTAAACACATCTGCATTCAATTTGGAGAAAAGCTGGCAAAGACTAGAGGAGGCACCTTCAACTTTGTCAATATTGTATGTCTGGCTAGATTAGTTTCAGTTTTATGAATTGAGCTATGCAATGGTGCCTTTTCCATTGAGCCAACATTTCAAACAAAGAAACTCTGGTAACATAACTAGGCAAAATATTTTCCAGAAAGAAAATGATGCTGCTAATATTTTGCAAAAAGATGCAAATGCAAAGTTAAGTTCTATATGCTGTGTTAAACCAGAAGACTAAGTACAAATTCTGTTTTCCTTTCGTCTACACTACAGCAATATTCCTTTTTGAATAGGGAAGGGGGAAAAAACCTATTCAATGAGTTTAAAATCATTAGCAGTTTTAAAGAAAAAAATTGAAACATACCTCATGACCATCAGATCCAATGCCACCCTGGCACTGAAAGAAGACCCAGCATTTGCAAGGGGGCAATTCTGAGATGCACAAGCTTTATAGCTGGCACAAGTCCATGTTGCCCTGTCGTGGTGGATCAGGCCCAGGAAGGAGGCTGGGATTTGGTGCATATGGCTGCCATCTCACTCACTCCGGCGCCCTACCTGCCGATCCCCCAACCCCATCATCACCCTGATCCATGGTGGCAGTGGGATCTTATTCAAATTCCCTTCTTCCAAAGAGGCTTCCAGAGGCCAAAGCTCCCCCAAAGGATGCAGTGGACACAACATTGGTGCTGCTGCATCATCGCATGAGGATTTTGGTAGGATTGGATGTTCAGTTACCCATGTATGAGCAATTCAGGGATGCTAGTAGAGATCAAAGCTATCCTTCCATGACTGCCTTTTTGGTAGGGAACAGAGCACAATTCACAAGAAGGATCGAAGGTCTGATTTCACATATAAAGAGAGAGAGAAGGAGAGACACACAGAGAGAATCTTTATGAGACAATTTGTGATTATTCTTCAGGAGCATCTGATTGTAATCTGAAATAATCTGAGGTAGTAGCTACAACCAGTTCTTTGAAAAATGCAGTGTTGTTTTTGAAATTTAATCTTGTCTACATTCCAAATCAGACCTTCGATCCTTCTTGTGAATTGTGCTCTGTTCCCTACCAAAAAGGCACTGATGGAAGGATAGCTTTATTTTGCAGTGGTACCTTAAGATTCTCTCTTTAACGGTAGTGTTGTTAAAAGCACATTATCACACTATCACGCTAGACTAGAAATTCCCCATCTTTGTGAGATATTAGACAGTAGCTACAAGCACAGGTGGTTCATAGCTTCCTGGCACTGGTCAAGACATTCTTCATATAAGATGGATGAGGTAATAATAATGGACAAGAAGCTGAGCTTACTTGCAGTATCAAAAATCCAACACATTCATTTGTATAAATAATGAACATAAAAGCATTCATTTTCCAATTCATCTGTATGCTAGGGAAATAACACCCACCCCAAAGCTCTACATTACTCCATCAGAAGGATGAGGATTCATCTGTTCCTTGAAAGAGCATTTGTACTATTGGATTTGATACAGTGTACAGTATTACACAGAATAGTGGACTTGTTCATCAGGCGAATACGAGCGACTGTCCAGAAATCCTTGCCAGCTTTACATTGTGCCAAGTGAGATTCACTTCAACAGATCATAACTTACGCTGGCAATGAGACAACCCACAGCAGTGTGATGCATATAGCAGCTGAAAGAATATCACCAGTCTTTTAGTGACTTTGACTGGAAATGCTCCTTGTCATATTACATGAAATGTTTCTAAACAACTCTTTTAAAATAACAATGGGAGCGAAGCAAGCTAACAGAGAGATAAATGTCAGCCATGTCAAACTGAATTCCAGCTGTGGAAATTTTGACATCAGCTCTCAGTTTCTCATAGTCAGTGTGGGTGGGAACTTACGTCTTTTTTTTCAGGAGAAAAATTGCAGTGATAAGCACTGACTTCCTATTAAGCCTATGCAGGTGAAGACACCACTCTCACCTCTGTTTCTAGGTAGGAACGTTCCTGATCCAGAAGTTAAAATATAGTTATTTTATTCAAACCTTTTCTTTTTCCCCACCCTAATTCTCTGTGGTGGTTCTGCCTGTGACATAGACTCCCTGTCAAGATCCAACAGCTGACAGGGGAAAACATGTGGAAGAATTATTGATTAAATGTGAGCATGAGTGTTGGGCCTGGGGTTAGTTTTCTGCAAATCGGTGACATTTGAGGACCACTTAAAATTAAATATGTTTATGCTTTGATGCTGTACCAAAGCACAGCGTTCCAAACTGGTATATCAAATCTCAATTGTTCACCAATTGTTTCTTCCAAGTGCTGACATGGGACCTGATAATTTCTAGATGGCCACTTGATCTCATTTCAAAGGGACAAATGCTGAAAAATATGCACACATTCCACACTTCACATCCAGCATGGCATGCATGCATTAGTTTAAAAAATGCCACATTTGAAACAGTCCCAAGCTTACAGAGAAAACAGGATCAGTTGTTGTTGTTGTTGTTGTTGTTGTTGTTCAACATGGACCACAGCACCCAGACCTCTCTGTCCTCCACTAGCTTCTGGAGTTCGCCCATTTTCATGTTCATTGCTTCGGTGACACTATCTAACCATCTCATCCTCTGCTGCCCCCTTCAATCTTTCCCAGCATGAGGGTCTTTTCTAAAGAGTCCTCAGTTTTAGAACATGGTAAAAGCCTCCTAAAGGTATTCAAACTGAAGACATACTGAAGACAGACTTTTAAGATACTGTATGTGATTATTGATAGTGCGCCTAAGATTAACTGATCTTCATTTTTCAGAAGAACTATTCACACATTACACTGTACACTCATACAGGTACATGTGTGAGCACAGACATTTTCACACACGTATTTCAAAGCCAGCACACAGACTGGACTCTTTGAAAATGTAGGCACAGATTGTGTGTACAATGGTATGTACAGTAAATGTCATAACTGAATAGGTCTACGGAGTCACCAGTGGCATTCTGAGTGAATTCCTGTTCTTGTGAAAATCTTTGATCTTTCCCTGTTTTCCATATTTTGGATCCTTCTAACCCCCACAAGCTTCTGAAATGGCTTGGCATTGCCAAAAGGCTGCTGAGTCATCGTGATGTGGTAGCCATTATCCTAGGGTGCTGCCCTTTATTTGAACATCTTCATATTCCCCCTTGACTGGTAAACAAACGTCCATTTAAACCAACTCATTGAACTGTGAAAGTCACCTGATGATGACATCTCCTTAGGGTAAGGGGATATGTATTAACTCGGACTTGCACCAGCAATATCACTGGCGCGAGTCCAAGTTGATCTATGAAGGTGGATCAGGCAAAGGATGGGAGTCAGGATTCAGTGTGCCTCCCTCTCGGGCCCAACCACCCTCTCCCCTGTCCCATCACCTCCACATTCCCCGCAACTCCACCCCATTCAACTCTCCTTCCCCACCTCCCTCCAACCTGCTTACCTGCTCCGGCGGGGCTTCATGGATCTCCTGGTGAGCAGGAGGTCACTGCTCCCCATCAGTAGGTTTGCAGCATGCACTGACAGGCTGCTTTGCAACTACTTTACAGCAACCTTCACTGGCATAACACTAGTTACACCCAGTGGTGTCATCTACTCTCTCGCAAGCCGGAACGCTGGGCGGGACTTGAGTGATTGACAGCCCGTCGACTCACTTCCGGTTTCTTCGTGCGCCCCGCGCGGCTTTCCCTCACCTCGGAGGGAGCGCCTGCTCGCCAGGGGGGATGGGTGGGGGGCGCGCCGGGTGCCTGGGCGAGCAGGCGCCCCCTCCGAGGCGAGGGAAAGCCGCGCGGGGCGCGCGAAGAAACCGGAAGTGAGTCGACGGGCTGTCAATCACTCAAGTCCCGCCCAGCGTTCCGGCTTGCGAGAGAGTAGATGACACCACTGGTTACACCAGTGGGGGAGAGGGATAGGATTGGCCCATCAGAAACCTATCCTAACCTGCACTCAGTGGCGTCTCTATAGGGAGGGCAGAGCTCTTAGTTTTGCAAGAAGCCTTAACTTGCAGTGGAAATCACTCCTTTCCTGCACCGTTTTAGCCAGTCCTCACAGGGAAAAGCAACATCTTGGCGTTGCTTACTGGCTACAGCAGCAAGGGAGAGGAGGGATTTACATGACAGGGTAAGGCTCCTTGCAAAACTTAGAGCTCTGCCCTCCCTGTAGAGACTCCACTGCCTGCACTGGAACAGGAAGGCCAGTGGGCCCGCACTGTATCCATCACAGGTTGGGAGGAAGCTTTAGTTCACTTTGGGGTAAGAGGATATTTTCCCCTGACGATGGAAAAAAACCTCAGACACCCCTATGGGGCTACTCGGATCTGAGTCAGTGAAATTGCTGGTGCAAATCCAAGCAGCCCATGTTGGGCCGACCAAGCTGGAGATGAGGGTTGCAATCCAGCCTGAGTGCCAGTCCACTTTTCCCTGCTTCCCACTGCCCTGTTCTGCCTTCCTTCCACCCTCCCTGAGCCCCTAATTGAACATAGTCAGTCTTACTTCTTCAACATGTAGGTCACACATTTGTGCAGATAATCTGCTCATATATTTGAGGTGTAACTGAAGACAGCAAGGTGACATCATGGAGGAACTTGGCCTATACTCTTCATTGATTTAAGTATCTTACTGAGAGCAAAACCTTTCCACCCAGAATTGTGTAAAAATTTTATTCCAAAGTCTGCAACCATCTATTTGAAAATTCTCCATGATTCTTTTGAGTGAAGTCAAGCCTATTTTCTGGGAAACCTGATCCTATTTGTGGTTTTGTATCAAAACCTCCATATTGGTCAAGTTGTGTGTGTGTGTGTCATTTTAAAGTTTATTCAATCCTAGCATTCAGAAGGAGAATTCAAATGCTGTGGATTCCATAAAAGCTGTCAGCTGAGAAAAGGTTCATTTCACATGAACTCCTGTGAACTGAAATGGGATGATTGTCTTTCTGGCATCTTTTCACTTCAGAGGGGAATCTGAGTTCTGCAAGGCAACCCAGAGAATTTTGAACTCTTGAAAGAAGTTCCTGAGAGGAACAAAACAATAATGAACCCAAAACTATTCTGTCTGTATGAAGGTACTTAATAGTGATAGAAGAACACTGTGCGTGAAAAAATACTACTAAAGATGAGGATTTATGAAGCACGGTGTACAATTAAACAAGTCTAACAGGTGGCAGTGCTACACATTCAAGAGCATTCCCCAAGCTCTGTCCACTTTCAGCAGATCCCCAAAGGAGCAATTACCCTCATGTCAGTAATAATAGCTTTCAGTTTCTGGCTTGACCCCACACAGTCCAAAATACATGGGCAGCACAATCCTATAGACCGTGCAGCATCGACACAACAGGGTTGCAACAACGACACACTCTTAGCGCTGACATGGGGACGCTGATCTGCACCCCCGCATCAGTGCTCGAGCAGTGCTCAGCGCTCAGGCTGGAGCCTCCCCTACGGTAAGGGAGCACATGCTCCCTAGCCACGTGGAGGCTCCAGCCTCACCTATACTACACTAGGATATGGTGTTGGCCGGCCGGCCTCGCCATTCCAGCGCAGTATAGGATTGCACCCTGAGCCTTCCAGTTCATTCTGAAACAACATGGCCAGAAAAGAGGTGGCTACTAGGCACAAGGTCTATGTGAGATGACTTAACTGGTTTGTTTTCATACAGACAAGAGCAGTGCTTCTCAAAGTGTGGGTCCCAACCCAAATTGGGTCTTGCGAGCCAATTTCAGGTGCGTTTCATGACAGAATATGAACATAGTCTGTGGTGGAGAGCACAGCAACTGGAGAAAGGCTGGAGAGGGGCTTCCACAGGCCTCAGAAAGCTTCTGCAAGCCTCTGGAAGCAACCAGAAGTCACTTTTACAAACCCGGAAGTAAACCAGATGTGACTTTCCTGTTGCTTCTGGAGGTTGTGCATTGCTATCGCTGCCTGGAATGGCTCTGATGTCAAGTGGGAGGGGCCACTTTCCTGCAGTCCTTACCATTTTACCTCCCCTCTAGCTATGCTACTATCTCTTCTTTCTTGCAGTTATTTATTCTCCTTTTTACCAAAGGGCCAGGCTATGTAAACAAGCAGGTAGCAATAATAGGAGAAAACAGCATCAGATCAATTGGGATATATAAGCAGTGAGCTCCTTGAAGGGCAACAGGCCTCAATAGGTGCCCACTCCACCAATGTTCTCACCTTGTCTAGCTGCAGGTGATGGTGACAATATGACAGCAGCCAAATTCTTCATCCAGAAGATGTCTCAACCCTAAATCAGAACTTTTGCTCTACAAAGGTTATTTGTTCTTTCCTAGTCCTGAAAAATGATTGAAGGCGCAAGAGTTAGCAAAGTTTGGCCAGCACTAGGGACAACATAAAGCGCATTTGGACCATTCTTGGAGACAGAGAGGCCAGCGCACAGATGTGCCCCATCCTCCTTGACTCCTAGAGTGGTCCAAACAATGACCCTTGTGCCAGCCAAGCTTTGCTGGCCTAACTAAGTCAACCTAACTCCAAGTTAGGATTGTGCGCTAAGTTGTGTACTGTGCAGTGCAGTAGCAACACCATGGCTAGGTGTGTATGACTAGGTGAAATAGGTTTGATAACACACCAAGCCCTTATCTTTGATATCCCTGAAACCAAGCAAATAACTTTAGAACCCCTTTAATACTTGGACTGTTTTTGCTGTACAGTCTTTCAGTGCGACAACAGAAATGAGAACACACACTGGTCATTTTCCTTTTTTTCCCCCTTGGACAATTTGGCCATTTGTCAGACTGAGACCAAGGTTAGGTGTAAATCACAGAGGCACTTGTTCCAACGTAAATATTAGTTTTGAACTCCATCTTCGACTATTCCGTAATATACCAGCTGTTCCCATGAAGAGCAGCGTAAGAACTTCTGTTTAAAAACAATATGTTTATTTTGTATCTCCCAAACTTGCGCTTATGAAAGTGTGCAGCAATACTGGGAAAAGGATTAACTGTTTCCCCCTGGTCACATACATGGTATCTTATTTGGATGAAGCAGAAATGGCTAAACCAGCACACTTTCCAAATTTTATCATCAGCACTAAATAAGGACCATACTGAATCATTACAGGACTTTCATCCATCTGCTAGAGCAGGGTTTCTCTAATTATGAGTTGGGACCCATTTTGTGGGTCGTGGCCTGATGTCAGGTGGGTCAGGGAAAGCTGGGAGCAGCCATCTTGGAAGCTGAAGATCTTACACTTGCTATATTCTTTTTGTGAGTGTTAAGTTTGAATTTTGAAGTGAAGTTTTTTTGTTTGTTTTTTAATTGTTTTTAGTTCAGTACTTTTACGTAATATTTTGTCCCAATCTTGCTTCTGTCTGGGATGTTTCATGGTTGTGCAATTACTGCAGTCTAGGAATGCCAGTTTGCATTCCAGAAATGTCCTCTTATTATGTCACAATGATGGCATTTCTTGCTTGATAATGTCACTTCCAGCTATGACATCCAGGTTAACGACATTACTTCTGGTGGGTCCCAACATGAGTGCCATTCTAAAAAGTGGGTCCCGGCCTAAAATGTTTGAGAACCACTGTTCCAAAGCTAACATCTGCTATATTTTCAATTACAGGGAAAAGGAGAGACCAATAAAAATGTATGTCTTTCTTTGCTTATTGAAGTTCTCACAGAATGATTGACAGCATTTGATTTTGAGTCCCATTTCAAATCTCAGCTCAGCCACGAACTTACAAGGGAACTTTGCAGGGGTGGTATCTAGGGTGAGCCTGATCGGGCAGTGGCCAGGGGTCCATGCCCATCAGAATGCCAGCCCCAAATCTTCAGTGCTGTTGGCAACAGTAGCACCATCATGGGCTCTAGTGGAAGCCTTTGACCTAGACTGGCACTGGAGTTTTAGGCGAGTCACAATGAGCATTACATCACATTACACTGACAGCCCAATCTTAAGTAAGGCAGACATAGTAAGGCCGATGTAACAGGTCTATGTCCTAAAGCCCATTAGGAGGTGACAGCAGTGAAGTGCAGGCCAAGGGGAGGTTTTCCCCTTACACCCACATAAGCCCCAGTCATCCCAATAGGGCTGCTCAGATCTGCACCTGCTGTTTTGCAGGTGAAGGTGCCCAGGAGTGGCGTGAATCAGGGCCACCGAGGCTGGGGATGGAGTTTAAGATTTGGCACTATGGCCATCCTGCATCACAACCCCGTCTCCGCCCACTGCACCGCCCAGTTACGCCCCCGGCACACCATCGACCGTGCACCGCCAATGCTCGACCGGCGGCCGTAGCAGCGCCCAAGCATTGGTGCTGCTGCTTGCACTGGTCCAGTGCTGTACCACCGATGCTGGTGCGCTTGACGGCATGTTTGCAACAGTTTTGAACGGCGCAAGAGCATAGCGCCGGCCCGACAGGGGTATAGGATTGCGCTCTAAGTACAGTCAGTCTTCTTTATCTGTGATCTTGCTACCTGCGAATTCACTTATCTGCAAGGGACAGAATTGCTACTTTCCTCCTTATCTGTGCCTCTGTCCTTGTTATCCACTATGCAGAGACCTTCTGAAGGCTGCAGGGATCTTCAGAATGGCATCTGCAACCATTGCTGACCCCTTTAAAATGGCTGGCAGAACCATCCGCTGGCCATGTTAAAGGGGCCCATGCTGGTTTCAAGTGTCATTGCGAAGATCCCTGCAGCCCTCTGGAAGGTCTCTGCAGCATTCAGAGATCTTTTGGTATATCCTGCTGTGCTCTGGTGGCTTCCAGAGTGGGTCTGCTGGATTCTTCTGATGGCAGATAAGGTACCCCTTGCACCTAACATCATTGATCCCATAGGATCAGTGGTTCATTATCTGTGAATTTGCTATCTGCGAGGATTTCCAGAAACCTAACCCTGTGGATTGATTGTATTATTTTATTTATTTTTCACATTTGAAGACCCCCTTTCCTCCATGGAGCTTAGGGTGAGGTACATAGTTCCTCCTCTCCTTTTGTCCTCATGATAACCCTGTGAAGTAGGCAAAGCTGAGAGAAGGTGACTGGCTCAAGGTCCCCCAGTATATTATTGGCCTTAAGGTGCAGTCCTAATCCAATTTCCTGCACTGACATAGCTGTACCAATGGGGCGTGTGCTGCATACTGCAGTTGGGGGAAAGTCATAGAGTCTTCCTCAAGGTAAGGGAATGTTTGAAGCTGCTTTGCCTTTATCCCAGTCCTGGAAAGTGGGTTAGGATTGCACCCATAGTGTGCTTGGATTCTTTTCCTAAATATAAACTGCAGCTTGAGGGGGGCTGTGAAATAATCAACATCTGAGCAAAGAGGAAGAAGGGATTTAACCTTTCTGGCCTTTTTCCAGCCCAGGTCACCTATGGAAGAAAGTCATCATTGGCACCATTGTCAAATAGGGGCAAACAGCAGCCACAAATAGCAGCTGTGCGGGAGGGGGAACTGTGCACATTTCAGTATGGCAGGTAACTTCTCACCAGACACCATAATCTCAACCTAGATTATGCCAGGTGAAGATTCTAGGCCAATCAACTCATTTAATGTAATAAGCAAATGAGTACTGTAGATTTAGTCGAGAGGGTTAATGCCTCCGTTTGCCTGAAGATAAGAACTGAAGATCTGAAGGTCGCCAGTTCAGGACTACCAGAAGTCTCTGTGAGCGGCAGACCTTGTAATTGCGACTGATTAACAGCTGAGCTGTCTCCGGCTGCCTTGTGAGAGGGGGAGTGTGCCGGGGAAGCCGCTTATCAGCCAGCAGAAGACAAACGGGCGGCCAGAAAAAAGACTAAATCCAGAAAGATCCATCTGTATGCGTTGTAGTTCTTGTAAGATAGAATATTTCTGTAAATTGTAAAAACCCTTGGGTTTATGAATAAAGTCTGCCTATGTAAACCGCCTTGAGTTATAGTCATTAGAGAAATCTAGTGACCTAAGGAAGGCGGTATATAAATACAAGTATTGTTGTTGTTGTTGTTGTTGTTGTTGTTGTTATTATTAAGACCTTACTGAGATAAAGTGCTAATAAATTAAGCACTTAAGAAATGTGGTGTTTATTATTTTCATTTTTGACCTGCCACCTGTGTATTGCCGTCACTGCCAGGAATGGCTCAGGTGGCGAGTGGGAGGGGTTGTTTATACCTCTGGCTGCATTACTGAGCTCTAGTGTGTGTCCTAAATCCCCAGTTGCGTAGCTCCGAACACACGCTATGATTTTAGAAAATGAGACTAAAAACCAGTTGAAGATTGTGAAAAGGTTCACAAATAATCAGAAACATACCAATCATAATAAAAAACATATATGGCAGATCATTTCTTTCAGGAATTTACAAGTTGTTATTGAATAGAAAAATGTTTGGAAAAATTATTCAGGAACTAAACAGAATAACTGAACAAGAAAATATTCAAAATATTTCTAACAAGAGTAAACAGTAATGTAAAGACTATTACTTTAAAAAAAAAACCAAGAACAAGATTTAGCATGTCCAAGAAAAGATGAGTTCTTGCAGACGAAGCAGTGGCCAATATGCAAATATTGTTGGAAATTACTTGACAAGGTCATCAACCTACAGTACTGAAAAAGTAAAAAGGTCTAATTTTAATGTATTTGGATCTGCTGTTTTGATCGCTTTAGTATATTTGAAACAGGCCACAGCCTGATTCAAACACACCAAATTATTTTTCCATGTCCCCACCCTGTTACATCAGGCACAGGTGTGAGCTTCCAGCTGCCCTTCTGCTAGGCTGAAATTTCAAGCAGTTAAGGGATTTTATTTTATTTTATTGCTTTCCATTTGACAATGGTCTGTAAAATCATCCCAAGTGGCCGGCTGGCCGTTCCAGGTCAACAGCTCCCCAGGCCAAACCATTTTGAGAACAAGAGTAGTTTCAAAGGCAAATGGAAGGATATGTTGTTTAAAGAAACAGTTAAAAATCCAACAAGGATTATACAAAATCTTGGGGAAAGCCTTTGGACTCTGCTTTTATTTCAGTTGTGTGTGTGTTTTTAAGACATTAGACTAGAAATTACAACAGCTTCTTTGGAGTGAAGCCAATGGCCATCACCATCTCTGCTAGAAAATGAACTGCAGCCATTTCCAGGAACTGTGGATGAGATGATACTAAAAAGGAATGCCTCAGACCGGGAGATAGAACTGACGTTCGAAGCAGGCTGTTATGTTCTGCTTAACTCAGAACAGTTAATGTGTTTAAATCCCTCTTCAAGTTAAGACTGATTTTATTCTAAGTACAAGATAAGTGTCTGCGATGGAACAGCATTGCCGCCTTCTTGTTCTGCCAGCTAGGACTAATCCTAGTATTTACGGAGACAACTTCCTTCCCCAACAGGAGAAGTGTCAGGCACCATCAGTCAAAGTGGTCAACCACAAGCAGTTTCTCAAAGAAATAACAAAAATATGATTGATGGAGAAATTGGACTCCAGAAGCCTGCAGGAGGGCTACTTCGGACCTGCAGAAAAGAAGCAAGGCTGGGAGTCCAGGCAGGAGGAAACAGCCATCAGAGTTACCCTAATACAAGGGAAACCGAATGAATGCAAATACCACAGTGTCACATAAGGAAAGTAGGATGCACTCATGCATTCCATATGCTCTCAGCAGCTCCCACTAAAGAGCTCAAACCGTTCATTTTCTTGTAGTACCATCCAGATTAGTTCCAATTTGGGAAATTTGAACTCTTTAAACAGTTAAGACAGAACAGCTTTGGGGTGTCGTGTCTGATATATTGGAAGCAATATATCTCAGTCTGAAAGTTCCCCTATCCAAGCTGTGTGGAGTTTATTTCTAGGTTGGATGCAGTTACTGAAAAAGTCTATTTACACATATTCAGAGGATACATTTATAAGTACAGTCATCCCCCCCCCATATCTGCAGGGGATACACTCCTGCTCCTGCCGCGGATACCCAAAATCACAGACAGCAGCAAATCCTATATTTACTGTTCTGTGCAAGCCCCCCCCCCCAATTTCTCTTTGCACCTGCTTGTTGCACCTACTTGGTTTCAGGTCTCTGTGGATCACAGGTATCCCTTGTAGTGCTCATCTCACCTGTCAGTCAAACTGCTTCCTCTTCACAGTTGCTTGTTAGCGCCTGCCCTCCAAACAGCTTCCTCATCACACTTGGAGGGCAAGTGTTAGGCATGAAGAGGAAGCAGTTTGGAGGGCAAGTTTGCATTCCAGGAGTGCATTTCCTGCTTGATGATGTCACTTCTGGGCATGACATCATTTCCAGATTAATGACATCCTTCTGGTGAGTCCTGACACGAGTGCCATTCTAAAAAGTGAGGCCCAGTGCTAAAAAGTTTGAGAACTGCTGGTCTGAGCAATTCCAGTTCTACACTTGCAGTTTTGATTCAGTTGTCAGATTTGTGGCAGCTAAAGAGCTGGCACAGGCCCGAGGAGACCCCTTGCAGAGCAGGAGCTTTATGGAGGGATAAGGGGATTTCAATCTCCATTTCCACCCCACCCCACCACCTGCTGAATACAGTTCACTTCTTTTCAGCGCAGCTGCACTGGCCCACTAGTGCCGGCCCACACCAGCACTTCCTCCTCTCTGGATGTCCCAAACATGCTTTACAGTGAGTTTGTGGCACTTTTAGCAGTTGGTGCAAGCATACTGCCAGTGTTATGGGCCTTTTGATCAGGCCCCCAATATTTTTTTTTAATGTAAGAGACCTTCTTCAAATCAGGAGCCCCAATACACTGCAGCCACTGTATCCCAATCTCTGCATTTCTGTCCAGGGAAGGAGCATCTCTTCTCTGTTACAACCAAAACATACAAAAAAAAAAACCTACTCTGTTTTTGTATCTGAAGAATGCATGCATGCATAAGGTAAAATGTTTCTGACCACCTCTGAGATAACTGCAAGGAAATGAGTTACTGATTCCATCTCAGGCTGCAATCCTATGAGCCTAGAGTAAGGCTCATGGAGCTCAAGGGGGCCTACTTCTGAGTAAACATGTATAAGGTTGTGCTTATAGCAGCCCTGCACGCTCAAGCTTAACTCTGCACTGCTGCTTTTATTGCTTTAACCATCTCCATTTCTCTCATCATTAAGGTACTTTGTTTCAACACCCATTTTAAAGTCTCCTAAAATAATTACGGCAAACATCAGTTGAGCTAAATAATCCTTCATTTAAATTCTGCTACAATAAATCTGTGAGCACATCATACCTGGATTCACCAGGCTTTGGTGTAAGAAAAACCATTGCTTATCTCACTTTAAATGTGATATTTTTTGCATGAATAGTCATAAATCATCAGTGTAAGGCACGACAAAACTTGTTTCAATTGCTATAGATCGTTTCAGCTATATTTCCATCCTTGATAACAAAGATGATCCATTTAATCCAAACCCGAGAAAGCAAGTACATAAATCTGTAACAAACAGCCCAGTCCTAACTAAACTCCTGAAAAGTAATGCTGCAGCACCAATGCAGGCTATGCCGTATCCCATGATGGAATTTTGGTGGCTGCTGGTCTCCTTGGGGTGAGGGGACATTTGTCCCCTTGCCCCGAAATTAGCCCTAGCAGTTGCAATGGGTCAACTCGGACCTGTGCCAGCTCTATAGCATTGTTACATGCAGTTGGTGCCTGATCCTGATCCCTGGTGCCACTGATCCTGCCCCTTTCCCGGCCCTGTCTGCTCACTACCTGCTCCTGTCACCACCCTGGAATGGGGCATTGGCAGGAAGGCACTGGGAGTAGGGGATGAGTGGATGAGGCCCAGGATGGGTAGGACCAACGGCACCAACTCATCCCAGTGGTTCTCAAACGTTTTCGAGGCCCTAGAGGCTGCTGCCTGTTTGGTAAATGCTTGAGCAGAAAGTCAGGTCTCACTTAACCAGAAAGAGGACCAGCTTTGGAAAGAAGAGAAACAACAGAATTCAGGAAGGATCAAGAGACAGCTGGGACACCCTGCACATAGAATGTGGCATCTCTTCTCCCACCCCCCAATGCTCTGCCCGCCCTGGCAACATAGCCGACTAAGCATTGCACTGCAAGGATGCCATCTAAGCTACAGGAATTTATCAGCAGCTCCCGTAACATATAAAACACCCACCTGAACGCTCACTGTTCTGTCGTTCGCGTCCCCATTCTACATTTTCCCATTGGGTTGCCTTGGTTTTCCACACAGTATGTTTCATTTGCCCCATCCAACAGTTATTTTTAGGTTGTTGGGGAATTTTTCACATTCCTTTCTATTCTAGGCTAGCCTAAATATTTTTTTTCCTTGACTGACCATTCAACGCCGTTTGCCAAGTTATTTATAAAGATGCATCTATAGTGCACGATGCAGTAATTATGGAGTCAGGTCGAAGGAATCATGAACACGTATCTTGCACCATCCCACAAATGCTTTCAAATTGCAACAAGGACTGGTTGTGAGAGTTCACAGAGTGCAATAGTAAGTAGAGTTTACAACTGTCCTCATGTTTCTGCTTGTTCACCAGCAACTGCCTCTGTACTTCCTCCTCCTCCCTAGGATCAAAAAGGAAGAGAGCAAGAGAACAGACTGTCACAAGCAAGCACCCCTTTTTATCCAGATGGCTACAATCTGAGTAAAATTGAGGCTGACCTATAAATTGGCCTGTTATGTTCTCCATTCTTTCCAGATCACGTATCTCAGATAGGCTTCCCTTTCAAATGTATATCGGAATCCCCTGACTGTCTGGTTTCCCCAGTGATCAATAGGTTTGACTGAAATCTTTGGGAATCCCTGTGGGGTTTCCCTAGCGCCTGGTCATGGGCCTCATCCAGTGTTGTCATGCAGCCGGAACACTGGGCGGGAGGAACGGGTGAGCGGCATCCGCGAGGGCGGGGAAGACGGCAAAACGGACTGGAACACAACGGGCGGGCTGCCGCTCACCCGTTCCTCCCGCCCAGTGTTCCGGCTGCATGACAACGCTGGCCTCATCTGTTGGCCTCATTGGCATTTGACTCAGGAGTGGGAAATTTGATTGTGAATTAATTTCAAACCAACCTATCAGAGTTGGGTGGTGGTGGTGCTAAGCTCAGGACAAAGGGATACAAGAAAGCTGACCTGATAAACTAAGTGGCACAATGTGTGGGTCACACAAGATGGGTTACACAAGATGGGAGTGTGAGTAAGATGGGAGGGGGCTGTCCATCTAGGACAAAGAAGAACTTTCTCTTCTTTGGTGTCAGGAGCGTGCTGATTGTAAATGGATTTCTTTCAGACAGAGAGTTTCAATCTAAGTTTCACTTAGAATCTGTTTTTACTTTATTTTGAACTTTGCCTTTTTCTTTCAAGTATAGTCTGATTGTCTGTTTATCTCTTTTTTCCTTGTTCCATTTTAAAGGCCCGATAAATTGTTCCTTTTGATTTGATTAAAACAAACCTGCCAAGTGCTTCAATCCAAACAGGAACCTTGGCTTCTCGGAAGCCTTGCTCAGCTTCAGCACTCCCCATAGAAGGTGACTATGACTGTATTGGGATGAGTGACTGAGGGAACCAAAGCAAGGGTATCAATCAAGACGCTCCCCCTTGTTCTCCCTCCTCAGGTCACAGTATGAGGACGGCCCATTGGCAGACTGGCCCATTGGCCCACTGGGTGAAGTGTTCATGGGACACGGATCCTGTTTGGTGATGGCAGCTGGAACCCACCTGTTGTATGACAAAGAACATTGTGTATGTGGTTTTTGACACACAGTGGGGAGAAGCTCAGATTCCTGGAGAGGCAGTTGTAGTCTCCAAAGCTTCCCTGGAGATTGCCACTAGCCACTCCCACCTCCTTCACATTATTCCTCTTCTGCAGCAATCTCCAGTTCTTTTCACTAAATAGGGAGTGAGACAAAGAGGAGGAGCAGAAATGGGTGGGAGTGGGTAGTCCCTACCAATCTGCTGCCTAAAGTAGCCACCTCAGGACTTCCAGGGGTGCTTCTAGGGGATGGTGAGGAGAGAGGAGCTGCTGCTGCTGAAGTTTTGCCCCCCTTTTGCTGATGAGGAGGGAGGGAAGAGCCACCACCTATTGTACCCTGATAGCAGGGCTGGCCTTTGGGCGACTTAAGTTGGGCCCTGTATTTTGGAGGGGTCCCATGTCGCTGGTACCAGCTCACTCTGTAGCTGATGTCCCAGCATAGAATCATCCATGCCGTGGCAGAGTGTTGCTGTGTGTGGCCCTCCCGTCCACTCCATGTCTGAATGGCCTAATATGGGCCTCCTGGAAGCATTTGGCGGTGACATCTTCACATTGCCACTACCCACTTCCAGGTGCCGTGCTGCACATGGGGTGTCATCATGCCCAGTGAAGAGGGAGTCATGGGGCATGTGGGGGCTATACAAACATGTTTAAGATTGGGCTCTGGAGCTCTTAGGACAAGCCCTGCTGCTAAAAGTTGCCTTCAGGAATGATCTCCAGGAATCAGCAACAGCCCCCGCTGAAGGCAATACTGGAGATTTTAACAGGGCCTCCAGGATGTGTTGTTGTTTTGTTTGTGTCAAGGTTGTAAATAGGCTTTTTTTTCCCTTTATGATTCACTTTGCTGTTGGAAAATGACTGACAAACAACCCAACTTATTGCTGCATTCTCAGGAAAGCAGGAGGTTCTGGTGTCATATCGATGGCACTTCCGGCCCTAACATCACTTCCGGTGGGTCCCGGACAGATTGTCATTCTAAAAAGTGGGTCCCTGTGCTAAAAACGTTGAGAACCACTGATATAAGAAATTGGACTCAAGGTTTCTTACAGCGCAATCCTAAACCCAGCACCCCGCGTTGGCGCTAAGGCAACAGGACCAGCGCTGCAGGCAACGCACGCACCCTTGCCACAGGGAGGCTCCAGCCTCCACCTACCCAGCGCTGGATAGGGCACTGGCTGGCCGGCGCTCCTACCCCAGCGCTGGGTAGGATTGTGCCCTTAATATCATCAAGAGACGGAAGCTGGAAAAAAGGAGCCTTGATTCAAACATGACAGTGCATGTCACATATCCAGAAACTTGGCCGAGGATCAAGAGATGAGCAAGATTCTGACAAAATGAAGACTAACAAGGCCACTGTTGCACTTTCCATTGAAAGTGGCTCCAGATTTACGAACAAAGTATTGGAACTGCACAAAGAGAAACTTTTTTGAAAAGATTCACAGAAATTACACAACCTTTTTCGCGTCAGCCAAAATGACTGATCCTCAATACAAACAGTGAGGCCAGAGCAGGAAGATGAGGCCGAAAATGTGGTTTTATTTACCAGAATTGTAATTCTTTCCCTTTTTGGTTAATGGCAATAACTCAGACTTATGAATTTTTTTTAAGAGCATTGTTCAAGGCTGTGAAATACTCCTAATAACTGTGCCTAAATAACCCTCTAGTGCTTCTCTCTAGCTCAGGTTCTTGTCCCTACATCCTAGGTGAATAGCCACTGCCTAAAAGGTCATCGTTTGTGACAAGATTGTGTTGAAGTCTCTGCTGAGGTCTGTATCACAAATAGGTCCCAAGTTCAAGGCAGTCCTGCAATCTGTGCTTCCAACTTCAGTCTGCTTCCAACTCGATCCTGGTTCCACATCACCAAGAGTGACCAGAAACGCCCAAGCAAGAACACTGTGGGCCAGTACATTCAATTAAAACAGAAGGTAGGTTGACAACAAGAGTAATCTGAGAAGGAAAAGGAGAAACCGAGTCATCCAGGGAACAAAGCAAAGCAATAAAACTTGACTACAGATGTTGACATTATCCTCAGATAGCCCTGAAGGAGGCTTGAGATAGGAGTACGAAGGAACTCATGGAACAGGAGACAATAATTGTCGGGGCGCACACACTAATGGTCCTACGTGCGCTGGATGGGGTGCAAGTCCTGCAGGTACCACAACAGCAGAGTAGCCCAGACTCACAGAAGCAAGGTCCACAAAGGTGTATTAGGTTCAGGCTATTTTACTTAGCAGTAGGGATTCCTCAAGGGAATCAGGCAGACACAATACAAGGTAGTGCACAGAGACAGGACACACAGGTAGATGGCAAAATACCATTCCATTCAAAAAACCTTTATTGGCATATCAAAGGAAACAT
>JAJKFI010000021.1:8392132-8416913 GCA_029204185.1 Lerista edwardsae
GCTCAGATTCCTCGCTGTCGAGGCTCCGACTCTCCAACCGGAAGTCGATGGCAAAATACAGCTGGCACCAGTAGTGCTTCACTGGCAGGCAAGCTGCACCTGTGTGATAGAGTCCAAAGAAACACACCAGGTCCAAAGTCCTCTGTCAGAATCCACAGAAGTCTTCTCCTGGCAAGTAGTCCACGAGTCCTTCTGTCTGTCCAGGTCCAGCTGTCCAGCTATGGCTCCCCAGACAGATGAACGTTCGAAGAACTCCAGCAATAGTCCAGTAATACGAGCACAAAGCACACAGCCACAGTCAGGTTGAATCACGACACGAAGTATACAGGATGCAGATAGAAACGGAATGAGCAAGGAAAGGGAATAGACTTGGCTTCTCTCCTGGCTATAAGCCCCTCCTGCCCTAATTGCTCCCAGGTGGTCACAGACACACCTGCAGGCAGGGCTGGGAGTAAAATATCCCTTAACTGCACAAAATTACCTTTGGCTGTTTCACAGCAGCCTGATAATAATACACTTCATTTTATACAACTCACTGTCTTTCCCCTAAGGCAATTGCTAGCTGGAGGTTGTGGAGTGGGCAGGATGTTCACATTTATAGTAATGCCAACCCTTGATTGCAAAAATGCTGCCTGGCCCACTGAGTAAGAACCTGTTGGGCCAGGGGTAAGAGTTGGGGTGGAATCTGGCCAGTTCACAGCTGTTCACATTGTCTTTTCCTCACTGGGGGTTTGGCAAGCATCACTAGAGGCTGGGCGAGCACTCATCAGGGATACTGAAGCAGTTTCATACACTGCGCAGGGGGCAGGACTAGATGACCTTCTAACTCTTACATTTCATGATTTTATTATTCTAAAGCCTCATCAAATCTGGCAAGTCATGGGCAGAGCCAAAAAGGGGACACACGTCAAGCCCCAACAGCAACATGGAACCCAACATGGAGTCCAGCAGGCCAGAGAAGTAGGCAAGTAATCAGGCAGAGTTCCAAAGTGATGCCCAATCATGTGCTGCTATGGAATTTTTCTGTCCCTTCTTTCCTTCTAGACCAGTCAGAAGGAGAGGATATAACCAGTTGCGTAGCTGGGGGGGGGGCTACAGGGGTCACAGGATTCCTGGTGGCACTCCGTGGGAGGCGGCAATGCCATTCCTGCTGCAGCCACCGGGGTCTTGTCCCCCCCTTGCTGGCAACAGAGCCCACTCCATATGTGCTCTCTCCAGAACAGGGAAGTATTCTGCGAGCCAGGGAGGTTTACCAGGGAGGCCTGGTCCCCAGAAGGCCTCTCAGAGGCATTCTAAGAGCTGGTGGGTCTGCGCACGGCTTCCCTCAGAACACCCTTCAGATGTGACCTGAGCACAGCACATTCAAAGGGGTAAGGGGGCAGCCCTGGAAGGGGTGGCTCACCTTCCAGCCACAACACTGGATATAATAGTGTGCATTCAGTTTTGAAAGATGGAAGGAGAGAAAGAGGAAGTGAAACCATACAAGCCAAGAGGAGGGGCAGTGCCCTGCAGAGGCGTTTCTACAGGGATGGCAAAGCTCTAAGTGTTGCAAGAAGCCTTACCCTGTCATGTAAATCCCTCCTCTCCCTTGCTGCTGTAGCCAGTAAGCAAGCCAAGATGTTGCTGTTCCCTGTGAGGATTGGCTAAAATGGTGCAGAAGAGGAGTGTTTTCCACTGCAAGGTAAGGCTTCTTGCAAAACTTAGAGCTTTGCCATCCCTGTAGAAACGCCACTGGTGCCCTGGCAGGGAAGAGCCACAGCAACTCCTCCACAGCCAAACTCTGCAGTGGGATTTACTTACCCCTAGCCCAGGCTACTGATTGAACTGGGCATTACTGTGACCCATTTGGGCCTGACTCACATACTGAAGATCTCTGGTCTAGGAGATGTGATCACCAGCAAAATAGTTTTGTTCTAATATTAACTAGCTTTTTAGGTCACTGTATTGGTTGCCTACCAGAGTATAGTTTTACTCCTCTGACCAGTAAAATTGTGAGAGTTTAGCAACCCCAAATTTTAATTTTTTTCTTTTAATATAGGACTATTTCTATTCAATATATTTGAACAGCTCCTGCATATCCATCCAGAGATATGGTATATAAATTGATATAAAGTTATTATGAAGGAAGATCTGCTTTTTCTCGTTCCTAAATACTTATAGGTGGCTTTTTTGTTGTTGTTGCTTGCCTAATATGTGCAGGAAAAAAAGCCTTTTGTTTATAGAAAACAAAAGAGATCATCACTGTCAGATTTCAAAAGAAAATTCTGATAACGTACAAAATATTTGACTTCGAAGACTCTCCCTGAGGAAGTGTGCTATTTTCTATTTAATAACCTAAAGAAAATCCATATTGATATTGAACCTTCATATATCAAGTCCTTAGTTCCAAAAATGCTATTTGTCTCATAATTATATCTCAGATTTGGCTAAATAGCATCAGGGTACTCTGCGGGTGCAATCCACAGCCCATTATCGCCCGCAGCACATGTTTACCACCAGCTAAAAGTGTTGTGAATGTGCCATAAAGCACATCCACAACACCTTACCACCCATGCTGGGGTTGGCCTGAAGTCAATGCCTGGCCCCAACAGAAGTGGGCAGAACAGCTGGCGCTCCAGTAGTGCCAGCCGCCAGTAAGCCCAATTGGGACAGGGGAAGGTGAGGAGGGAGGCAGGGAGGGGGAGGAACTGGGTGGGGCATAGCGGGCTCGTGAGGGGACCAGACAGCAGCAGCTTCTGCCGCCGCATCCCAATCCCCCTCTGGAGCCAGACAGCCTGATACGGGTCTCTCAGCCCTGTGCCCGCTCAAACATGGGCGCAGAGTCAAGGAGACCCACTGCCATTGGCTGAAGTCTCCTCAGGGGAAGGGAGCAAACACTCCCTTTCCTTAAGGAAATCCCCAGCAGTAACCCGGCAGGGCCAGGATCCAGCCATCGCCATTTTGGCGCCACTGGAGCCCTGGGCACTGCCAGGCTCAGGATTGGGCTGTAAATCACAAACAAACAAACATGCCCTGACCTTAGGAGGCCTCCGTGACCACAGCTCCACTGCAGAGTGCAGCACATGCCCCATTGGTACAGCTATGTCAGTTCTGGAAAGTTGGTTAGGACTGAGGCCTAAATCAACTTTTCTAACCACGACAGTTACATGTCTCCTTTAATCTGGCATTTATACAGTTCCACTTTTCTAAAATGTTGAATAAAAGAACATAATGCTGTGTTCTGAGAAGGGAAGGGTTCACTTGAAACCAACAACTACCCAGCATGGTCAGGGATGTTGTTGGTTTTTTCCTCATCTATCAATACAGTTGTATTTGACATTTAACACATCACTTTGCTGAAATGCAGGTTGCAGTCATGATAAGCCCTGGATTTCAGGACCCCTAGTTTGAAAATAAGTAAACTTTTGCCAGCTGCTCCATGTTTCCCTGGAGTGATTGTCCAGGAGCTGTCCAACAGCAAGTGGAGTGATGTCAAACAAGTTGTGTGGGCTTTCTAGAGGAAGAATCAACCCTTGGCCGTGGGCAGGGCCAATCATCTAATTCAAAACACACTGTAGTTTTGTTTCCAAAGACAGTTCTCTACAATTGAGAAAATGCGGGGTGAGGATGGGGAATCTGGATAGAGGATTGACAGAATCAATATAAAACAGATTGTCATATCATTAGTGGCTAAGTTTTAAAAAAATTACCAATACAGGTTGTTTCACTGTTGTTCCATGGTACAAACCACTTCAATATTCTGGGTGATTTCACAATTCTTCTTAGGTTGTGTCTCCACCAGCTTCTTTTGTGCAAGGCAGATAAGCACTAACCATGTTTCAATATTCAACCAAGTCTTGTGATCTAGTTGTGCATTGAGCCAGGCCCGAGCGTAAAACATGTCAGAAAGAGGTTACATATTTATTGCAAACTATGCTATAAAGTAAGTTAAATATAGGTATGGCACCAAGTGATCAGCTTCAGCATGCACCAAATGTGCTTTCTCTCATTTTGTTCTTTCTTGATCACAAGATGATCACAACTGGAGACTAGAAATTAGAATGAATTGTTTTGGGAGTAGCTTAAATTCTACTTCTAAACAAGCTTCAAGGAGTTACACTGACTTCTAAAATGATAGCCAATACTGTGTATTCAGGCTGCAATCCTACTCACACTTTCCTGGAAGTAAGCTGACTGCAATGGGACTTACTTCTGAGTAGACTGGCATAGGATTGCGCTCTCAGTGGCTGTCCATCCATTTAAGTGTCCTGCCCAGCTTCTGCTTTTCGTGTTAGTTTAAGGTTAAACAGTTCTAGCTACATTTGCAGTTTCTTACATGTACATATAAAATTGTTTGAGTTCCCCCCATACAGTATACAGTATTTGAGCTTTCAGGAGTTCTTGGTGCTTGTTATCCGTCTTTACTGGCCTTAGCAACTTTCAGATTTGGGATGTGAACACCTCTTCCAAAAGAATGCTTTACACAGTGCTGGACCCAATACTGCTCTGAGAAACTTCTATCAGCTTAACATACGTCTGTTTAGCATTATCCTTCACATGTGATCCAAATTCTCATTCTTGAGGCCAGAGCCCAAGGGGCCAAGCCAGTTGAGAAAGAGAGTCACTTTCTGAGTTAAGACGTTGTCAGACATAGAATTAAATGTTGTTCTTAACTACAGATATGTCAACACCTTGCCTGTCTCCATACTTTCATCATCACATCATTATGAGTCCAAGTGTATATCTAGCCTTGCAGTTCTGTAGGGTTTGTGCCATACTTTTATCTTACTAATCATTTTGCCATTGTATTAACACAATTCTAAGAAGAGAACTCCCAGCTCCTGCCAACCTAGCAGTTCGAAAGCACCTAAATGCAAGTAGATAAATAGGGACCACTTCGGTGGGAAGGTAACAGCGTTCCATGCACTACGGCATATAGTCATGCCAGCCACATGACCATGGAAGCTTGTCCTTGGACAAAATGCCGGCTCTACCGGCTTTGAAGTGGAGATGAGCACCGCCCCCTACTAGGTCATGACTAGGCCATTCAGTCATGGGGAAACCTTTACCTTTTTAAGAAGAGATTTCATTATTGAAATGTTGTGATGACTTGAGTCTAAACACCAAAGCATAGGGGCATCTCCCTGTCAAATGTTAGATTTGAACTTTTAACATTTCACTCACCTTTTCAACATGCTAACTAAAAAAAACTATATGAGATATTTCAATATTGTTCATTTCTTGGAGTAGCAAAAGAAAAATTGCATTCATTGTTATTCTTGAAACCTACCACTTGGCAGCCCATGAAAAACCTTACACCAGAACAAACTAGTTATTCATATTCAGAGAGGATCACTGAGCTGGATACTCAATAATTGTTTGTAGAACTTCTCAGAAACTGAGGATACTCAACTATGGAAGGTTTAAGGAAGTGGATACTCCCACTGCTGATCCCGCCCCTTTCTCAAGCCTAATCTCCCCCCTCCCCATCACCTCCCTTCCTCTCCCCTGTTCTGATCTGCCCTCTGCTGTTCAGCCCACACCATTCAAAGCCACCTCCTTCCAACTCCCTATTATGAAATACTACAAAGGTATTAGAAGAGTAAAAGTAAATATTTGCCATTAGTTTTAAGATACACATAGCAGTAAAAGTGACCTATATCTCCCTTGAGTCAGTTCTAAGCTGTCTGCTGAATACTATATCCCCAGTCAAAATAACAGGGACATCAGCACAATATACTTCTTTAGTATTTGAGCAGTGTGTTCCTGCTCTGGTGGGTCTCGGTGGGTCAGCTGACACATGTATGGCCACTCTGGTCCTCCCCACCGGTGGGCCTGTGGCACACATTGTTTTGCAACTGCTGTAAAGCAGCCTCTGCCAGCGCAATGCTAGTTATGTCAGTGGAAGAGAGGGATAGAATTGGTAATTTCACATATACTCTATATAATACCTATACTGTATACTCTTTGGGAGTGTGGGAACCATCGTGTTTGCCGGGGTGGGGAATCTGTGAGGGTCAGGAAGTCCCATGGACACTTATGCAGGGCTCCCTGTCCATCTGAATACTTTAAAAAAAGATCGCGACCCACTTCTGGCTCACAATGGCAAACTGGAAGAGGGTCTTGATAAGTTTTTTTTTGGCTTTCGGACACACAGGGAGCTCTGTAGAGGGATCTGCGGGGCTCTCCAAGCCTCACAGATGCTGGGGCAGGCAACAATAAGTCATTATGTTGCCAGCAGCAATGCAATCATGGTGATTGCAACACTGCCATTTCCTGCCACACCCCTGCCCCTTAAGGGGAGAGATGCAGGTCACGCCGCCCCAGTTTGAAAACCCCTGCTATAGGGAAAAATCACTTTAATGCTATTTAAATGGAGGCAAAAATTAGATTGGAAGAAGATCTATAAATAATGAAGAGAACTTTCAAATAGGTACCTATTGGTTTATAAAACAACAGGACGGTGTACTTCATAACAGTTTTACTTATGCAGTTTATTTGTGTTACTTTTTTGCTCTAAAGTCCCAGTGATAATTGGGTTTCACAACCTTTTTTCCTGAAAAGTTTACAAGATAAGGCCCTTATACTGCAAATTAATCCAGGCAGTTAGACAGCTGAGTTCATACGGAGTCCTGATGAAGTCATGCACTGAGGACGCCAAGACAAAGAAAAGGTAAATCACAAGAAGTGTAGACAGCAGCGTAAGGCTCAAGGTAAATGTGGAGAAGCACCAAGATCAGGATTATTCAATTTTGCATAGATTAGCTAGCGATATGGATAAGTAAAAGGGACACACTGATTTAGGAGGCTTTCCTTCAACAAATGCATTAAACGAACACGATAAGCTCTCCCTGACCTCCCCTCAACCTATCTGTGGAACGTTTTCAAAGCTTTACTTTCCCAGAGCCAAAGTTAATTGCAACTGCTAATAAGGTCAGCAACGTATAATTCTTTCCAACTGAATCGGTGTATTTCTGGTTGTTTAATCCTTGTCGGAGTCTTTTGGCGAGGGTTCCACCCAAACCTGCCAACGCATTTTTTTTTTAAAGGCATCAGATCATAGCTCGCTGGAAGTCCAACTGTAAATGTGACCAATGAGATCTGACATTCGGCACTAGGGAAGCCGTACCAGAGCAAACGAGTGCACACCGAGTCCCAAAGCTCAAAACAAGTGCTCTCTGCTCTCTTGCTGGATCTCATAGTGTGCACTTTTTTCATTTTAATTTAGACTTTGATTGTATGATAAAATTGGAAATGGGGAAAGAAGGTACTAGGTAGGTGATATAGGTGGTATATTGTCAGCATATTTGTTTATTGTTGTTGTTTACAAAAATGAGAGGTGCAGAAAGAGGCATTATGTATTTGAGTGCACAATCCTAACCTGGAGTTAGGCTGGCACAGTTAGGCCAGCAATGTTTGGCCGGCACAAGGGCCACCTTAAAGTATGTTTGGTCCACTCTCAGAGTCAGAGAGGCCAGCACACAGACGTGCACCATCCTCCCTGACTCTGCGAGTGGCCCAAACGCTCTTTACAGTAGCCCTTGTGCCAGCTTTTGCTGGTCTAACTATACTGGCCTAACTCCAGGTTTAACCCCTGCACCTCTAATTATTACAGGTCTTGAACCTTCCCTGTTAAGTATAGGCTACACATACTTGGTAACTTAACAGATTTCTTAAAAGGATTTATGCAATGTTCTCTGGCAGGGATGCTAATACAGGCCTTCAAAGGGATTTTTCCTCGGGCAAGGGATTAGGGAGAGGGTGAGTCTAAAAGCCAGGGTTGCATTAAACAGGGGCTCATGCACAGTAAATCCACAGTTTCTAGCCACAAACCAAGTTCTCCTCCAGACAATAATTCCAGGTAGAGTCAGTCAACCAAGGTAGGGCACAATTTCAGGTGTAGAGGGATCTTCAGAATAATTAGAGCAGAAGTTATTCTTCCCAGATCTCACTAAGGCCCTATTCAGGCATTAGCTTGAGTATATACAGAATATCCAAGAGAGAAGGTACAGCAAGGCACCATTCACAGACTTATCCTAACTAAATGCCAGCATAGGGTAAGGGCAGTGGCGTCATTCACCCGGTACGCTGGGTGGGACTTACCTTTGAGCGGCAGTCCACCCGTTGCGGAACGTGGCGTGACGCAACGGGCAGACTGCCACTCAAAGTTAAGTCCCGCCCAGCATACCGGGTGAATGACGCCGCTGGGTAAGGGGACGTTATCCCTGTCACGTCTCCCCAAGACTTATGCCCAGGTGGCATTGGAGAGGACCCCAAGTGTGGAGGGCTCTCACGCCAACACCTGGCATGTTCAGCAGAGTAAACAGCTCGGTTGCACAGGAGAAACTGCCTCCATAGTCGGCTCGGCAAGGCTTCACTGACTTCAGCAAAGAAAGGCACCACACAAGGTCTTTGCTCAGATAAGAATTGTATTCAGCAAGCGTAGTCAAGTTTCCAGGCAAAGGGTCACATTCCATAGATATCAGTCAGGCATTTGCACAGCATACAGGACAAGTCAGTTGGCAACTTACACAGCAGCTCTTACAGTCGAACAGACAGCATTCCCCTCCTATCTTTCTTGACCCACACTTTGTACTGGGAACCTGTCCCCTTATGTACCTGTGCTGAGGCCTGCCCACCAATCAGTGCTTTCCATGAGGTGGCCATAAGCTCCGTGGTCTGATGCACGTCCACCTCAGTCACAGCTGTAGCTCATCAGTGATTATACTTCTCTCAGGTACCTTCTGTACCAAGGCCTGGTGCCATGAGCTACTGTACACAGAGAAAAGCCTGGTTCAGCTTTACTACATCACTCCCTTTTGAAGTTGGGATAAGTAGGTGGAACAGGGCGGGGGAATGCAGAACAGACCAGAACGGGGTGGGGGTGGGGGACAGGGGCATGACAGAGGTGGGAGGGGGCAGGGACTGATGTGCCTGACCTCTGCCCATATGCTACACCTTTCCTTGCCTCCCAGCATGCCTCCCTTTCTTTCCTCAGGCTTAGCTGGTGCAAGTCTGAGGAGACCTATTGGCATGCAGGAGGTAAGAGAAACTTCTCCCAAGCCTGCCTATCTCTCCCCCCTCCCCCCAAAAATAGCAGGATGCAGCACAAGCACTTTCGGCACAGCTCCATCTGTGGGGGTGGGGGAGAACAGGATTGAGCTGTAAGATACATTAATGTAATCTTCATCTTGAAGTGGCAAAATAAAGTACAGTATATTCTTTATGACAAAACAGAGAATGTAGGTTAGGGTGACTCTAAAATTTTTCTAAATAGTGTTTGCTTTATTTTTGCTGGATGCAGTCAGAAGAAATGCAAAACGTTTCGTAGTGAATATGCTATACATCAGCTCTCCTTGCTGGCAGTTGCTGTTGCAAAATAAAGTGCCTGTGAATTTTCTTGTGTTGTTTCCTGGTTTATCTAGAAGAACATGTCACTCTGCCCCTGGACTGCAGGCTGATACACTCCTTGGCTTTACAATCCCATCAACAACAAGCTTAATCAACAGTATGTCACACTGTAATTGCCTACCCTTTACAAAGCACTAAAAATCCTAACGCTAACATTTTGTGGTGACGAGGCTTGATTCACAGAGAAGAGAACCAATAGCATAGCTGAAGCAGGGAAACCGGGGTCACATCACCCTGGGCGGCTTTCTTTCGGTGACCACAGAGCCAGGAGGAGTTGCCATGGGAGTGCTGGGCAGTAGGTTGTACCGTCAGCAGTAGTGGCTGGGGTGGGGGGAGGGCAGGAGGAAAGTGGGGAGGGAGCAGAACTGGGTGGGGGGAGGGAGGGCCAGAGAGAGGACTTGGACCTAGCAGGTGGCAGAGATGACAGCATACTTGCCAACAAGAGTGCTCAGGCATTTGTCTTATAAAGCTAACAAATTTCAAAGGTCAACACCAATCCTAAGCTGCCAGGCAGCCTGGAGGAACAGTGGTGCCGAAACGGCCCCCACCCAAATCCTATCAGGTTGGGGCAGCTGCTCCCATGGCTCTGAGGCCCAATGCCAACGGGTGCTGGGCTCTGCACTAGTGCTGCAGTCTCCCTGCTGGCACAGGAGTGCCTTATGGCACTTTTGCTATGGGAGTTGCTGGGGCAGGAGGGCGGCTACCAGCCCTGCCCCACCATAGAATCAGCCCCCAAGACCCTTAAGGACCATATTCTGCCACATGAGCCTAGATCAGGCCAAAAGCCCACCTAATCCTGCTTCCTGTATCTTACAGCGGCCCACCAGATGCCTCAGGGAACACACAAGACAACAAGATGTCGGCATCCTGTTGCCATTCCCCAGTGTCTGGCATTCCAAGGTAGCCTGCTTCTAAAGTAAGAAGGTTACACCACACATCATGGCTTGTAACCTGCGATGGACGTTTTCTCCAGAAATATGTCCAATTCCCTTTTAAAGGCACCTAGGCCAAACACCATCACCATCTCCTGTGGCAAGGAGTTCCACAGATTAATTACCCACAGGGTAAAAAAGTATTTCCTTTTATACATTCTGTGTATTCAGCAGGGGGAGAGCAATTGTTGTTCTTCACTCCGGCATGGCATCTTTTCCAGTGGCTGTTGCTAGTGTCTCTTTTTTATTTTATTTTTTACAATTGTGAGCCCTTTTGGGACAGGGGACCTTTGACTTATTTTATTATTATGTAAACTGTGAACTACTCTGGCTGAAAAGTGGCATATACGAGTAAAAGTTGATCTCACAAATAAGAGGTCGAGGGCAGGTTTTGAGCCAAAAATCATAGACTTTTCAACGACCCTAGGGTAAAAGGGGGTTTCTGATTTTATCTTCCCTTCATTTCTTCTGCTCTGAGAAGGTCAGGAGCCAATCACTGCAGCAAGGGAAAATTATGCTTTTGAGGAGAAGCTGTAGCTTGCCTTGGAACAGTCCAGAATAATACACAGCCCAGAATAATAGCACAGATGGCATTGAATTGCTATGAGGGGAAAAGAAGATTCAAACTCAGGGGGAAAAACAGGTTTTTACCTTGCATTAAAAAGCATAACAACTTTAGGAAACAGTATTCATTAGCACTTTAAAAGCTTTCAAAATGATATGAAGAAACAATGTAAACCACCTCAAAAGACTCTGCAATACAAGCCTTTTATACTGTTTGCAGCAGTTTAAGATTCAAGAGGCTCTGCCATGAAATAAAAGAGAAGAGTTAAAGGGAAGAGCTAGCAGCAAAGCCAGCAAAGGAGCTGCTAGCACAAAAGACTATCTGCATATGTAGACGCTTTGCAGACAATCAACAGGCAGCTGAAACGTCTGAACTGCCCTGACCAGTGATGTCATTCAGGGGGAACAGACTAGAACAGGCGTTCCGGATCCTATCGGGCTCCGTGGCTGCTTCCGGGTTCCCGACAAGTGCCAATCAAAAGTGAGTTCCTGTTCCTAAATCATTTGAATGACACCACTGGCCCTAACCCTTGATGCACATAATTCTAATCTACTATGCCCATGTCACAAACCATCAAAAATTGGGTCATGACACACTTGTGGGTCACAAACACACAGCTTGCACCCACAGGTCTAGAGGAAGCACAAATAGCCTCCCCATTCTCAGTAATGGTCTAGTATGGGCTGCCTAGAGTCCTATGCTGATTCACCAGTATCTGTACAGTGATGGACTGTAATCTACAACCCTTGGACTTTCGTCCCTTGAATGCCAACTCCTTCCTCATCAGAGCTTTAATTCCTGTTGCCATTAACATAAAAAATTCAACCTTAAATTCAACTACAGTACAAACTATTATGAAAAAAGCTGAGGAGACAGAATAGTCCTAATAAAAGCACAAGCTGATATTTATTCCTAGTCTTGGCATCTTCAGTTCCCCACTTGTAAAATGGGAAGAATTTCCCCTAAGCCCACCCACAAAGAGAAATAAGTCATTCCAGGAGCCATGGTTGTAAACTTGGGCAGCATACCATGTAAAGCAAGGCAAAAGTTAAACGTTTGCTGACAAATGCGGGTAGGGGGCTGCATATAAATCATGTCACACTTTAAAATACCATTTTGGCTACTCCTGACCCCCTTTGTTACATGTTTGCACACCGCCAGTGCTAAACCCATCATTTGTCATGCTTTGCTATTTTTTATTTCCTTGACATATAATATATAGTTTAGGGATGGGCCCTCAGTCTGGGCTTTTCACCATAATTCACTCACTCTTCTCTGCAAGGTATAATATAGTCCTACCATATCATGAATAGTATCTCTGCAGAGATGGTCAGGATTAAGAGGTAGCTATACTCCATCCCATGGGGATGTGGTGGCACTGTGGGTTAAACTGCTGCTGCTGGGCTTTCTGACCAGAAGGTTAGGAGTTCGAGACCATGCGACAGAATGAGCTCCCGTTGCTTGTCCCAACTCCTGCCAACCTAGCAGTTTGAAAGCATGTAAAAAATGTGAATAAATAGTACCTCTCTGTACCACTTTGGTGGGAAGGTAACACGTTCTGTGCGCTACAGCATATAGTCATGCCGGCCACATGACCATGGAAGCTTGTCCTTGGACAAACGCCAGCTCTACAGGCTTAGAAACAGAGATGACACTGCCCGCTACAGTCAGTCACGACTAGACCATTCGGTCGTGGGGAAACCTTTTTATACTCCATCCCACCCACAAGATGGGCGAATTGCTAAGAGTTCATCTCAGATTAGCTTGGAAATTATCCAAGTTTCTCTGTCTCACACACACACGCACACGCACACGCACACGCACACGCACACGCACACGTACACACAAATAGGAAAAAAACCCTGACAACTTGCTAAATGAATCCACTTCATCCCAGAAAAATTCTTCAACCCTTCCCTGCCAGCCCTCCACCCTCTGATGATCTGTTTTGGCAAATGCAGTGGAATAGCTCTAGGGAAGATTTCAAACCCCAAGGACCACTGCATCTTTACACTGGTGAGCAGAGCCTAAGGGGCACCTGCCCCGGTTACTATGCCAAGCAGGGATGAATGACTGCCCCAGATTCCACCCTAGTTACGGAGGAAGCCCTGGTTGCTTCATGTGCCCCATTCCTTCTCCTCTGGAGGCTGGGGAGAAGGAGGGTGGCACACAAAGTTGCCAGAGTGCATCCTTTTCTGGGGAGAACCTGCACAAGGCACAAGGCAGTCACTCCTGGTTCTCCCTTGAGGAGGTGGAGGCCCTGGCAGCTTTGCACACCCTGCTGTTTCTACTCTGGAGGCTCCCAGCTCTATAGAGAAGGAACAGGGTGCACAAAATGGCCCCAATGAGCATCCCTCCTCCAGGGAGAACCCAGAAGTGATGTCACAAAGTCACATGATGTAGTGATATCACTGCCCTGGGCTCTAAGACAGTCCGTTAGGGTTCTGCTGGTGAGAGCAACAACAGAGGAGGAGGAGGGAGCCTCCTTTTGTGCCCACTTGACAGTTGCCACTTCCTCTCTTCTCTGGCCCACAGAAACAAGGAGGGAAGGAAGGAGAGATGGACCAAATGACTCCCTCCTCCCCGCATGAATGACTCTGCTGCCACTCCTGGTTTTCTTTGCTGCCCAGCCACTACTGAGACAAGAAGGGGTAGTGGGGAGGAATAATCTAGGTTTCTGAGCTCAGAAGAATCCTCATAACTTGGAAAGTTAATTTGCACCACCATTGGGAGGGAGGTATTCTGAGCACGGAGATTTCTCTCAGCCTTGGCAAGCTTCACCCACGTCCCTATCCCCTGCTGTTCTAACCACTTCCAACAAATTGGACGTTTCCAGCAAATTCCAACCACTTCCTATGATGCATCCATGGCATTTACACAAATGGCCTCTGGTGGAACCCTAGCTGAGCCCATGATGACATATCATGTTCTCGGCTGAACCTCAGCCTACTCCATAGTCAACATGTTCCCCAGGCACAGCCCATTTTCTGTACACAGGAGTTCAAAAGTTCATTACCACTCATCAGTAGCTAAATACTTTTTCTGTCTTTGATTTTAATCCTGCAGTTGCCTTGACAATGTTTATTTTCTTGATTCAGGTCTGATTTTCCAGTATTTCATTTCAGAATGGATAGAACCCCATAAGCTATTGGAATGATTTCCATTCACCTTGCATTGGTGCAATTGATGCTGCAAAGTAGAAATCTCTGGGCAATCTTAATAGGCTGAAAGCATCGGAATATGTTGTTCTCATGTAAGTAACCAAATATTTGTATTAGTGGAATACATTGATGCTTCAAATTGGCTTCATGTGCTTTAAAGCATCCGCTTTGCCAGGAAATATCTGAGTTCACTAGCCTCTGTTCATAAGACCTCTTACATTTTAAATGTCTGTCCCAAAGTTTAAAATCAAACTCAGGAGCCATATAATCAACAAATAAATGGGCAGAGCAATCCAGTGGTGTCATCTAAATGATCTAAGAACAGATACTCACTTTTGATTGGCACGTGTCGGGACCCGCCCACCGGAAGTGACGTCATAAGCCAGAAGTGATGTCGTGGCAGGAAGTGACATGAAAAAAGCCCTTTTTGAGGTCTCAGATGATTTTAAACTGACCCAACAGTTGCAACAGTATTCCACAGCACCCCCAGAACATGTTAAGGAGCCCTGGCATCATGTTAAAACCCCAGAGCAACTCATTTTTCAGTGGCAAGGAAAGGAAAGGCTCCGCTCACTGCCTGCCTGCCTGGCTCTGAGAACATGCAGGCAACTCAAACATGCAGGAAATTCAAACGTTGCAGAGGGCGGAGTCAACGAGTGGGCGGGCGAATGGGCGGGGCCAGCTGTAATCCTAGAAACCGGTACTCGCGTACCCCCGCGTACCCCCTGCATGACATCACTGGAGCAATCCCCTTGCAGTTGATCTAGTGCCAACCTCCAGGTGTTGCAAGCAAGCCATAAAACATGGTTGCGCCACCTCAGGACTTGGGGAGCCTGGCCCAGATGCCCACGCTGGCTCCCAGAGGCTGGATCTAGATTCTGCATCCATATGCTTGTGAGACGACCCAGGCAGGTCAGCACGGAGGGTGGGAGAAGGTAGCTAGGGGAGATTGTGTTTTGAGGTAGGAAGGGCAGTGACAGGTGGATTGGGCCCAGAAGGGTGCCTGTCATGGCAGCATAGGCCAAATCCCAACTCTTGTCCCTTGTCCAACCAGCATTACATGGACTGCTTGGATTTGCGCCCACCATTTCACAGGTGCAAATCTGAGTAGCCCCATAGGAATGGGGTGACATGGGATAAGGGGGAAAATTACCCCAAGTTGCCCTCCTGCCTGCACCTACCTTGCACTGGATACAATGCAGGCAACCAAGAATTTATCATCTGTGCAGCCCAGTTCTATGCATGCTTACTCTGAACTGGAAGTCATCGTACTTAAATAAATGAATGGGTTTTACTCTCCAATGTATGTAGTATTCCCTTCTAACTTCAAGATCTTCTGGGTAAAAGCAGAAATAGAGGGGAAATAGGAGGGATTTTGCCACATGTGAATGGCAGTCAATTACTGATTGAGATTATAGTTCCATAGTTATATAGAACTATATGGGAAATTCCTGAGAAATAGACCAGCATGAAAGCTAAAAGGATGTTGTTGTATCCAAGGCCTAGGTCCCTTTCCAGGTTTTTTTTTCCCAAGAGTTTGGTCCTGGAAGAATTGGAGAAGGGAAAAATTGAAGGAGGAAAGAACAGAATGGAGGCTAAAGGCAAAGGAGACAAAAGGTCAAAGAATCTGAAAACTTGTGGTGTCCACAGCTTGTCCACTGTGTCCTTTGTACCAGGAACAAGATACAAAAGGTTTTCTCACTGAACACTTTGTCTGGGAAGTCACTGATTCATATCTTCACCCTGCCATGAACTAAGCCTCTTCCTAAGTAGGCTTAGGCAAGCTGCTATCTTTCAATCTGTATCCCTTTTAAAAAGATGTGTACAATATCCCTGGCTAGCCTTTCAGGTCTTTTGCAATAATCATTGCCAGTCTTTTGAGATACGTATTGATCACTGATCAGGCAGTTCTTTGATCAGGAAATTCCTGGCTAATATTGTATATTAGGGGCTCTCCAAACCCCAGCCCAAGGACCAAATCAGCCCTCCGGAAGATTTTTATCAGGCCCTTGGCAGATGGTGGGGCCGGCCCACAACAACCTGCTAAGCGGGGATAAATACAGTGCAGGGAGGAAACAAGGCCCAAAGGTATCTCTGAAGAGGAGGATGACATCCCAAGGTCTGACTTGGAAGTACCAGTGCACCTTCCAAGACATTCCACTTTGACTCCAGGGTAGGGAGGAAACAAGGCCGTTCAATGTTGTCGTAGTGTGCAGCTTCAAGTTAGATCAACCGACAGCTCAGCTCAGTGGGAAGACTTGGGGAGTATAAGGAGTCAGATCCTAGGGGTATAAGAGGTATAAGGAGTCTGAGCCAACTACACATTGCATTAATAACATGCTTGGGACAAACAGTTTTGTCAAAGACACCCCCCCCCTAAATGGCCAAAGAGGCCTGCGACACAGTTAACAACATCCACACAGAGCAAAAGAGAGTTCTGTTTTCTCCCAAGTACTTGAACTTTAGCCAGTCCAATTCGTCAAGAGCTATTATTTAAAAATAGTCTGTGGGAAAGCCCCAAACCAAATAAATACATTAAATTCGCAATATTTGTTGTTTGGAACTGGGAGCGAAAGTGCCTGAGAGCATTTGGCTCACAGATTAAAAGCGTAATCAGGATTTGCAAGGGGAAATGCGTGGGATTGTCACCTTTTTCTGGCAGGTTTTCTGTGCCTTTATCAGGTGGCTGGTGGGCAACATTCAGCTGTGCTAAGCTAGCACTGGCATGAGGTTCTAAAAGTGAAACTCACCAGACTCACCAGACCAGAGGAAGAACGCTCTGGTTGCAGCTCATGCTGATAATAAATGTCAAACCCAAAATACCAGAAAATTAATGCCTTGCATATTTACCAAAAGATATCAATGTTTGTATGAATCTACCTTATACTGAATCAGACCCAGAGGTGGGGTTATCTGGGATGCCACCTGATGCCACTTTGGATCTGCCACCTTTACCCAAGAAGGGAAAAATTACAGCCAATTACCATACTCCTTGTACAATTGCTTCAAACACAGAAGTACAGGATTTCCAGTTTGACCCTGCAAATGAACCTTTGTTCTCATGGTCCCTGTAAATTAAACTGGAGGTTCCACATTTCTGCATTTGAAGAAACCAGGCCAGGAGCAAGAGAAGGCGGTGGGTGACCACTGGACACTCTCCTTTAGCAGGTGGAAAGCAGATTGGTGCAGGTTGCGTCTGTAGCAGGCTGATGTCTCACCCTCCTCAATCTGCCACTCATGCAGCCCGCATCATCTCATCTCATGGATGGCCCACCCATCAGACCATTGGTCCATCTAGCTCAGAACTCTGATAAGCAGAGCAGTCTCCAAAATAATCCAACTATTGGATTAAAAATCTTCAGTGTGTTTTGGGGCTGAAAGCAGATTATTTCATTCCATGGACCATTAAGCAAAGGCACAAAGGTTTTTGAGACTGATAAAAACACTACACAAGCAGAGCATAACCTGCACTGGAATAGGCAGGCTGGCTCTCCTTTTGCCTCACTTCCTAACCATGTTAGGAGGCAACAGCAACTCAGTGCAAGGTAAGGGGATATGTTCCCCTTTCCCCAGGGTCAGCCGGAGCCAGCCCCATGGGGCTGCTCGGATCTGCGTCCGCAAAATAGCAGGCAAAAGTCCACGCAGTCAGGGGCAACCAGAATCAGGGCCATCCAGCATGGTGTTAGAATACAGCCCAATGGCCATCTCTACCCCCTCTCTGCCCATCCCGTTATGCCCCCCATCTGCCCCTGACATGCCCTTGGCACAGCCCTGTGCTGGAAGAACTAAGTGCTGCTCCTTGTGCCAGCCCATCTATCAAGTCCATGGCACAGAGTACCTTACGGCACATATGCAACAGCACTGGTCCAGTGCAAGAGCACCGCACCAACACAATGCCAGGTTAGGATTGCGCCCTAAGTCAATGGCCTTGTACTCAAGATTTGCTTCCTGGTGTAGGCTAACAGCTGAAGCTTTGCATGCAGGTGTAGAGAAAGCATTACCTTCTTTGTTCCTGCTAAATAAAGATCTATTTTATTTCTCTTTCCTTTTTAAAAGGGTTCTCTCTTTCAATTTATTTACTATTTCTTGCTACTTCATGTGCTTGAAAACCAACTTTATAACTGTTGCACTTGTTTACTTCACTAGATCCTTGAACTCTGCAGTAGAGTTAGTGACTGTACAAATATGCTTATTAATGCCGCAGATGTTTTTCCTACTTGATAGCCAAAGCTTGCTCGCAGTTAGGCTGGAACTTGTCGTCTCTTTTCAACTTACAATTTGGCTCTGCTGGTACAACCAATGAGCCCAAAGTTTCTTTGTAAAGGAACTTACTGTCTATAGTAAGAATGAGCTATTTAGAGGGTCATTTCATCACAAGGTTCACATGCCAGGCAGCCGGTTTGTTTTAGTTTATTGTACAGGCATGCCCCAGTATCTGCTGGAGTTCTGTTCTGGGCTAACCCACCCCCACCCCCATGGATACCTGAAACCATGGATGCTGGAGACGCCTTTTTAAAGACAGGGGGACATCAGTGGTTTTGCTGCAAGAAGGTGAAAAAGATATTTGTTTAATGTTTCCCTGTCTTTTTAATAGGCATCCCATATCCATGGTATCCATGGATAACTAAAACAGTGGATACCGAATCAGTGGATACCGGAGCATGCCTGTATGTACTTTGTATTTCTCAGGGCCCAATCCTAGCTATGCCTACTCAGAAGTAAGTTCCATTACAGTGAATAGAGCTTACTCCCAGGTAAGTGAGGATAGGATTGCAGTCTCATTTACACTGCAGGTTTGAGGTCAACCAGTGGGTTTACACATGAGCAAGTAGTTTTAGGTCTGTGACCAAAAGCACATAAGTAAGCCTCTCTTCTGTGGCTAAGGCTTGTGCAAAAAAAAAATCCATCAAAGCATTCCCCTACCACATACCATACTAACCCCTATATGTTGTCACACAATTCAAAGGAAAATGTTCAGTCTGCACAGTATGGAAGGAAATGGTAGCCTTTCTCCAAGGGGAAGAGGGATGCTACTGTCCACTGATTTGTATGTGCTGCAGTTGCCAGAGGGGAAGCTCACAGCATGTATCTAGAACTTTTTCACTGGAGTTTAAATGGATCAGACCCAAGGCAAAGTATTCTTTTGTCCATTTAAACTTGAGAGCATTTCCCCAAGGTCTTCAAGTCAGGCTCTGCACACTTGATGGGAATTAGCCAGGTTTAAATGGACATAAGGATTTTTCAACATCTGTATTAGAACTAGAGAGGAGGGATTTGGAACTGGGGGGGGGGGGTGGACGATGAATGCCTTCTACAAAACCCAACATGGGTCAAGCCAGACCCTTTAACATGGGTCTGGCTTGCTTTTTGATTTGGCTCTGCAATGAGCCCAACCAATGAGCCCACCATCTCTCCTTCCTCTTCCCCAAAACATATCTGGCAGTGGGTACAAGAGTTAGTTACTACAGAAATGAGATGTTTGAGGGCAGCTGTCAGAGTGACCAGAAGGGATAAAATCAGGAACAAAATCGTAAGGGAAAGAATAGGAATTGACCCAATTTTAAACCATATACAAAGACAGCAAATAAAGTGGTTTGCTCACCTAGAGAGAATGTCTTGGGACTCTCTACCTTATAAGGCATATATAAAAAGAGAAGGGCAAAGAGCACGAGGTAGACCCAGAAGGTGATGGAGAGATGATATCAAAAATATATTGCAGCAACATCAAATGACATGGAAGGGGCCGCTAGAAGTGCAAGAACCAGAACTTTGTATCTCCCTGACACCCGAAGTGGTAAAAGAGGAAGTAAAGAAGGGAAGAGGGGAAGGGAGCAAAAACACCTGGTCTCTCTGCACAAGACCCTCCTTCCTGGTACTTCTGGAATTCCTACTGAAAATAAGGATAGGCTGCTAGTGCACACATAGAATGATTGAAGGCGTCTTAAACACTAAATCAGAAAATTGGTCTATCTTACTGAGAGCACAGTCCTAACCTGGAGTTAGGCAGGCACAGTTAGGCCAGCAAAGTTTGGCCAGCACAAGGGACACTGTAAAATATGTTTGGACCACTCTCGGAGTCAGAAAAGCCAGCACACAGATGTGCACCATCCCCCCTGACTCAGAGAGTGGTCCATACATGCTTTATGGTGGCCCTTGTGCTGGCCAAACTTTTCTGGCCTAACTATGCCGGCCTAACTCCAGGTTAGGATTGTGCTCTCAGTACTGATGGCACTGGCTGGCATCAGCTCTTCAGGCAAGAATTTTACTCTTCCCTGCTTGCAGATTGAGTCTAGGATCTTCTGCATGCCCAGCACGTGTTCTACCACTGAGCTACAGCCCCCATCCCTTGATGCAGAAGTACCCCACATGGCTAATGCTGTTTAATGAGCCATAAGCATGCATCCACTCACTGTCAGTGTTAATCCTGGTATTGTAAAAATAGCCTAAGCCACAAGATGAGCTCTTGGACATTCATGGTTCACCACATGGTAACCATCTTAACAGGAGGAATTTAAGGCAGCCTCCCTCTACATGTAGGCTCACCCTAGCATTTGCACTGAAAACATGAAATCTTCAAATAGAACAATATTTTCTCTGGAAATGTAACACAGAGGCACGAACTGAAGGCCAATAAACGCACATTGATTTTCCTCTAAAATGCCCCATTTCCTTGTTGAGAAGGGAGCATGATTGCCATCTTTGTGCTTTATGGCCTTCGTAGAGCCCAATCCTAACCCCCCTCCTTACCACTGGAACTAGTGTTCCAATGGCGACGAGTGCCTTACGACCATCATGAACTGCCCGCACAGAGCTACATGCTAGCACTCCGCTGGCAACAAGGCCCAAGTGGCCCAAAGGATCACTGATGACAGTATGTCAGCAGGTGAGGCAGGACAGGGTGTGGGAGGACATACATAAGAACATAACATAGCAAAGAACATAACATCAGACGGTGAACATAACATAAGAACATAAGAAGAGCCCTGCTGGATCAGGCCAAAGGCCCATCTAGTCCACCTTCCTGTATCTCACAGTGGCCCACCAGGTGCCTCAGGGAGGGAAGCAAAGGTGCCTCAGGGTGGAGGGAATGTGAATCAGGTCTGTGAAGGAAGCGGGTTTGGTGGACGCCACCAAATCCAAACCACTTTCCTGGAATTGCTGGCGCAGGTCCAAAGAAACCCACTGCAGGGTAGGAGGATTATAGAGGGGAAAGGGGACTTAAATCCAAGTTTCCTGCTATGTTCCCCCATTGTGAACAGTGCTCACCTTTTCAGCACAGCGGCACCAGCGGGGGGAGGGGATAGAGGTTAAGAGTGGGCTGTTAGTCTTGCTCCTCTGGCTCCTCTCACCTTAAGCCAGTGTCCTTGCATGAGTTGCCTGACTCCATGAGTTTCTGTCAGATTTTGGCTGCAAACTGATGCACATGTATTTGTGAGTAAGCCTCACAAAACTAAGGCTGCAGGCCTATCTACACTTTCCTGAGAATAAACCCCATTGAACACAACAGGACTTACTTCTGAGCAGGCAGGCATAGGATCATGCCTAAGTGGCACTTGCTTGTTAGGTAATGGTACTGGACTGCACACTTCAATTTAAGCAAAAACTTGGATTAATTTAGGCTGTGGATCAGAGAGAACATCTATTGAATTAATTTATTAGGCAGAGGTGCTTGGCTTTGGCTATCAGAATCTGTGCCAGATCTTTGTGTAAAAAATCTGCCTGTGTTTCTCAGGGACAGATACACTGACTGATGTCATTTTGCCAGTAAAATTTAAAAATGGTGTCTGAGTTGTAGAAGAACACTGTGTCTTGATTTCTGTATAGCTCTGCCTTGCCAAATGTCATAAAATACATAATTGCTCCTTAAGAAGATGCATTAAGCTGTACTGTGAACAGATATGATCTAATGAGAATGATTACTCAATCAAAGACATATATCGTTTATTGAAACAGATGCAAAATTGAAACTGAGCATTGCCTATTACAAGACCAAACTTGGGAGTCCAGTGGAACCAAAAAGTGTGCCAGAATTCGTGTCACTTGAGAAAGATGATCAGGTGATCCGGCCGGTTTAAAACCAATGGGCAGCTGAATCCTAACCTGTGCCAGCACAACCAGGCCACATGGCCTGTGCTGAATCCGGCACAGGTTAGAAGGAGGCTGGAGGTCTCCATGGGGTAAGGGGATTTTTTTCCCATACTCCCAGTAATACCCCAACCTGCTCTACAGGTAGGGGGTGTGCTTTTTTGGTCATATTTTAAACAAAATTTCTTGATTAAAATAGCAAATTGTGGTGTTATGTGTTGTTATTTTACATTCTCAATTTTTATTAATTTTAAATGTTTTAAAAGTATACTAGGTACACTATCACTCTTTACAGGTGATATAGTGTCAGCAGATGCAGCCACGTTGCTATTTCTAATTGGAAAAGAAGTCTATTTTAATTTCTGGAAAACATCTTAAAACACCCAAATGTGGTTTTTTGTGTTTTTATTCACATATATTAACCGCCAAAATGCGGTTGTTAATGCCCAAAAAGCGTTCTTTGTTTTCAACAACAACAAAAACACCACCCCTATCTAAAGGACTTCTTGGATCTGTGCCAGCTATATAACTGGTGCAAAAATGGGAAGCCCAGTGTAGCACCAGGTAGTCTGGGAAAGGGGTTAGGATATGGTGGAAGAGGCATCCTGCCCCCTCCCAGGCTCTATCCACCCTCCCATTCCACCCTCTCCGCCCAGAAAAAACTCCTCCCTCCTGCCACCTTCTCCATGTCCCTTTGCCATTCAGTGGCACCTCACTTGTTTGTGCCAGCAGCTAGGGGCTTTGAATGCATCAGTGGGCCAATGCAGGCCTCCCCACCAGCACTGCTGACTCTCGAATCAGCACAGATGCATCTTATGACCCACTTGCAACACATTGAGAGCGCAATCCTAACCTGCAGTTAGGCTGGCATAAGCTAAGCCAGCTAAGTTGGGCCAGCACAAGGGCCACCGTAAAGCATTTTTGGACCACTCTCGGAGTCAGGGAGGATGGCTCACGTCTGTGTGCTGGCCTCTCTGACTCCGAGAGTGGTCCAGACATACTTTACGGTGTTCCTTGTGCTGGCCAAACTTTGCTGGCTTAGCTTAAGCCGGCCTAACTCAGTTTAGGATTGCGCCCTGAGCCAGTGCAGAGATGGCTACACCAGCTCAGGCAGCAGTTAGGATTGTGCTCTACTACAGATAGATATCTATGTAAAATTATTAGCAGCAGTGGATTTAAACTAAAGCCCATTGTGAAATACAAGTCACTGGTTTCTGCAGAATGTAAATGTGCTTAACGTTCTCTGGAATGTGCCCATAGTCAGTAATCATAGCATCATATTGTTGTTTTTAAAAAATGATAAATGTAACAGCTTTTCTTTCTGTTGCCAAAGTGATTTCAGTTCAAAACATAAATTGGTTGGTAGTATTTTAAGATTTACCAAACCCCTGGAATGATTCTCTTGAGCTATGTCAAACAGTTGGATAATTTCATACAATTTGTCATCTGATATAGAGGTGCTGAGGAAAAAAATCCTTCTGAAAAAAAATGAGTATACAACTGGGAACAAAGCACATTTTTCAGATTACAGTTGCCATACCACTTCTCTGTTTTGCAACTCAGCTTGTTTCTTCCCAATGCGTATTATTTGTAGTTCCTGCTTCTCTCCAGCTCCAGCTGCAGAGTCTTTATGCTCACATAAACCTGTTACACTTTGAGAACCGTTTCTCCCAAAGTTGACCAGAAGAAGCTACTGGAAAGCGCGTGTGATGGCAGCAATCATGGGGGCAGAACCGTTCAGCCAGCTCTTTCCCAGCTAATAGATCTGCCCAGTGATGGGATCAGCTAACAACTCAGGGGAACGCTGGGCTGGCAGCAGGAAGGCTGGGCGGGACTTCCGGGTGATTGACAGCCCATCCGTCCAGGTCCGCCGCCCGCCCGCCCACCCACCCGCCCACCCGCCGCACGGGCTGCCCCCAGGTGGCGCGCCCCGCCACTGCACGCCCTGGCACCTGGGGGCCCCACCTGTGTCCCCCCGGCAAGCGGGCGCCCCCTCCGAGGCCAGGGCAGCCCGTGCGGCGGGCGGGCGGGCAGGCGGCGGGCAGGCAGGCAGCGGACCTGGACGGACGGGCTGTCAATCACCCAGAAGTCCTGCCCAGCCTTCCTGCTGCCCGCCCAGCCTTCCCCCGAGTCGTTAGCTGATCCCATCACTGGATCTGCCCCTGTGATTGCAACTTTGACATTGAATATACATTTCAATGAATATACATTTACATTGAATATACATTTACTACAAGGAACAAGCATTTGACTGGATGTTTTGCCTCATAAGGCAGTTTGGGGAAGGAGGTTTGAGCCACATAAGCAATCCAGGAGGAGCCTTCTGGCAGACACTTTCAGTTTAGTGGAAACCAGAAGGGCTTGCTAGAAGGCTTTGACAGGCATTCAGGGGCATGGGGACAGATTGACCAGATGTCCTCTTTTTCCAGGACACGTCCCACATTTCAACCTTCTGTCCTGAGTAAATTTCAAAATGTCCTACATTTCAAGACAGACAGAAGGTGCCAGCCTCAAGAGGGCCTGCCCGCATCACTTTTTTTTGCATGGATGTCTTTTGTTCCTTTGTTTGTTGAGTTGCATTAAAAGAGGACAAGACACTCCGTGTGTGTGTGTGTGTGTGTGTGTGTGTGTGTGTGTGTGTGTGTGTG
>JAJKFI010000021.1:8425887-8437005 GCA_029204185.1 Lerista edwardsae
ATAGATAGATAGATAGATAGATAGATAGATAGATAGATAGATAGATAATGTTCTTTTCCACTTAAGAGTTCTGGAACAGGTAGACTAGTCAGCCTCCCCAGTAGCCACTTCTCCCTAGCATATTGATCTAATGCTACTGGAATTTCCAGTAGTGCAATCTGGCTCCACATTCTCTTTTGCTTCCAAAGTTGCTGGCAGCTGTATATTAGATTTGGCCACCCTTTCTTTGATCTCCATTGGACTGCCTGTCTCTTAGTATTTTGAGATCCTCAGCTACATACTGAAGCCAGCAATCACGCCTGCAAGAGTTATTCCCAGACACCATTAAGTTAAATGACAGGAACTTCTTGGAGATTTTGTGGTTGGGTGACCTATTGCTTTGAGGTCTTCTTGAGGACAAGCATCTTCTTTCTATTGATGAAGGAGTAAAAAAGAGTGAAATTCAAGAATTGAGGTATAAAGAGCCTAGCGTACAAAGGAAACAAGATATAGGGCATTACTGGTTAGACAAACATTGATGTCAAGACACTTAGACCTTTGAACGGCACTGTTCATCTCTACTGGATGCTGCCAAATCCCTTAAGACAGAGATTGTCACTTAGGGTTCTTTGTATTGAGAATCTCTGAAGTGCACAGCCAATCACATCAAATACTTTGCTGAGAACTCTTCTTCCTTCTTCCTCAAGGTGGCTTTGGAAGGTCACAGGTAAAAGAGAGCACTGGAGATTGTCATTGTTTATCTGTCCCCATGACATCCAGATCTCAGATTGCTACAAGCTGAGAGCTCCTTGCAGTGTACCAAGGCAGCTGCTAAAGAAATAGCTCGAGATTGCTCAACCAAACCATTTCTTAAAGATTTTCTCTAAGGGCACAGTTCTAACCTTGAATTAGGCCGGCACAGTTAGACCAGCAAAGTTTGGGCAGCACAAGGGCCAAACGTAAAGCACGTTTGGACCACTCTCAGAGTCAGGGAGGATGGTGCATGTCTGCGTGCTGGCCTCTGACTCCAAGAGTGGTCCAAGCATACTTTATGGTGTCCCTTGCACCAGCCAAACTTTGCTGTCCTCACTATGCCAACCTAACTCCAGTTTAGGATTGCGCTCTAAGTCAGTAGACAATGGTCACAATCCTAACTTGCTTTCTAGCACTGGTGTAAGGGAAATGCAGCTCTGAGGTCAAGGTACAAACATTTCCTTATCTTGAGGCGGCTACCATGACTGTCATCGCCCCCCAACTGCAGCACATGCCTCATTGGCACAGCTATGACAGTGCTGGAAAGTTGGTCAGGACTGCACCCAGTGTGACTCAAGGCACAATCCTATTATGCCATTGAACTGACGCACATCGCCTGCGTCAGCCCAACGTGGCTGCAAACGGGTGCTGAGCCAATGTAGGCGGCAGCGCCAGTCCACAGACGCCGTGAGAAGATAAGTTCAAGTCCAAGTTCAGCCACTGCAGGGGCTTTTCTGGGCAGAGGGAAGGTGGGAGGGAAGTGGGGAGGAGACAGAACAGGGCGCAATGTGGGCGGAGGAAGGGCTATCCCATGGGCGGGATGCAGGCGCACACGGAGGCCCGAGCGCGCCCCATGGCTGGTGCTGAAACCGCGCCCCCGGATGTCACCCCGCCCCTGAACGTCACTCAGACACGCCTCCCTTACACCGGAAACGCTCCATTTCCGAGCGTAAGGGAAGCGTGGGCGGGCAGGAGGGCCGCAAACTGCGCGGTCTTGCCCGGACCACGCGCAATGGCACCCCGCCGCTGCCTGGCGCCCCATGGCTCGCGCCATCCCACGCATCGGGTAAGATACACGCCTGGCAGGGTGGCCTAGGGAGTGGGGAGGAATCCAGATCAGTTACGCAGGATCCAAACTCCCTTCCCCAGGCCGTGCGGCTCCAATTTAGGCTGCTGCAACCCACTCAAATTTGCATCTGCCAGGCGCAGGCCTGAGCAGCCCAGTCAGGCTGCCTGCAGCTTACCACAGGGCAAGGGAACACTCGTCCCCTTGCCCCGCACTAAGCTGCTGCTGTCTCCTAACTTGGTTAGTATGCAGTACAGGCTGACCGGCCTGCCTGCTCCTGCCCAGGTGTTCGGGATGCCCATGGGAAATTCCTTCCCATTCACAGTTACAGTGAATTTATAATTCTCTTTGGATCTGCTGCTTGCATGTGCTTGCAAATTCTCTTTTACTGTTGAGCAAGAAGGTACAGTAAGTCTTTCCAAAAACATGGGGACAGAAGTTACAATGTCACATTTTGCAATGTCATCAGTAATACTAATCCAGTTGCAACATTTGTTATGGACTATTTAAGTGGCTTGGGGTCCATCGCTTCCAAGAATCAGAAAAAGAAAGGAACTGCTCTGCAGACAACAGACGCTGGCATAAAGAGGACTAGTGACAATGAGCATGCATCACATCTGGAAACAGCAAGCTGTGCAACCAAGAAGGTTTTTCAAATGCTGAACTGATTTCCCTTTCTCTGGCATTTTGTCAGGTCAACGCAGGCACTGCTTCCCGGCACTGACCAAGATTTGTAATTAGAGAACAACTTCTTGAAAAGGAAAATGCTAGATTGGGGATGAACATAAGAATATAAGAAGAGCCCCAATGAATCATTCCAAAGACCTATCTAGTCCAGCTTCCTGTATCTCACAGATGCCTCAGGGAGCACACAAGATGCCTGCATCCTTTTGCCACTCCCTTGCACCTGACATTCTGAGGTAAATGCTTTTTACCTCAGAATTCTTTTACAAAATTCTTCCTCACTGATTTTTGACTGCTGTAAGAATGCCAGTCAGCTCAGACTAGGACTGGGGAAGACCCAAGTTGAAATAGCCACTCGGCCATGAAGATGTTTGGGCAGGTCCTGTACTTTCAGTTTAATGTACCTCACGAGGTTGTTGCATGGATAAATATGGGGGAGCCAGGGATGCAGTTTTGATCTCCTGAGAAGAAAGGTAAGATATAAATAACAAATATGTAGTGTTATCCACACTTCCCACGTCTCTAAAAGCTGAGAAGTTTCAGGGTGCAGTGCTACATGAACCCTAGCATCCTTTGGAGGAGAGATCCCTGGTATATGTGTGATATTTTGTTTAGGCCCAAATCCTAATCAACTTTCCAACACTGGCATAGCTGTGCCAATGGGGCATGTGCTGCATCCTGCAGTTGGAGGGGCAGTCACAGAGGCCTCCTTGTGGTAAGGGAATGTTTGTTCCCTTACGTCAGAGCTGCATTGCCCTTACCCCCAAGCTGGAAAGTCGATCAGGATCGAGTCCTTATTTACAAATATGCAGGTTGAGCATCAGATAGAGGCTTGTCCACAAGGCAGGATAAAAGGTAAATAAATAAACAAACAAACAAACAGCCACAATCCTGAAGTTAGGCCAGCACAGTTTGGTTGGCACAAAGGACACCATAAAGCATGTTTGGCCAACTCGTGGAGCCAGAGAGGCCAGCACGCAGATGCGTGCCATTCTTCCTGACTCTGGGAATCAATCAATCAATCAATCACTAGTATTTATATACCGCTTTTCAACATAAAGTTCACAAAGCGGTTTACAGGCAAATAATAACATTAAAGTTAACTGGCTCCCTGTCCCAAAAGGGCTCACAATCTAAAGGAATGGAGAACACCACCAGCAACAGCCACGAGAAAGACACTGTGCTGTGGTGAAAAGGGACAATTGCTCTCCCCCTGCTAAATATAAGAGGACACCACTTGAAAAAGTGCCTCTTGCCCACTTAGCAGGGAACCATCTGAACACACTTTATGGTGGCCCCTGTGCCAGCTAAACTGTGCTGGCCTAACTGTGCTGGCCTCACTCCAGGTTAGGATTGTGCCCTAAAGCTGTTGCCTCAGGAGCAGTTGGGGGGGGGCACCCCTCTCTGTCCACCTACTTGCCTCCCTTACTTCTCCTTTTCCTTCCTGGATTGGAAAAGGAAGACAGGGACAAAGCGGAAGGGGCAATGTGGAAGGGAAGAAAGCACTGGACTACAACATTTAAGGGTGGAAGGAGCAGAGGCTGGCATGGCATTGGGTCAGTGGGGGCTACATTTGCATGCCACCTAGATTTTCAGAGGTCTTGGACTGGCCTTGGGTTGGCACAAGACAACAGGGACTCCTCACAGGGCAACCGCAGGCCTCAGTTTCCAGAAAGACAGAAATGCAGCGTCAGGTGCTTCAGCTCTTAACTTGCTCCCTCTCAGCGCCTTCATTCCATCTGACAGTCCCTCAGTCAGAAGCTTGTCTTCCATGCTCTCTGTATTCTCCTACCTCCACTTCTTCCTTCAGGCAAAGGTGAGTGTGTGACATCTTACCTGACTGTGATGTCATCTTCCCACCCTCTAAGAACACCTCTGAAGTATCCATGATCATTAAGGAACATTAGTCATTTGTTGTTGTTTTTTACATTTTTTTTTTACTTTTTAAAACTTTTTTTCCTTCTCCTTTTCTTTTTTTAATGCCAGGCACACTGACTGTGCGTTGCTTTTAGGACAAAAACATAGTCCTAAATCAATCACAACGTCAAACTCCAAGACAATAATACAATTGTCCATTGTAATCCCTGCTAACTGGGCAAGAGGCACTTTTCCAAGTGGTGTTTCTCTTATTATATGTTTAGCAGGGGGAGAGTAATTGTCCCTCTTCACCCCTGCGCAGTCTTTCTAGTGGCTGTTGCTGGTGGTTTGCCTTTTTTTTTTTTTTAGATTGTGAGCCCTTTGGGACAGGGAGCCATTTAATTTTATTATTATTACTGTTTGCCTGTAAACCGCTTTGTGAACTTCATGTTGAAAAGCGGTATATAAGTACCTGTTGATTGATTGGTTGATTGTATGTCACTTTCTTTTCCTGAGCACACATATTTCTTCCGAATTAAACCATTTCCCTGCCATGATCACACTTAGTTTCCCCTTTACTTATCCCTTCATTTAACCTCTGCTGTATGAATTCCAAGAGCTGTCTGTCCTGTTACAAAGGTCTCTCATCACAGTACTCACAGCTGCACTAGCAGCCTTTTCTAGCTGTCTGCCAAGGCTTTGGGATCTTTCCTTTTCCTCTTCAGTGAATCCAAAGCTTCCACCTGAATCTGTGGGCTGTCCTTAACATTTCAGACAAGAAGATTCTCTCTCTCTCTCTCTCTCTCTCTCTCTCTCTCTCTCTCTCTCTCTCTCACACACACACACACACACACACACACACACACACACACTCACTCACTCACTCACTCACTCTCATTCATTCATTCATTCATTCATTCATTGTTCTAGCAAATATTCTGGCAGCCTTTGTATTACTATTTTCATATCTCTTTGTACCAGGGAAAATATCTCTTTGTACTTGCTCATTGTAGCACACTGACAGCGCAATCCTATCTCCCGCTCAGCACCGGCACAACAGGGTTGAGCCGGCACTGCGTGCTTAGCGCCGATGCGGGGGCGCCGATTGGGTGCCCCGCATCAGCACTAAGGCCACAGGGCTGGCGCTGCTGGCAGCGCCAGCCCTTTAGCGCCCATGCAGCGCCTCCCTTGCATCGGCCGAAGCCAGCCAGCACAAGGGATGTGCGCTGCTAGCGCGCCCTGGGGATTGAAGGGAGGGAGGGAGGCACGGGAGGGACATGGGCGGGACATGGGCGGGCCTCGGATTCAGTCGTAAGGCTGAATCCTAGGCCCGTTTGAGAGGCCGTGTGGCCCCGATTTGGGCCGCACAGTCTTTAGCAGGCACAAATCTGCACTGCTCTTTAGCAAGCACAGATCCGAGGAGCGCATAGGGGAGGCTGTAGCCTCTCCTACGGTAAGGGGAGCTCACACGCCCTTGCCGCAGGAGGCTTCAGCCTCCCCCAACTCAGCGTTGGATATGGCGCTGGCCGGCCGGCCTTGCCATTCCAGTGCTGGGTAGGATTGTGCTCTGAGAAAACATGGAGTAAAGCCATCATCAAAATTGTGAAGCCCCACTGGTTGTTACATAAATGTGCTCTTCTAATACATTGAATATATGCATACATTTGATACATAATATATACATGATGCATTTGCCGCTGCATCAAAAGAAAACACATGAGGACGACTGTCACTGAACTACTTGCAATTCAATTTAAGAGAATTAAACATCTGGCCCTGCCATTGCTCTTTTGGCTGCACTGGCTGACCATTCAATTCCAAGTCCAAATCAGGGGTGTCAAATACAAGGCTGGATTTGGCCCCCAGAAGCTCTTTATCTGGCCCATTTGAAGCTATTCCAAAGATGCTACTGTACACCGCACCAAGCCAGTGTGATGCTCCTTTAAATTGTTGTCACTTCACTGGATGGACAGGCCTCCAGCAATCATCAAATCCTACTTGAGGATTCTGTAACTCAGTTGAGCTTGAAAGTTCCTTGGTGCTGTCCCGAGGAGTGTCCAACCCTGTCCTGCTCCTGCTCATCGTCACTCTCTGCTTCAAGCTGTTTCTTCTCTCGGATCTTGCTTTGCAAACTCTGGAGCTATTTCATGCCTTCACTGTCCAGCAGTGACCTGCTCTCTGCTTATACTTGCCCTCTACTCTCAGGCCTTGTCCATATAAACAAGAAAAAATAGTGTAGCAAACTGAGCCTATAAACCTAGATGTGCCACAATAATGGCCATGCCTCTGCTCTACGCATTGAGATGGAGATCCCCTTCACTGTGGTTCGCTCTGCTTCTCCAGCACGAACCCCAGAAACCCGTGTGCCTCCTGAGACCAGGGGTGCATCATTATGTCTCTTTGGGGAGGGAAAGGAATGCCTTCCTCGCCCTGAACCACTCTAGGAAGCAGAGACCGTATCATTTGATTTGATTTGATTTGCAGTCATCCGGCAATGTGTTGTAAAATCGGTAATGGGTGAGGGATTTGTGTAGGATTTTATTTATTTCCATTCCTGATGGCATTTGACGAAGAGAAACAAACACACGGAGCTTTCCTTCAAGGCCAAGTCCTGTTCAATGTTGCTTTTTATTCCTCCACGTTTTTGCGTGTTCAGCCACATGTCTTTGGCCAAGTGTAAGAGTTAATGTTGCAGAAATGTATCACTGTATTACAATCAGGGAGCTATGCTTTGTTTCCATTTCTTCAGTGTGTGCTTTGAAGGGTTTTCCCTTTGTTTAAAAGGATCAGGTCTTAGACATAAATTGCTGGCTGTGCCTCCCCCCCCCTTTTCCTAGAATTTGAGTTTGCATAATGCCTTCCAGACCATGGCAGTTTCTCATAAGCAATGCCACGGGTTAGTAACAGATTTGCTGCAGGTTGCTTAGAGTGAAGTCCTGGCTGGCTTTTTTTGGCTTATGGGATTTGCCAGCTGCATGATGCAAGGTCACTCCGTTTTTTTGTCACTGTTGGCCACATCTTGCTTTTCTGCTTCCAGCAAAGTGTGCCTTTGCCATTTGTTTTGAGCGCCTTTTCATCTAATTTATCCATGAAGCAAAGAAACAACCATATTTTGACATTTGGCAAAAACAAAAACAAAAAATAAACGGAACCCCGAGTGACTCAAAGACCAAACGAAAAGTGAATTAATCATCTCATCCTTTGTCAAACAAAGTAGAATAGGTACAAAAGCCAAACTTTTCAAACCTGTTTGCCTAATCTTAGACACCCAGTTTCATGGCTATAATGCTGACCTGCTTTTTCCACTGTCTACTTGCAAGCTGGCCTGAAAAGTCAGGCCTCTGCAGATTTTAGGGAGGCAGCGAGTCAAGACTGAAAACTTCAAAGCCAGAAGTAACAGCCGCCGCCGCCGCTCAAAAAAAAACATGCAATGGGTAACAAAGGGATAAGGAAGATTTGGGGAAGGGAGGAGTATGATCAGCCCTTTCTTACTTTTAACATAGCCCAAATTCAGTGATGTCATGCAGGGGGTACACAGGGGTACGCGAGTACCGGTTCCTAGGATTATGGCTGGACCCGCCCATTCGCCTGCCCACTCGTCGACTCCGCCCCCTGCAACGTTTGAATTTCCTGCATGTTTGAGTTGCCTGCACGTTCTCAGAGCCAGGCAGGCAGGCAGCGAGCGGAGCCTTGCCTTGCCTTGCCACTGAAAAATGAGCTGCTCTGGGGTTTTGGAACTGTTGGGTCACTTTAACGATGCCAGGCCTCCTTAACATGTTCTGGGGGTGCTGTGGAATACTGTTGCAACTGTTGGGTCAGTTTAAAATTGTCTGAGGCCTCAAAAAGGGCTTTTTTCATGTCACTTCCTGCCACGACATCACTTCCGGCTTATGACGTCACTTCCGGTGGGCGGGTCCCGACATATGCCAATCAAAAGTGAGTACCTGTTCTTAAATCATTTAGATGACACCACTGCCCAAACTGGAATACCCAGGCTGGCGCAACTGGGCTGCATCCTAAGCATGATAGGAGGCAGAAGTGGCTCAGCACAGGGCAAGGGGATGTTTTCACCTTGCCCCGGGGTAAGCCCCAACCAGCCCTCTGGGGATGCTCGGATCTGCACCAGCAAAATAGCAGGTGCAGGACCACATGGCCAGGAGCTGCCTGAATTGGGGCCACTCAGCCTGGGGACAGGGGGTTAGGATATGGTCCAATGGCCATGTCCCCTCTCTGCCCCATCTCAGCCCATAGCGCCACCCCGTGATACCTCTGGCACACCTCTGTCATACCCTCGGCACAGTCCTGCAGAGTTACACTGGCGAGTTACACAGAGTTACACTGCAGAGTTACACTGGCGCTCAACCAGCACAGTTGATGGGCATGGCAGTGCCTGTATGTCAGAGCCGCTGCTTGCGCCAGTCCAGCAACCAATTCCGCAACACAGATGCGACTGACAGCACGTTTGCAACAGCACTGGTCCAGGGCAAGAGCGCTGCACCAGCACAATGCCAGGTTAAGATTGCGCTCACAGTCTTTCAATGCAAAAAACAAGTCAATATTTTACCTTCTTGTTTCTAATTCAGCTGAGGATATACCAAGGGAAGAGGAGGTGGTTCTTGGCTCACCCTTGCTGCTTTCAGGTGCCACGAACAGCAAAAGAAAAAGAGAAGACAAACTCCAAAAAGATCCCCCCAAAAAAGGTGAAATTTCATGCAAAAATATCTATAAGCCCAACTTTAGTTCTGCAAGCATTTTAAAAACTACTTGATCCAGGAATGGGTACCACCTCACCTACTCCAAGTTTCAGATGTACTGAACCACTTCGAGTAAAGAGAAATTCTAGTCGGGACTAGTGAACTCCAATACAGATTTGTCACTTTAGAGAAATTCCTGGCAAGTGCTGACATTATAAATCAATAAGAGTATCTCTTGAAAGTGTAAGCGTATTATCCTGATACTGTACCAGCAGTGTTCTGTCAGTTACAATAAAAATATCACACATTATTTAGTGCTGTTTGTACTAAGAGAACTTTGGGGAAAACAAGCAAGCTGATGATCTGATGTAGTTTTTGGAATAATGTACAAAAGCACAGTGCTTGGCTTGAAATCCTCTGCTTGATAAGACATCAGGAAGTTAAGCAAACAGGTTGTTCCTCGCATGGCCTTGCACTTTGGATTCCCCTCATTTGAACAGTAACAGTTTCTTCTTTATTGCTGTTTGGTGTTTTCTTTAGTAGATAAAAGGAAGTAACTTTGAAATGAGAAAGCAGGGTTCCTACACAGCAGACTCTAGATTCTAGGGAAGCATGAGACTCTCTACAGTTTTTAAGTAGGACAGACAGGCATTCAGAAAAGAAACCAACACATAGATCCAGAGCAAATATATATTCTCTAGCCCTCAGTCCTATATCAGCCTCAATGTGCTGATGGGAGCTAAGAATAGTTCTTTGCAGCCTTCTTCATGCTAGCTACTCTAGCAGCAGTGAGGTCCAATGCAGGGCATTCCTGCAGGGCCCCGCAGCCTCCCTGCCCGCCCCCCCACTCACCAAGAAGAGCACTGTTGTTGCCATGCACAAAGCACGGCACGTGGAAATAGTTAGTGGCGATATGACAACGTCCCTGCCAACTGCGTCCAGATGGCCCATTCAGGCTGTTCAGAGGCAGGGGCAGGTGGGAAGGGCCCAGGCAAAGCTGCTCTGCTCGCCCCACTGACTTACAGCCCATAGAGATCCCAGCTGCTGCAGCAGGCAATATGCTTGTCCAGAGGCGTCATCCTACCGGAACAGGGTGGTACCCCGTTCCAGGGAGAGCAGGAACGGAGCAGCAGCGCGTGGCAGACTCCGTGCGCTGTTTTTGCCCTCTCGCCCGCCCCTGTGCCTGGATCGCTCTGTAAGAGAGCTCTTCCAGGTGCAGGGAGGCGTTGCCAGGCGCCACAAGGTGGTGGAGAGCTACAGTTCACCCATCTGTCCCCGCGGCATTCCTCATCCTGGCGCCAGCAGCGTTCCGGTTGCTGGCGCCAGTGAATGACATCACTATGCTTGTCCTGCTGGTGTGGGGGCGCCTGAGGCTCGAAGCCCAGTGTGATGGCCCTGCATGTAGGATTTTAGGAGGTTATGTGTATTACAGTAAAAACTCCAAGTTCAGTTAGAACAAATTCCAAACTAATAAAATCTAGATGCTCCACTGTGTCTTCAGAGATTCTAGTTCTGACTAGTAAAAACTAGAAGCTCCTAACTGTTGTAGGAGACCCTAGTTCTAACTGGGACAAACTAGAATGTACTGTACGAAAACACAAGATAGTCTCTAATTTTGACTAGTGGGAACTAGGCTCTTTGAAGATGAAGGTTCAGCCTCTAGTATTCTCAGCAAAAAGGACAATCCATAACACATGAGCCAAAATGAACAATAGATGGATGCTTCTTCTGTTCATGGAAGATGAGTGGTGCTCATGGAAAAGGCCCTTTTCAAGCAGAGCCAGTCCAACATCTGCCAGCAGCTGAGGCAGCACATTAAACATTGCCCTCCTACCTGTCCGGTTTTGTCCTGTCCTGTCCTGTCCAGAAGGTACTCTGGCGGTCTCCCCATTACTCCTACTTCCTAGATTCAAAAGGAAGGAAAGGAACCCCCATAAACATGTGCAGGGGAAATACAGCAAAAGAGCAAATAGAGCAGAAGAGCAAAAGGATCTTGTAGATTAGCATTGAAAAAGAGGAAGTGCAAAAGAGCAGAGAGAGAGAGAGAGAGAGAGAGAGAGAGAGAGAGAGAGAGAGAGAGAGAGA
>JAJKFI010000021.1:8437015-8485865 GCA_029204185.1 Lerista edwardsae
AGAGAGAGAGAGAGAGAGAGAGAGAGAGAGAGAGAGAGAGAGAGAGAATGGGAAAGATAGCAGAGTGGTGGGCTAGATAGTCAGAATGGCTTTTCTGCAGTATTCCCCTTTTCCAGCGGTGTCATGCAGCCGGAACGCTGGGCAGGACAAACGGGTGAGCGGCAACCCGCCCGTTGCTTTCCGGTCCATTTCGCCGTCTTCCCTGCCCCCGCGGGGGTGGGGAAGACGGCAAAACAGACCAGAACGCAACGGGCAGGCTGCCGCTCACCCGTTTCTCCCGCCCAGCATTCCGGCTGCATGACACCACTGCCCTTTTCCTTTTCTAATCCAGGAAACAGGAGGAGGAAGTGTAGGTAGGCAGGATGATGGAGGCAGATTCACCATCCTACATCTGTTGGCTGAAGCAGTTGCCTCAGAAAGCCTCATGGGTGGGTTGGCCCCACTTGCACGAGCTACTCCTCTGTAAGCACAAGACCTCTGCATGACTGCCTGTTCTCATTACAAGCCATTCTTTGGTTCTAGTAGGGCATGTGACAAAGCAGAAATAATTTTGTAAAAGATACGTCTCTTTAGACACTTGCCTGGGTTTTATTCTGTGAAAGCTGCTCTGTTTAGGGGGTTCCTTCTATAAAACAGAGGAACTTGACATGATGCTCCTTCTGTTCCATTCTACATTCCACATTTCATTTCATGCGCATACATTTCTTTCACCCTCACGAAAGGAGTTTGCTTGTAAATTTTCTGCTTTCACACAAAAAAAGCTCTAGTCTTTGTTTCCATATTCTCATTTGTTTAAAATGAGTTCTCCCTCTGGCACCAGAGGCTCCGAAAAATACACTGTAAATATTTCACACAGCTTGCTTCATTCTGGAAGATTGGCACTCGAGCCCGGCTAGCACTGACGCTTTTTCTTTTTCTTTTTTTCTTTTTCATTTTTGGCAGTTCTTCCATTGATTGTTATGGTCCAGTTGCAGCTGGACACCTTCCAGCACTCTTCAAGAGCTGTTGGCTTGTTTTCTTGTACTTCCAAGATCTCTGAAATCACCCACAAGGCATCTGTGTTGCACAGGAAGTATTCTGAGTGCTGCAGCCTGCATTTCTCTGCAGAGAGAGAAAGGAAAGGAAAGGAACTGTGCTTGATTAGGGGTGCAACATGGGTAGGCCAACATGCCGGTTTCTTACAGATTAATCTGAGAGGCAACCAGTGCATGCACTGTTTTGAAATATTGTGTTTCCCCTCACCCCAGCTGTCTAGAACAGTGTTTGCCAGATTTCTAAAGCCATGAGTTTCTAGTTGTTTTTAATTATCCATTGCTGAGTTTAGTAACATGCAAAAAGAAGTATGGGGAAATGGATTGTCTCAAGCAAGGAAGAGGAACCGTAGACTAGATTTCCTGGATTTTATAACAATGGGACATGTTAAGCAAGAAAAAGACGTAAGAGCTGTCATCTTAGCACACTTACTTGGGAAGAGAATTCCTTAGCGGTCACTGGAACTTGCGTCCAAATGAAATGTTTAGGTTTATTCCACCAGACCACCAATTTCGTCATGTTCTCAGTGAACTAGTGGTGCTGCAACTGAATTACACATGCTTTTGACAAATGAGGTCTATGGATCACTAGGTAAAAGGCGAAATCGAGAAGCCTCATTTCAAATCCCAGCTTAATCACACATTCATAAAATGGAAAACTGCGTAAATCTCCCAGCTGGATAAGATAAATGTAGCATAAGAAATAATAATGAAGTTGAGATCAATCCTATCCTCACTCCACCCCCTGGTGCAGCTGCACCAAAAACAGGCCTGCTATACCAAGTTGGATGGAAGGAAAGAATTTCAGCATGCAAAACTGCTACTGAGATCCTCCCCCTTCTGCCCCTGAATCCAGCACAGCCCACTCTTTACCCCAAACTGCCCCTGATCCCCCGAATCTGCCGTTGTGGTCCTCTCATGGTCTCTAGTCATGTGCCCTGGAGGCCACCACCCACCAAGCAGCAGAGAGATTTTACTGCCATCAGTCCAGGACTTATTGTGAGACCCATTAACATAAACCCCAGACAAGATTCGGCTGTAGGTCACAAGCTTCATTCCTTCATAGGTTAGCCTTTTGAACTGTTGATGAGTGCAATCCTAACCTGGAATTATGCTGGCACAGTTAGGCCAGCAAAGTTTGGCTGGCACAAACGTCACCCTAAAGCACGTTTGGACCACTCTCAGAGTCAGGGAGGATGGCTCATGTCTGTGTGCTGACCTCTCTGACTCCGAGTGTGGTCCAAACATACTTTACCATGTCCCTTGTGCTGGCCAAACTTTGCTGGCCTAACTGTGCTCGCTTAAATCCAGGTTAGGATTGTGCCCGATGTGTTCTCTGTACCTCCCCTTTTCATACGTTTCCTTTTGGATTTTCAAAAATTGCAAGAGAAAACTTTCAGTGAGTTTAGCACAAAACAGGCTGAGGTGGTAGAAAAGAAGGAAAGAAAGAACAAGAAATTATGTAGTTGACACAGTTATGCCAAACTGTTTATTAATGGCTACATGGTTAAGGTATGAAATCAATACCGTAACATGCATACTTGCTCTCATGTTCATGCCAGTACTTCTTTAGTTCTTTGTTCAGATTGAGGACATGCAGTATATATTTTTCTGATGCCAAATGTATTATTACTCTAAGATAGAAGCTTTTACAAGGCCTTTAGTAACCTCATATTTAAAGCATTTATTTTGGAAGAAATTCTGCAGCTTAAAGTATATGTTGGAGAGAGGGTATTTTAAAAATATACACTCTTATGGTTTATGCATAATCACTGAAATCAAAATAGCCCAACATACTTCTTTGGTTCACAACATAGTTGTGCCGCATTGCTATTTAGTGATTTATTATTGCTTCTGTAACCTTCATTGCCAAAGGTCAGTGATTTTCAGATGTTATATGAAAAGGAGGCAGTCTTTTCTCGGGGCCTGGGACACATCTGCGAGTGCCAACCAGAAACATAGAAGCATTTCATATGCTGCACCAGTCAATAGAACTCTTGTCTCTTTGTTGAAGATGACAGTACAGTTCCAGGGACTGCAAGCATCTCCTCGGCTTTTCTTGCTGGTGACAGATTTCCTGCTGTCTCTAACACAGTGTATCTAATCTGCTAACCCAAAATCTTCCATATGAGTCTGCCCAAACCAGTCTTACAGTCCAATCCTAACATGCCCAAGCGCCATAGGCATAGCAGTAGCCAAACGGCTACTGCTGCATCCTACAAGCACCACCATAGCCATAGGAGGCTTCCCCTGGGTAAGGGCACAGGCCCGTCAATGGGTCTCCTCAAATCTGCGCCGGCCATTCTGGCAGTGTAGACTTGGGGGTCTCTGTGTCGGGACGTGCAACCCAACATGGCCATCGCCAGTCCCACCTCCACTCCCCCTCACCCAGTTCTGCCCTCTCCATGTCCTTTCCCTGCCCCAAAGACGGGGGATAGGATTGGAGCCAAACATCCATTCATTTCTATCATAATTTACACCTCTACTTTATTCAAAATGTGGGACTATTCAGTAAATAGTTTACTCCAAGCATCAATTATCTCATTTTAACTGTGAGTTTCAGATTGCAGTGATTTATCTTCTGAAAATCCCTTCTGCCTCGTAATTTGTAGATGCAATCTAAACAAATGGCCAACTTTGTGAGAAGTCGCAGTCCACAAGGTCAGCACGCACTCCAGTCAGGCCAACAAGATCCAGTGCTGTGACAAGAGCATTTGTAGGCTCAGACTACCCAAAAGGTAATAAATTAATAACTGAAGTGCCAAGAACCTCAGAAATACTTTCTTTCCACAGGGTTTACTATGGTTTCCTAAGAATATTAGCAGACAAGGAATTTACTACTTCAGATTCCTGGATGGCCATTAACTTGCACAAAAGTTATTCATTTGACAGCAGTTTTCTACCAATACTGTACATTGAGACTCTGGATACTCTCCTGTTATTAAATAAAGCATCTGTCCATCTAAAACATTGCAGACAGAATGATGAACCTTAGCAGTCACTGGGACCTAATAAAGGGTCTGCTTATCATAGGCAGCACCAGAGAGAGGGTAAGGGTGGAAAATTCTCCCCACTCAAGGACAGCCCACCCATGAAGCTAGCTGAAAAAGTTGCTTTGAGTGCTGGGCTGGGGAAGTAGTTAAACTGGTTGGGCGTGGGCTGGAGCACTCTATCTCACCTGCCACCTCCTGCTACTTGCCTGGCCACACCTTTGGAGAGTGAATGAGATGAATCTAGAACATTGACTTACCTCCAGCCGCATAGCCAAGGATCACAGGATTGGAGCTTAAGGAGGAACTAGCCACTACTGCTACTTCTAGACTGCTGCTATTCCATGGCCCCTTTCTTCTCCTCAGAGCGCAATCCTAAACTGGAGTTAGGCCGGCATAAGCTAAGTCAGCCAAGTTTGGCCAGCACAAGGGCCACCATAAAGCAATGTGTTTGGACTACTTTCGGAGTCAGGGGAGATGGCTCACGTCTGTGTGCTGGCCTCTCTGACTCCGAGAGTGGTCCAAACATACTTTACGGTGGCCCTTGTGCTGCCCAAACTTTGCTGGTTTAGCTTATGCCGGCCTAACTCACCTTAGGATTGTGCCTCAGTTGCGTAGCTACAGAGGGGCAGGGAGGTAAGTATCGCAGGCACTGCAATGTACCATGTGAGCAGCCCCTCCCACTCATCGTCAGAGCCATTCCAGGCACTGACAGCAATATGCAGTTGCTACCACCTCCTGGAATGGCTCCAACAAGTGGGAGGGACTGCTTACACAGTATGTTGTGGCACCTGCAGTAATTACTGAACTGCACCCTGGAGTTACAGTACTGTATGGAGAAGGGAGTATCCAGCCATGAGGCCATGGCTGAACCTTTCACTCCTCTTTTCCACATTGCTTCTTCCATGACTTCCTTTTCCAGTGCAAGGAGCAGGCAGAGAAGGAGCAGCAATGGAGATGGAGCTACGTGCCCCTTGCCAATCTGCTGCCTGAGGCAAATTCCTTGGTCAGGTTCATTGATGGGTTGGAGAACATGTTGCACACGAGACACCATGAGCATCTTAGAGTGCAATCCTAACATGGAGTTAGACCGGCACAGTTAGGCCAGCAAAGTTTGGCTGCCACTAGGCCACAATAAAGCGTGTTTGGACCACTCTCGGAGTCAGGAAGGGTGGCAGACATCTGTGTGCTGGCCTCTCTGACGCCAAGAGTGGTCCAAACATCCTTTATGGTGCATCTTGTGCCGGCCAAACTTTGCTGGCCTAAGTGTGCCTGCCTAACTCCAAGTTAGGATTGCGCTCTTAGGGCATAATCCTAACCTAGAGTTAGGTTGGCATAAGTCCCTTGTGCCAGCCCAGGAGTGTTGCAAACGCAACGCAAAGCATGTTTGGACCACCCTCGGCGTCAGGGAGGCCGGTGCACATCCTTGTTAGTTTAGGATTGCACCTAAACTATCAAGTTTTAATCAAGTTCTATTTAAAAAAATGATATATAGCAGAGAACAACAACAAGTTCCAGTATCAATGTTTCACTGTGTTGTGCGTGTCAATTGGCTCAAAGAATCTGGCAACTTACGTAACAGCTTGTACTTTTAAGACATTTCACCAGTGATATAACTTAATGAGATTACTTGTTCTTATCTACATAAAGTCACTCCACAACTTAAAACTAATCAATCTCTTTTCTCTTTAGTAACGCAGCTGTTAAAATTGTCAGTTCACTTTATCAGAAACCGCTCAGTTTTTCAATGATAACAAGCAAGATGATTTAAACATGTTTTCTGTGTCCAATACTGCATATGCAAGCCGAGTTTGCAGCATGAGCCACCAGAGGGAGCTCCAAGACAGACAGCAATTCATCCCAAACAACAGCACTGAAATGCTTGTGAACTATGGAACTGTGGTATCTAGGATCCAGCAACACATTTGAGGTTCATCACCGCAGATGGTGAAGAGTTGTGAGGGAGGACCCAAGAGATTCCTCCACGGATTCAGATACAGTCAAGGTCAAAAACAGGTTAGTAGAGAATTCTGAGTCATCACTTAGTGGTAGGGCAGTTGCTTATGCCAACCTAACTCTAGGTTAGGATTATGCCCTAAGAGCGCAATCCTAACTTGGAGTTAGGCAGGCACACTTAGGCCAGCAAAGTTTGGCCGGCACATCACTTAGTGGTAGGGCAGAAGATTTAGCCGAGAGGGTTAATGCCTCCGTTTGCCCGAAGATAACACCTGAAGATCTCAAGGTCGTGAGCTCGGGACTGCCGGAAGTCTCTGTGAGCAGCAGACCTTGCAAACTGCGGCTGATTAAAAGCTGAGTTGCAGCTGCCTCGTGGGAGGAGGAGTGTGCTGAAATCAGCTGCATCTCTGGTGGCAGCAGGGAAGCCTCATCAGCCAGCAGACGACAGACGGGTGGCTAAAGAAAGAAGGCTAAATCCAGAAAGAAAGATCTGTAGGAGTGTTGTTCTTGGAAGATAGAACATTCTGTAAATTGTAAAAACCTTCGGGTTTGTGAGAAAGTCTGCCTATGTAAACCGCCTTGAGTTCAATCATTAGAGAAATCTAGTGATGTTAAGAAAGGCGGTATATAAATAAATGTATTATTATTATTATTTGTATGTGTAATGTCCCAGGTTCAATCCTTAAAATCTCCAAATATGGTGAAGAAAAAATTGCTCTCTGAAGCTTTAGAGAGCTGCTGCCAGCCAGGGTTGGCAATACTAATGTAGACGAACCAATGGTCTGACCCAGTATAAGGCAGTTTTCTAAGTTCCTAGGAGTGTGTTCATTTGCACAAGATTTAGCAGGGATTGTACCTGACGGAAGCTCGCAGGCATCTGACTGGGTGGTGATGTGACCTCTAGCCTCAGTGCGCTTGTTCTTCCTTTGCTTTGTGCCACTGACCTGCCTGTTGCACCTTGACCCTGCCACACTGGTTCATGGCCTGCAGACCCTGCCTGAGCAGACGACTACTGTCAGCAACTTTGTGGCGTTGTGGTTTGGGAGTTGGATTTACACCTGGAGGAGCCTGATTAAAATCCCCACCCAGCCAGGAAGATTCCTGGGTTACCTCTGGGCAGTCTCTGAGTCTCACCTACCTAACAGGGTTGTTGTGAGGACAAAGGGAAGGGAGGAACTATATGCACCACTCTGAGCTCCTTGAAAGAAGGGCACAATAATCAATGAATTATATTGCTGCTTGGAACATTGTGGCAGGAGAAATATGATGGGTGGCTCTCAGCAAGTAGAGTGCTGTTGCCAGTGGCCTGCCTAAAATGAAAGACGTAAGACCCCGTCAATCAGTTTGCTCTCAGATGTCCCCTACATGCAGTGGCACATGTGGAGGAAGCCTGAACATCTATTGAGGTGCTGTGACTCTAGATTTCCATATCTTTCCTGGCAGTAGCCTTTGGGTGTTCCATGGGATCCTAGCACGTGCCCAGGTAGGCCCACTCATTGACCGCCATGGAAAGAAACCTGCATCTGCCATCTCAGTAAGGGAAGAGAGGCCCAACCAGTCAGTAGCCATGCATTGTTGGCTGGGCCCACATTCTTTCCTAGAGGGCCAAAACACATCAGCAATGCTGCCCAGGGCCACTGAGAGTTGCCCAAAGGTGCCTTGTGCTTATGCCAGCCCCAATACCACAAATGGGATAGAGCAGTGTTATTCAAACTGTGGTTCGGGACCCATTGGGTGGGTCGCGACATGTCAGGTGAGTCGTGGAAAGCTGGGAGCAGCCATCTTGGAAACTGCAGAAGACCTTACTCTTCCTATATTTCTTTTGTGAGTGTTAACTGTTTGAATTTTCAAGCAACGATTTTTTTAAAAATTTTGTTTTTAGTTTAGTGCTTTTACATGTTTTGACTTAATCCTCTTTTCTGTCAGAGATATTTCAAGGTTGTGCAGTTACTACAGTCCAAGAATGCCAGTTTGTATTCAAAGATTGTCATTTGATTACGTCACACTGACAACACTTCCTGCTTGATGATGTCACTTCTGGCGAAGACATCACTGCCAGGTTAATGACATCATTTCAGTGGGTCCCAACATGAGTGCCACTCTAAAAGGTGGATCCTGGTCAAAAATGTTTGAAAACCACTGGGACAGAGAATTGAATCTCTGCTCCGAGGAATTCCTATATCACAAGGGAAAGGCACGAGTTAAATTAGCTTTCCCCTTTATCAGAGACTCGCTCAGAAAACAACAGCCTGTTCTTAAGTTAATTTTCATGTCTTGAGCCAGGAGCCACATAATAAATTTGTAAATTCCCCAAAGAGGAGATGTTGCCCTTGAAAGATGCTATTTTTAAATGATTTGGTCATTTTAATTTCTGCAGTGACTAAGTACCTCTATGTCAGAGAAAAACAATGTTTTCAATAGCCATCCACATGGACCACTGGCACCATTAGATCCATTTATTCAGAAAAACCCTCACGTTCCAGGGTTCTGTTCCAAGAAGGGTTGCAGCCCACTGGCAAGGAAACAAATTCTGATTTTATTTTTTTGTTACTCCCCCAGAGCTTATTGTGATCAGGATATAAACTACACTCAGCAAAACATTTTGGTTTTGTTACAATATTCTTCAGGGGGGTATTAGGGGCCTAAAAGTCAAAAGCCTCAAGCCAACCAAGAAGAGCAACAATTACCTCAATAGTTCCATTTTTTTTCTGTTGAACCACAGAGCTATTGTGAATTAAATAGCAATTGCAACAATGACAGCTAATCGGAGCTGCCTAGTGTTCTAAATAAATGCAGCTTAATTGGGCAAGACTGACTATTAGGAGGCCAGTAATTTAGTTGACAGTTTCAGATGATCTTCTGGAGGTGACAGATCCAAGGGATTGCCAGAAAGACCTTCAGAAAACACAAGTTCAACCCAAAGAAGTGCCTTCTAGTCCTCCAGAATTAAACATCACACTGAGCTGGGCTAATGAGCCACCAGACATGTGTGAATAGTTCTATATAAAAGCTGGGCCTCTAGACATTGGAATCCCCAATTTTTGAAACTTTTGTTTAGGGTTTGTATGGAACAAACTTGGCACAAAATTAGCCTGCGCTAGTGACTATGACTGATGAGCCCACACCTAAAGCAATCGTAGTAAATGGAAAAGCTGGATGGCTTGGCTCCTAACCTGGAGTTAGGCTGGCACAAGTCACTTGTGCTGTTCGAGGAATGTTGCAAACACACCATAAAGCATGCTTGCAACACTCTCAGGGCGCAATCCCAGGCACCCTCTCGCATTGCCACAACAGACATTGCACCAACGCGGGGGCGCTGAGCAATGCTAGCTCTAGCGCCGGTCTGGGAGAGCGGGCGGAGAGCTGCCCGTGCACCAGCTAAGCTCGACTGGTGCAGGGGCAGCTCCGGCTGGGAGGGAGGGCGGTTCTGGGCAGGGGGTGGGCGGAACTGGATAGGGGCGGGCAAGGCAGCAGGTGTGCCGGCCCAGGGAGGGGATGGGTATTGGACGCAGCCATTAGGCTGTATCCAAGGCCTCATCCTCAGGCCACATGGCCCCAATTCAGGCCACATGGTCTCCTCGGATCTGTACCTGTGATTTTGCGGGCACAGATCCAAGGAGTACATTGAGGAGGTGCCAGCCTCCCCCTACACTGTGTTGGATACAGTGCAGGCCTGCAGGCCTACCTGCTCCAACGCAGCATAGGATTGCACCGTCAGAGTAAGGGAGGCCAGTGCACAAATGTGCCCTGGCCTCTCTGACACAAAGTGTGTTACAAATGTACTTTACGGTGCGATGTGGTAATCTGATTATGTTCTGATCTTTTTTATTAACTCACTAGCTTTTTGTTACCCGGTGTTGCCCGGGTAACAAAATGATCTTCCAGAGTTTATGAGTTTTGCACCTCTTCTCGCCCCCCATGCTGACGGGGGCCGAACCCGGACTCCATCCGCGTCAGGAGCGTCACCGCTCACCTCGGTGACCCCGGAAACTACGGTTCCGACGCCGATTTTGGCCGTTTTTGACCGTTTTCATGTGGGGGCCCCTGCGCACCCCACCCCCAGGGGCACTGGGGGGGCCTGACCCCTGCAGGGTTTGTCGCCAGGCGTGCCGAGTCTGGCGCCAATCGCTCCAGGCGTTACAGCATGGCATGGCGGACATTTTGTTTCGCACTCCTTCCCACCCCCCATGTTGAGGGGGCCCCGAACCCGAACTCCCAGAGTGTCGGGAGCATCGCCACTCGCCGAAAACTACGGATTCGACACTGATTTCGGCCATTTTTGGCCATCTTCACATGGGGCCCCCTGCACACCCCCACCCCTGGGGGCACTGGGGGCCCCTGACCCCCGCAGTGTTTGTCGCCAGGCCACAAGGCACGCACGTGCCAGGTCTGGTGCACATTGCTCCAGGCGTTCCAGCACGGCATGGCGGATGTTTTGTTTTGCACCCCTTCTGGCCCCCCATGCTGAGGGGAGCCCGAACCCGGACTCCACCGGCGTCGGGATTGTCGCCGGTCATCTCAGCGACCCCAGAAACTACGGACTCAACACCGTTTTCAGCCGTTTTCAGCCGTCTTCACGTGGGGACCCCCGCGTACCCCTGCCCCCGGGGGCGCTGGGGGGTCTGACCCCCGCAGCGTTTGTCACCAGGCGGCAAGGTGTATGCATGCCAAGTTTCGTGCCAATCGGTCCAGGCATTCCAGCAGGGCATGGCGGACGTTTTGTTTCGCACCCCTTCTTGCCCTCCATATCGAGGGGGGGCTGAACCCAGACACCAATGATGTCGGGAGCGTCGCCGTTCATCTCGGTGACCCCAGAAACTGTGGATTTGATGCCGATTTTGGCCGTTTTTGACCGTTTTCACGTGGGGACCCCTGCGTACCCCACCCCCAGGGGCACTGGGGGGGCCTGACCCCCGCAGGGTTTGTCGCCAGGCGTGCCGAGTCTGGCGCCAATCGCTCCAAGCGTTCCAGCATGGCATGGCGGACATCTTGTTTCGCACTCCTTCCCACCCCCCATGTTGAGGGGGGCCTGAACCAGAACTCCCAGAGTGTCGGGAGTGTCGCCACTCGCCTCGGCGACCCCGGAAACTACGGATCCAATGCCAATTTTGTTCGTTTTTGACCGTTCTCACATGGGGGCCCGCACGCACTCCCACCCCCGAGGGTGCTAGAGGGGCCTGACCCCCGCAGTGTTTGTCACCAGGCTGCAAGGCAAGTGCGTGCCGGGTCTGGCTCCAATCACTCCAGGCATCCCAGTGGGGCATGGTGGATGTCTTGTTTCGCACCCCTTCTCGCCCCCTACGCTGAGTGGGGGCCGAACCCAGACTCCAACCATGGCGGGAGTGTTGCCGCTCATCTCGGCGACCCCAGAAACTACGGACTCGACGCCGATTTCTGCTGTCTTCGACTGTTTTCATGCGGGGACCCCCCTGTACCCCCACCCCCAGGGTCACTGGGGGGGACTGACCCCCGCAGTGTTTGTCGCCAGGCCGCAAGGCACGCGTGTGCCGGGTTTGGTACGCATCGCTCCAGGCATTCCAGCAGGGCATGGCGGGCATTTTGTCTCGCACCCGTTCTGGCCCCCCACACCAAGGGGGGGGCGAACCCGGACTCCAATGGCATCAGGAATGTCGCCACTCATCCCCGGGGGAGGCCTGACCCCCATAGTGTTTGTCGCCAGGCCGCAAGGCACGCGCGTGCCGGGTTTGGTGTGCATCGCTCCAGGCGTTCCAGCACGGCATGGCGGACCTTTTGTTTTGTACCTCTTCTCACCCCCCACGCCGAGGGGGCCCCAAACCTGGACTCCAACTGTTTCGGGAGCGTCGCCGCTCATCTCGGTGACCCCGAAAACTACGGATTCGACACTGATTTTGGCCATTTTTGGTCATCTTCACATGGGGGCCCCTGCACATCCCCACCCCTGGGGGCGCTGGGGGGCCCTGACCCCCACAGTGTTTGTCGCCAGGCCACAAGGCACGCACGTGCCAGGTCTGGTGCACATTGCTCCAGGCGTTCCAGCACGGCATGGCGGATGTTTTGTTTTGCACCCCTTCTGGCCCCCCGTGCTGAGGGGGGCCCGAACCCGGACTCCACCGGCGTCGGGATTGTCGCCGGTTGTCTCGGCGACCCCAGAAACTACGGACTCGACACCGTTTTCAGCCGTTTTCAGCCGTCTTCATCGGCCGTTTTCAGCCGGGGGCGCTGGGGGGTCTGACCCCCGCAGTGTTTGTCACCAGGCGGCAAGGTGTATGCATGCCAAGTTTCGTGCCAATCGGTCCAGGCATTCCAGCAGGGCATGGTGGACGTTTTGTTTCGCACCCCTTCTTGCCCTCCACATCAAGGGGGGGCTGAACCCAGACACCAATGGTGTCGGGAGCGTCGCCATTCATCTCGGCGACCCCAGAAACTGTGGATTTGATGCCGATTTTGGCCGTTTTTGACCGTTTTCACGTGGGGACCCCTGCGTACCCCCACCCCTGGGCATGCTAGGGGGGCCTGACCCCTGCAGTGTTTGTTGCCAGGCCACAAGGTGTATGCATGTGAAGTTTCGTGCCGATCGCTCCAGGCGTTGCGGAGCCTATGCGAAACATACATACATACCCCTGCTAACTGGGCAAGAGGCACTTTTTCCAGTGGTGTTCCTCTTATATTTAGCAGGGGGGGAGTAATTCCCCTCATCACCCCTGCGCAGTCTTTTTGGTGGCTGTTGCTGGCGGGCTGCCTTTTTTTTTTTTTTTTAGATTGTGAGTCCTTTTGGGACAGGGAACCATTTAACGTTATTATTACTATTTGCCTGTAAACCGCTTTGTGAACTTCGTGTTGAAAAGCGGTATATAAGTACCTGTTGACTGACTGACTGACATACATATATACATACAAACCCACGCTCTTCTTTATATAGATAGATTTTATTCTGAGCTCTTTCCTGGTCTCTGTCAGTTCTTCAAAAACAAAAGTTCTTGAAAAATAACACTGGAAATGCATCTTAGATTTTGATAGCAGTAACAAGCTATGGAGAGGATATTCAGAGAGTCTCAAACGTTGCTGTGTCACACTATATAGTACCTATTAACATCTTAAATATAATCATGTCCCTGTGAATTAAGTTCCAATATTCCATTTGTCCCAAATATGCTTGACTACCACAAAAGACCATTATACTTTCACAGGGGAAGATGAGATGAAGAAGATTTGTCCTTTTTTTCATAGTGGAGGAAAGGGAGGGGAGCACATGGCTGATAAATGATACCAAGCCACAAATCTAATAAGACATGACAATGCCAAGCAGGACCCTGTTGCTGATATAATTTATTTTACATAGTTTACCTTAGCTCAGTTTGGAAGGAGCTCAGCAATTACGAGCCTTGACTGCTTTCCAAGTATTGTCTCCTGGCACACAAGCGCTACGTGTTCTGTGCATGTGTACTTTGGTGCATTGCCCTCTGAGCATTGTAGTACCAAGCCCCAGCTGTTAACATTGTTTGGAAATTCAGCTGCTACCATTCCTCTCAAAGTCAGGATAGGGAACACCCACCACCCCATAAAAAGTCTTCAAGAAATAATTGAGAAAATTAAACCCAATGGAGAAGATACAGAACTCCACCCCGCTAAAGGCTGCTTGGTCATGTTATTGCAAGCAGCAAGATTAATTGTATTAATTCCTGAAGCTATTAGGCTGCTTGAGATAGCGTATAGCTCCACTGCACCCCCCACCAGCTCTGTTCCTCCTTGCCTGTTTCCTCCTTCCCTGAGGACTTGAATCAAAGCAGGAAACGTGAAGCATGCTGGGATCACTCCCAGAGCACTCTCCATTTCCTCCTTTGCTTGAAGACCCATGCAGAAGAAGGAGCAATCGTGCTCCACCCGCCAGCAGCTCTTTTAAAGCAGCACCCCCCCCCCAAGGACTGGAATGTGACTATCCTCTGTATGGGCCCTTTATACAAAGTAGGCAATACAGAGCACACTGCTTGCATTGCCTGCTTTGATGGGCAGCGCAATCCTAGCGCGCCCTTAGCGTCAACGCTGTGTGGTAGAGTCAACGCGTCATAAGTAGTGCCGACGTGGGGGCACCCATCTGCTGCCCCGCATCGGCGCTAGTGCTCTCTACAAGTAGCCTCGGCCTGAGAGCACCAAAGCCAGTCGGCGCAAGGGAGGCTCCGTTCCATTCTGGGACAGGAATTGGCGGCACGAGGGAGATTGTGGGCGGGGTGAGGGCGGGCTCCAGATTCGGCCATAAGGCCGAATCCTAAGCCCATCTGGGAGGCCCTGATTTGGGCCATGTAATGTGGTCTCCTCAGATCTGCACCTGGTGTTTAGCAGGCACAGACCTGAAGAGCACATTGGCGCGAACGTGCCCTTGCCGTTGGGAGGCTCCAGCCTCCCCAAAGCAGCGTTGGATTTGGCGCTGGCTGGCCGGCCTTGCCAGTCCAGCGCTTCTTAGGATTGCACCCTAAAGAGCTGCACAAAGGAAGGGGCCAATAGGCAGGCCACTTCCATCTGCTGCAGCAGCAGGTGTGGGGAAGGTCACAGATATCCTACACTTGGGCCCCAGTCCACAGCCTGATGCACATGGGCTCATCCACATCATAGACTATGGACTGTGCTGTCAGGCTCGAGAAATCTGAGTTCAAACTCTTGCTCAGCCATGGAACTCACTATGCAGCCTTGGGCTTTTCCCTATCTCTCACCCTAGCCTCCCCCACAAGGCTGTGGTGAGTTGCTCTGCTCCTTGGAGGAAAGACAATATAAGACTATATGAGGTTGTATAATGCCAGCATTTGCAAGCATTTTTTTTTAATATTAGGCTGAAATATAGGGTGTTTGGCAACTCTGCTGAATGGAGGACAGCTGCATTGATGCAGTTCAACAATAATGGCTAATACACTGTTGTGCCCAATACATGGGACTAATTTCTTTTGCCTAGTGGCTTAGGGAGGGTGCCACGAAGGGAGCTGAGTAGAAAGCACTGGCTGTGGTTGGGCGCAGCAGCACAGAAAAACCCACACACTTCTTGCCCCCCCCTCTTACACTCAGATCCTAAATGGAGTGATTCTGGGTGCAAAGGTGTGGCCAGGTGACACACAGGGGTGTGGCAGCTGCCCCAGAGCGCTGTGACATCGCCCAGCCCCAAATGTGCTGTGAGCTGAATACAGCTCTGCTTTTGCCAGTTGTGTACTAGATTTCTTTTTATATAAAATAATGGAGCTGTTTGTCCAACACATTTTGAGGTGTATCTCTAAGCTGTCCTGTGCGTATGATGTAAAATGTAAAGAGTGAATGCTACGAGGAGAACTGTCTCTGTCAAAGGGCCAGTATTGGCTCCAGATTCCTTTCAAATATACGCTCTCTGACAAACCCATGTCTGCTGATATATCCTATGTAGAATGACCCTAAGCCAGGGGCATAACTTTGGCTGGACCTGAAGGGCACCTGCCCTGGGCACTATGCCAAGGGGGAGCATGACTGCCCCTCAGGCTCCCCCCTGATTATGGAGGAGGTGCTGGTGGCTTTGCACAGCTGTTCCTTCTCCTTCAAAGGGGAGCCTCCAAAGGAGAAGGAACGGGGTGCAAAACCACTGCAACAAATGCTCTTTCCTCCAGGGAGAACCTAGTAGTGATGTAATAACATCACATGACACCACAATGTCACTGCCACAGGCGCTGGGCAGTGCTATGCCTCTGCCCTAAGCTGACCTTGTCCTTAAGATAGCAGAATTTGTATGAATTCTCAGCATTAGTCAATGTGTTCAAAATTCTCAACTGATTCTCCTACAGAGCCATGCCTTCCAAATAGTCAATTTAATCCTTCCCATGTTAACTCGCCACAGCTGTTTTTGCTGGCTCATTGGTTAATCCTTCTGAATTTGGGGTCCTCCTACAAAGAGCTGAGTCATCCCTGTAAGACAGTTTGCAAATCATCGTTTGTCATCTTTCCGTCCAAGAAAGTGCAACAGTTGATAAGTCTCAGAGAATTTGACTGCATTTCAAACCACATATGTTCATGCTCTGTCCTGTGAAATCATGTGGGAAGGGGTTTTTATTTTTTCCTCTGAAGTAAAACAAACTTTATTTTAACAAGAAGCATGACTTTTAGCCAACATGTGTCATTTGGTAAAGCATCAGCAATTAGCCATACTGACACTCAAGAAATCTGCCTTTGTTGGCACGTATTGTAAATAATATTGTTCAGTAGTGTCCAAGCTTTATTTTAAAGGCCCTTTAAAAAGAAATCTGCACCTTGATCCAGCAAAAGCAATCTTCTGTGTATGTGGTTGATGTAGATGCAAATGTGCATCTGAATGCATTGCCAAGTGCATTGCAATGCTTACGTTGGCCCACTTGATGGGAATACAGTACTTGGGTATTGGCACATCACATCACAAAACTTATATTGGACCCCTGGCTGTACATGTGCACATCAAACACCAAAACTGGAGGGATGTGGGATGAAAGGAGTTCACTGCAACACATATAAGAGACCTACTTCCAATATTTTTAAAGCAACAATTTGATTTCAATGGCATATTACACTAAACTGCTGTTTATTACAACGTTATTAAGTTCATTACACTGGAATGAGGGAGAGTTCTGTGCATCCCCAAACCTATGGATTTTCAGTGTGCAAAATGTAAAGTTTTGATTTTGGAAACTATCTCATTTTAAAAATCAATAACTGATACAGACACCTACCTGGCTATAATTAGGGTTACCGGATACAAACTGGGACAGGGTGCCTATAGCTTTAAACATTGTCTAGAAGTGCGGGTTTGAGCTGGTGCAGCTCATCACTGAAGGGTTTCAAAAGCTGCACCTGCGAGAATTCCCTCTTCTGTGCAATGGCTGTAGGAACTCTGTCCCAGTTTGTATCTGGTAACCCTATAGCTAGGGTTGACCTGAGTGGTAGCTAGGAATGGAAATATTTTTAGAGCCACCAATGAAGTAAGGGATTATCGGAGTGAGATAGATTTTGGACTATCACAGGGGATGCTGGGGAACAACACTGAGGGTAATATCTTTGCACCCTTTACCCTCAAAGACCCTGCAAGGTATACTGAGTGAGTTACATCTCTTGGTCTGGTCTGTGAAACTGCTTGAAATGGCAACATATTTGGGGTCACTTTCATTGCTGATACCATCAACAGGTTAGAGAAGAGGCTTCTATTAAAAACTTTCTGCTTTCTAACACAACAAAGCTGATACCGGAACGGAGAAAGTGCTTTGTGCCCAGTGTTTGGCAACCTTGTGTGTGTGTGTTCACATTTGATTCAAAAAAGAAAAAGCAGACAAGCAGGGCTGGGGGACTGTTTTCTAGCTGGGCCTTGCTAAGTATGTTACAGCACAATCCTATGCATGTCTACTCAGATGTGAACTCCATTACGTTCAGTGGGACTTACTGCCAGATACGTGTGTGTACGATTGCAGCCTAAGGGAACTATAATTTTACACCAGGATTAAATGGAAGCCTCCGAAGTAAATTCTGAGCTGTCAATAAACAAACTCACAAAATCCCTGTTTCTCTAATTCCACTAATACAGAATCCCTTTGTAGTCTTGGACTGGGAGAGCACAAATTGAGTTTAATTTACAAGAGTTTTGACCCAAAAAAATTCATTGTTCTAAACATTGTTCTGGTGTGTTGTGTTCTCCTCCCTAACAATAAACACAGAACTTACAAATCTGCTTTATTAGCAGAAGGGAGGAAATCTAAGCCGGTGATTTATTGGATGGCCATCCATTTGGGAAATAAATTGCTTTACTATAATCCATCTCATATTTAAACCAAGTGTTCCCCATAATCGTTGGAGTCAGCAGGAGTCTTTCCACTGCAACAAGAATCTCACCCTGGTGGTCCAGTCCCCAAGAGAACCATTTAGGTGGGAGGCTCCTCAGCTACGATTCCAGGGTGCCAATATCTCTGCCCAGCACACCACCCGTCCTTGTTTGAATCATGACCCAGCATTTCTAACAGTCTGCAAAATATTTGTCAAATAGAAGTGGCATGGATTTAATGTGTGTTGACAAGCTAAACATGAACAAATCACTGGGTCCAGATGGCATCCCCCCAAGAGTGCTTAAGAAATTCGAATGTGAAATTACTGATCTCCTAGCAAAGATATGTAACCTGTCCTTTAAATCAGCCTCCATGCCAGAGGGCTGGAAAGTCCTTTCAAAAAAGTACTGCACGCCTTTTTATCCCTCTTGTTGGGTTCCCAGAGGCAGCTGGTGAGCCATTCCAGGGCTTGATGGAGCAGCTTTATGATCTTACTAGCCTTTTGTTACCCGGCGTTGCCCGGGGGACAAAGTATCCCCAGCTTCTATTAGGAGAAGGAATGAATACAGGGACAGAATCAAGCAAAGGAGCGTAATGAAATTGTCACACTCACTGAACCATGTCTGCAGGTCCTATGGTAGGGCAGTCAGCCCTCTGGAAACCGGTAGCTCTCAGATCCGACTGGGTGTTGGAACTCTCTGGATCCTGCTCTTTCCAGCCTGGGCAACGCAGGCAGTGCAAAGCAGTTTCACTCTCATTTTGGATTAGTCCCTGTGTATCACATAACCTGCAGAATCGCTTGTGACCACAGGGTGGCAGCAGACCTCTGGTCCAATGCAATCCCCTTGGTCTGGACGTTCTAGCCCCCCTCCCCGAAAAACCGGGGGCTGTAGGGGGGTCTGACCCCCGCAGTGTTTCCTTCCAGGCTGCAAGGTATGTGTGTGCCAAGTTTCATGGCACTCGGTCAAGGCGTGGGGAAGCCTATGCATAACATACATACATACACACATACAGACACACACACACACATACCCACGTCCATTTTTATATATATAGATATACAGCACCATGAAGCAAATAAAACTCTGTGACAGATTACCTTTTGTTTTCTTTCATGAATCCTTACTTTTTATTCCATCTGGGATGGCACAGCCTTCCCTGTGCCGTAAAGCAGAATATCTCAATATGAAACATTCTCTTACCAGAGTGAGACACCTTATCTTATCACCTTAAGAGCGCAACCCTAACCTGGAGGTAGGCCAGCACAGTTAGGCCAGCACAGTTTGGCTGGTGAAAGGGCCACTATAAACTGCATTTGGATCACTCTCCAAGTCAGGGAGGATGGCACACGTCTGTGTGCTGGCCTCTCTGACTCTGAGAGTGGTCCAAACATACTTTACGATGTGCCTTGTACCAGCCAAACTTTGTTGACTTAACTGTGCCAGGTTAGGTTAGGATTTCACCCTCAATCAGTGATATTTGACCCAACATTCCCTTATCCCAAGGAGGCCTCCAGGGCCCTTGCAGGATATAACACATGCCCCATTGGCATAGCTGCGTGGGATTTATGAAGGATTGTGTTGCCCAAGTTGTACATCCTGACTGTTCAGCAAGCACTCTATATTCTCCCCTACAGTTTCCAGGGTGATATGAGGGGAGAATGTCTACTGTAGGAATCTGGGAGCAGAATTTCCTTTTTGAGGACCTTAGAGAAGCTGATGCCAAGCTAATGTTGCTGATACTTTTATGGATGACAATCCTATTTCTTTAAGGGTCTGCGGGCCCAGTCCTATCCAGCTTTCTAGTGCTGATGCAGCCGTGCACTGCATCCTGCAGTGGTGGGACAATGGTTGAGGCCTCCTCAAGGTAAGGGAACATTTGTTCTGCTTAAGGCTGCATTGCAGCTGCATCAGTGCTGGAAAATTGGATAGAATTGGGCTTTGAATCAGCCAGGGATGGGCGCTTGAGGACGCAACCCCACCCCATCTCTGAGTTGGCGTTACGCCACTAGCGCCGATGTGGAGATACCCACCTGCACCCTTGCGTCAGCACTAGAGTGCTTGGGCCAACGCTACTCCTAACATCAGCCCAAGAGCACCAGTGAAGAGCCGCCCTTGTGCCAGCTGAACTTGGCGGGAAGGTGGCAAGAACTGGGCAGGAGAGAGGAACTAGGGAACCATCAGGAGCTGGTTTATCAGCAATTGGTCCATCAGTTGGTCCATCAGCAATTTCTCAGGGACAGATCCAAGGAACCCATAGTGGAAGCTGGAGCCCTCCCAAGATGCACTGGATACAGCACAGGCCTGCCAAGTGCACACTATGGCTCTTGAGTCAAGTTGCAGGGTCACTGACTCATGACTCGACCGGTAACTTGGTCTTAGTGGCTTCAGCACATCTCTGGAATCAACCGTTTGTCCTCCCCTTGACTGAGATTCAGATGGCAATCCATTAGGGTTAAATCAGACTTGGGACAAATCTCAATAAGTTACAGTAATGGAAAAAGTTAGCAAAGCCTACTGTCCTGTTATGTCACATTTGCACATCAGCCTTTGCAAGCCACACTTAACAGTACTGAACTCAAATCAGATGATCCACACGCACAGCAAAATTGCATGGTGCAGCTTCCTGGTCTGCAGGTAAGAGACTGCATTTTTGAATGTTCAGTCAAAGCAAAATGAAAAAAAAGTCATGAAAAAAGCTTTGTGCATGGACAACTTTGTAGCACTCTACGTGCAGTCAGCAGCCTAATTTGCATAAGATGGGGTCGATGGTTGAGGGGTCGAAATTTCTAGTTGCAGTGACACTTGGAGAGATAGGGCTCAGGTTTGAGTCTGGGAGTTTTCTGAAGACTAAGGTCTTCAGATGTGTTACTTTTCAATTTGTTTGATGCTTATTTTCCTTTCTTTAAAAAAGTGTGTGTGTGTGTGTGCGTGCGTGTGTGCGTGCGTGCGCGCGCGCGCAAAAATGCCATGAAACTAGGATGGGGAGGAGGTCCCACTGTACTGCACTGTCCCACTGTTTAGCACTTGGTCCCACTGTACTGTATATCTGCAACTCTTCCATGTACTCTTCCATGCAACTCTTCCAAAGAAGAAGGAAAAGCTTCAGTTGAAATTCAATGGAAGCTTTTTTTTTCTCTTGTAAATGACACATGGAAGAATTGTGGTGGGGCAAAAGGGTCCCTATCCCAAGGACGTTTTGCTGCATTTTGCAAAGCCTTCAGTTGCTATTGGTTTGTTTTCATTTTTTAATTAAGGAAGAAAAACAAAGGCTACACAAATGCATTAAAAGTTATGTGCTGTTTGGCCCTAAGGGATACCCTCTGCTTATCTGGATAAATATATTTTTTGAGTTGGCACTATCTCCAGAACATTGAGGCCATCTTTACTCACTCAATGACTGTCAAGGGAAAGCTGATGACCAACTGGGACATTTTTTGCTGTTTGAATATACCCTACAGTGGCCCAGGCCCCACCAAAATGGTTGGCTAAAACATCTCAACCAACTCAGGCCAAGACATGGGGGGGGGGAGAGAGAGAGAGAGAGAGAGAGAGAGAGAGAGAGAGAGAGAGAGTCCTTTGTTCTTAATGCTTTGGTGATTATGATTTTGAAAACTGCCCTCACAGTACATTTTGGCCTTCTTTTCTTCTTATTCACTGTAAATGTATTTGGATTACCAAACAGACATCCCATTTGGATTGCCCTTCTCCTTGATTGATGGACCTGCTACAATGACTCAAGCATCTGGGTATATTTTAATATACGTTCATATTATTTGAACATGTATTTTTGCTGCGAGGCCAACTGTGTTAGTGAGACTGTGTGCAGGAACTTTGCCGCTTCATTATTTTTTTTTCCTCTGCTGCAACCAAGTGGACTGGTTGTTGCTGATGGAGACAAAAAAAAATCACAGATTAAAATTCACCATAATAGCATAAAGTTTAACAAATAATTAAAAGATTATGATCAAATAAATGAAATACCTTTTGGACAGCTTCAGCAGAGTATGCAGGACAGCTATGCTTGGAGTAGGGGGGGGAGGACTATGCCAAAAATAAATGGCCTTATCCAAACATCACTGCCCATAAAACTGTATACTTTTATAGAGCTCCTTTTGGTAAAGCACCATGGATGTACTTCATCAGCACAAGTTAAAATGGAAGCATGCAAAACCCATAAACGTTCGGTAACTCCGGTTTAGACTGGAAAATTCCACTATCTCCATTCATTTGAAATCTATAGCACAGAGAAGTAAGTTAGCCACCCAGTGATCGTGGAGGCTGAATGCAAGGGGGGTACAGGGTGTAGTATGTACCTGGGCTTAGGGTCAAAAGGGGGGCCAGAAGCCAAAGGAGGGGGCCCATAAATTTCCTAGGATCTTACATTTTCTGATCTTACCCAGGCCTGTTGCCTGAGTGGATGGTGAGGGGGATCCCCTACCTGCGCAGCTGCTGCTGCTGCTACCACAAGCCATATGCGCCAGGTTGAGGAGTGCATACATAACACGGTGTCAAGTCTGGGAGGAAACTGGCCTGCTTCCGGAGCTCTTTGGCTCGTGGATCCACTTACCATGAAGGAGTGTGTAGGAGCTCAGGGACACAGTCGCTGGACTACGGCTGCTGCAGAAGTAAGTTTTGGTATGCACAGGACAGGGCACTTTCCATTCAAGTGTGAGCCTAAATACGATGATGCAATAATTTCCTATATGTAAAAGGTTTTTGGAGAGACTTAGGAGTGCATTTGGTTTTCTGTATTTCTATATCTAGCCTCCAATACTATGCAGACTGGTGGAGTTCAGGTCCGCATTGGGAAGCCTAGTAAACTTGGGCTCCAAGGCTCCATATTCTGGAGATCACCATTCTCCTCCCAACCTGTTTTGCCCCTCCCCATCCCATTCTGCTTGCTCCCATCATCACCCTTGCTCTTCTCTTTCACCCCTCCCTTTCCCTCTTTCTATCCCCTGATTAAATTCCTCTTGAAGACCCTGGCTGAATGAGCAACAGGCTGCACAATCCCGGGCTGCCTGTAGCACCAACGCCATGTCATAGCATCGGTGCAACTGCATCAAAGCCGACCAGCGCGACAGAGGTGCCATGTTGGGATGGGGGTGGGCGGGGGGAGGGAGGTTCTGGGCAGGATGAGGGCAGGACATGGGCAGGCCAGCAGGCAGGCCAGCCCATCCGGGAGACTTGGGAATTGGTCATAAGGCCAAATCCTAAGCCTGATCGGGAGGCTGTGCGGCTGTTTAGCAGGTGCAGATCTGAGGAGCACATAGGGGAGCACCGGAGCCTCCCCTACGGTAAGGGCATGAATGTGCCCTTGCTGTGAGGAGGCTCCAGCCTCATCTATACTGCATCAGGGTATGGCACAGGCCGGCCTCGCCATTCCGGCACGGTATAGGATTGCGCCCTGAATCAGATTCTCCTGCATCCAAGCTGATCATTATGGTCAGCATGCAGTACAATTCGAGCGATTCACCGTTGCTGCTCTCCCCTTTTATTTCCTCTGTTGCTTTTGGACTTGTTTGTTGCAAGAGTCATAAGTACTGCACGTTGGAGCGGTATCTGCAACTCTAGCAATATGCCATTATTTAGTCTGATATTTTTGGGACCAGAATTTCTTGGAAGTTTTGACTGATGCTCACTACAAAGAAAACAAGGCCTTTTTCGCTGTGCATGACTTTTGTATTAGAAAAGAAAGCTATAAGCTGCAGGCTCCTTCTTGACAGCTGAAGTCACCCATTTATAGAGGTTAGAGGGCTCAGGAAAAACACTAAAGTGAACTGCAGTGTTCTTCTGCTGTCTTAAAATGCACAAAACACAAAATTTATTATTCGGTCCTGGAGACAATCCTAAACAGACTCTCCAAACTCATTTTGAAAGGAGTCCTTATTTCAAGAAATAACTCTGTGTTCCAGGACACAATGCCCATATTCAAAGATTAAACGAGTCCAGTACATGACAATAGTAGGTTTACCATGCATTCTCTGTTTTTAAAGGGGAATATTATGTGGCTATTGATGACATAGAACCAATGGGGCTTTTTGAAATGATCCTTCATTGAAGTTCGACTTTATGATTTATGGAACAATATACCTTCTCTGCTCACATTCAGGCCTGTTGGAAACAGATTTGGGGCCGGGGGGGGGTATTAATAACATAATGAGATTGCAGAAACATGCTCTGAATCCAATAATGGAAGTAAGAGATGTTCCATAGCTCTCATTCAATGTTTTGTCTTCAATGAAAATATACTCATCAGAGCTGTTGGCCACTGCAATGTCTCCCAAATCCAGCATTAACTGTCCAAAGATCATAAAACACGCTTATGTTCTTGTTTAACTGTTTAAAAATAAGACGTTTTGGGCCCAATCCTATGCTTTTTTGGCACCACGCGGTACAGCAATGCCAAAAATGGCAACCACCTTATCCTGTGGGGCCAGAGAAGTCGCTGGAGTTCTTGCGGTAAGGTACATCGGTTACCATGTGTAGTGCCCCACCAGCCCCAATGTTCTGTGCCAGCTATTTAGCAAGAGAGAGAGAGAGAGAGAGAGAGAGAGAGAGAGAGATGTGAACAAAAATAACCAAAAATGTCCTAAGGCTCATTTCAGTGTCTTCCTCTAGTTTGGATTCCTTTTGCACAGTGGTGTCATCCAAATGATTTAGGAACAGGTACTCACTTTTGATTGGCACTTGTCGGGGTCCGCCCACCGGAAGTGACATTGTAAGCCGGAAGTGATGTCATGATTGTTGCCATGGATGTGATCATGTTTGTAATAACTTCAGCTTGTGGTTAGTGTTGATTTAACTTCTATTGCTTTGCTTTCTAGAGATGTGTATATACATATTTTGCTTCAATTGTTCCCTGGTTGTTCCCTGGTTAAATAGCAGGGGCCAGCTTTGAGTGGGCGGGGCCAGCTCAACTTCTAGGAACCGGTACTCGCGTAGTGGTGCATAGTGGGTGCATGACATCACTGCTTTTGCACCTTCCGTATATTTGGAATGTAAGATCTTTGGGTTCCCTCTCAATCTGTGACACGTCTCACAGCACCAGTCTTAAGCAGCGATGACATAGTAAGGCCGACATAGCAGGGCTGCATCCTCAGGCCATCAGGAGGCGGCAGCAGCACAGCGCAAGGCAAGGGGAGGTTGCTATGGGGCTGCTCACATCTGCGCCTGCTGTTTTGCAAGCGCAGGTGCACGTGCTCAGCCTGAATTGGGGCTGCCGAGGCTGGGGACAGGGTTTAGGATTCAGCACAATGGTCGTCATGCATCACCGCTCCCATTGCCGCCCACTGCGCAGCTGCGTTCCGCCCCTGGCACACCCTCGGCAAGATCCTGCGCCAACTAAGCGCCGCTGACGTTTGACTGGCACACGGCCGGCGCTGCTGATGGGCTCAGTAGCACCTGTGCACCGACGCTGCTGCTTGTGCCGGTCCAGCACCTGACTTGCTGGTGCAGATTCTCTTGACGGCCCGTTTGTGACCGCACTGGACCCATGCAAGAGCAAAACGCCGGCGCAACACCAGTATAGGATTGCACTCTCAGTTATATATAATGATGAATGGCTTCTCCATAAAACGAATGAGGCATCAGTCCAGGTCTGTTTGCCTTTAAAGAGATGCCCAAGGGTAAGTGAGCAAGGGTCATGAAAAGAAGGTGGCAGATGGCAGCTTGCTCACCCCCCCCCCCACACACACACTATAATTATATATATATAAATGGACGTGGGTATGTGGGTGTGTATGTATGCGGGTGTATATGTATGTATGTTATGCATAGGCTCGGGAACGCCTGGACCGATCCGCACGAAACTTGGCAGGAATACACCTTGCAGCCTGGAAGGAATCACTGCAGGGGTCAGACCCCCGTACAGCCCCCGGGGGGGGAGGACAGCAAGGGGATTGTATTGGAGTGAAAGTGTGCTGCCACCTTGTGGTCACAAAGGATTCTGCAGGTCATGAGCTGGGATTGCACTCACTGAGCTGATACACAGGAAGAGACCTCAGAAATGAAAGTGAAACTGCTTTGCACTGCCTGAGTTGCCCAGGCTGGAAAGAGCATGATCCAGAGAGTTCCAACATCCAGTCGGATCTGAGAGGGACCTATTTCCAGAGGGCTAACTGCCCTACCACAGGACCTGCAGACATGGGTCAGTGAGTGTGACAATTTCATTACGCTCCTTTGCCTGATTCTGTCCCTGTATTCATTCCTTCTCCTAATAGAAGCTGGGGATACTTTGTCCCCCAGGTAACAAAAGGCTAGTGCTACATAAAAGACATGGAGGCCAAAGGTATCTCACTTGTTAACACTGTAGAACTTGTGCAGGAAATCTAGTGCCTTAGGACACAATCCTATGCATTGCTATTAAGGGCGCAATCCTATACTGTGCCGGCCTTGTAAGGCCAACATAGCAGGGCAATATCTTAAGGCCCATTAGAAGGCAGCAGCAGTGAAGGGGAGGCCAAGGGGAGGTTTCTCCCTTACACCTGCGTAACCCCTATGGGCCTGCTCAGATCTGCACCTGCTGTTTTGCAGGCGTAGTAATGCCCCCTGAACACCTCTGGAACGCCCTCGCAGAGGCCCTGCGCCGACTGAGCGGCACCAACACTCACCTGGTGCACGGCCTTAGTGCTGACGCAGATGCGCTTTTTGGCCCGTTCACGACAGCGGCCGGCCGGCACAAGAGCACAGCATCAGCGCTAAGGGGGGTATAGGATTACACTGTAAGAAGTAAGTCTCATTGTGTTGCAAAATCCCCCTACTAGAGACACCTTTTTTTTTTCCCCAATGTAGTCTTGGAAGAACACTGCCATCTAGTGATCATTCTTGTATTTCAGGAGTTGGAGTGTCTATTTCCAGGACATAAAGAAATATAGATGTTGAAAAAAACGATACAGGTTGTCTAGGTAATTAACTTTCATTGAGGCTTAGACAATTTCGAAAACCAGACACTTGTAAGTGGCATTGTATGATTTGAAAAAGCTGTGAAAAGAGAGCATGGCATGTTCGTTTTTCCTGAACCGTGGTCAAATAATTTAATACTATAATGACCAGTGTAGATTGTATTAGAGGCCCCTTTTTCAGACATCCAAAATATGGAATATTCCAAAATCCAGATATTATTGTACAAGAATTTTGTTTAACTTTTTGCAGTGTGAACACTAGACGTTATTGTGCCCATTCTCATGTACAGTGCATTATTTGCTCTGTGGTTTGTATCTGTATAGGGATGTGGTGGTGCTGTGGGTTAAACCACCGAGCTGCTGACTGGAAGGCTGGCAGTTTGAGACCACACAACAGAGTGACCTCCCATTGCTTGTCCCAGCTCCTGCCAACCTAGCAGTTCGAAAGCACCTAAAAATGCCAGTAGATAAATAGGGACCACTTCGGTGGGAAGGTAACGGTGTTCCGTGTGCCTTGGCATATAGACATGCTGGCCACATGACCATGGAAGCTTGTCCTAGGACAAACACTGGCTCTTTGGCTTAGGAACGGAGATGAGCACTGCCCCCTATAGTCATTCACAACCAGACCATTCGGTTGTGGGGAAACCTTTATCTTTTTTTTTTCTTTCTATTTTTGTATCTGTATAGACATTTTTGGCCTCAAAGAGGCCAGCAGACACCAGTATGGGTCATGGTGAAGAGAGCAAGCATTTCCCATTGTATTTGTGCAATTATTCTGCAATCCAGACAAATCTAAAATCCAGACACCTTCCCGTCCCAAACAGTCCAGATAAGGGATACTCAAATTACATTTTGGAATCCCTGGTCAAGATGTCCATTGCAGCAATCCTATTTTAAATTGTGTGCTCCAGAGATTATACAAGTTAACAGTAAAAGATGATTCATTGAAATATATTAATGACAATACAAAAGCAAAGCATTTTTTTGTGTGGAAGTAAGCACCATTGAAAACAATTAGGCATATTTCCAACTTGAGCTGATTAGTGCTGGAAACTACAGATGCCAGAACATAAACGGTGGTGTTGAGTTAAATTAAAGTCTATGTCTGTAACCAGAGCATATCGAATTTATCAGCATTGCCAAAATAACTGGGTCATGAAGTGAAATTATATTCATCTGTTTTTACCACTTTTATGCACTGTTTCCAGGGTTTTTAAAAATGTTTCTTATTAGTGGAGATGGAGTGGAGAATCAGAATCACATTTTGCTAAACCATTAGATCTACTAAATAGTCATCATCAATCAGTGTTCAACAAGTGAATTATTTATTTCAACATCTGCTTTTGTGCAACTGGTGAAATGGACTATGGTCTACAAAAGCGTATCCTGAAATAAATCTGTTAAGTTCCTATCCTATTGTGGCTTTGTGCTACCGGAACTAGTGTTCCAGCAAGGCCCTTTATGGCAGTTCAAAAGCCGGATGTCGGTCATGTGCTTCCAAGCTGCTAGCAGAATCAGTCTATAGCACAGCACATGCCTTCACACTGGATGTTCTTCACATACCTCCCGACCTAAAATTCCATCCTAACAAGGTAGTCATGCCATTTTGGATCTGTACTTACTAGTCAAACTACTGGCTGGTTGACCATTTTAAACAACAAGAAAGTAGTGCTACACATGGTGGACACAACTCTATTCACAAATGTATACATTTTTCTGAAGTAGCTATATTTATGGAAAAGACATTCTCTGAGGCACATCATGGACTACATTCATACAGAGGCACAAAAGATATGCTTATGTTTAAAAAAGAAATACACACCTACAATTTCTATGTACAATATCCCGTGCATGATGCAAAGTGCTTTGACCTGGTGGTAAATGAGACTACTGTGCAAAGATTATCCAAGGCACATATTCCATTTAAATAGCTAACCGTCATGGATGATCAACAGGGGTTAGATGCCAAACTATTATTTGCACCTTGGAAATCGCCTTGCTGTACACCAAATATCTACTCATACTTTTCATGTGCTTTCCAAATATGGTTTAAAAATGTGCTGCTGAGACAAGGTACATTTAACTAACTGGCATACACTCTGTGAATTACATAGATGCCATCCCATGAATTTTCAAACAAATCACAGTGTAACAAATCTTTGATAAAACAGTGTGACATTTTCCCACATTTACAATGCCAGCCTCTCTATGGCACTCCTATCCTATCTACATATTCTTTTCAAAGTGACAAGTTCGTGGTGGGCCACACTGACCTGTGAGGATTGTGTATATGTTAGTTGACTACATAAAATGTTTAAGGTTGCAGTCCTATATCCACTTTCCTGGGAGTAAGCCCCATTAAAATCAATGCGATGTACTTCTGAGGAAATATGACTGAGGGTGCAATCCAAACCTGGAGTTAGGCCAGCACAGTTAGGCCAGCAAAGTTTGGCCAGCACAAGGGCACCATAAAACATGTTTGGACCACTCTCAGAATCAGGGAGGATGGCACATGTCCGTGTGCTGGACACTCTGACTCCAAGAGTGGTCCAAACATCCTTTACAGTGTCCCTTGTGGCAGCCAAACTTTGCTGGCCTAATTGTGCCAGTGTAACTCCAGGTTAGGATTGTGCCCTAAGACTGTGCTGGAAGAATGGCTTCTAGTCAAAATAAAAAATGTTAACTGATCCTTCCCATTGCACATCACCATAGGATCCGCAGGTTAAAAAATAAATTATGTTATCAAATTTTCATTCAAGATGGACAGCCTGATCCAATATGCCCTGGCATCAGAACTACAACCACAGCGCTAGGTGTCACAAACATGCTGTAAAGCACAATTGTGCCACCCAGGGAGTAAGGCCTGATCAATGTCGCAGTCAGATCCTCGACCATTGGCAAAGACAAGGCAATTGTTGAGTGGTGTGGGGGCACGGGGAGGGTGGCTGTTGGGTGGGCTCAGGTATTCCTAGGTAGAGGGAGGGCGGGTGGCTCGTAGGAAGGACACTCCTGGGAGAGGGTGGGACTGGTGGAGGCCTCTTCCATTGTATCCAATTCCCGCTTCCGGGCTCCATACTCTGAGGAGCTCTCAAGCTGCTCAAATCCAGAAGCGGCCATTTGGCACTAGTGCTCCTGTGCTGGATAGGACTGGGCCATTAATTTCCTTACAGCCAAATCCTAGCCAACTTTCCAGCACTGATGCAGCTGTGACAAAGGAATGTGCACTTCATCCTGCAGCGGGAGGGTGGGTAGTCACAGAGGCCTCCTCAAGGTAAGGTAACATTTGTTCCCTTACCTCGAGGCTGCATTATGGCTGCATTGGCACTGGAAAGTCGGAGAGGACTGGGCTGTTAACTACAGTGTTCTCAATATATTTCTGTCACAGCAGGAGGAAACTGATGTATGGCAATGTTGTGGCTCTAAACCTCCACAAACTTGTTCTTCTTTCAGATATAAAGTGGTCCCTTTTTAACCAGGCAGAAGAAATACCTACAAATAACTTTGTCTTGCTCTAATTGATAAAAGCATGTTGCCAAACCTCCTCCGAAGACACACAAAAGCAAAATAGCCGATTCCCGCTAAGAACCCAACTATTAGCGTGGTGCCAAACACCCTTGGAGCCCTCTTTCTGGCCACTCGAAATGCAGTTGGAAGGACCGCTGAGATTAGTATGTTGTTGACGTGTCCCAAAACCTTGTGAAATGCTTTTCTCTTCAAGACACGCTCATAATAGGCTTCCAGGTTAGGTCGCTTTCCATTCCCCCAGTTTCTCCTTGCCAGTCCAATGAACTTCAGCCGATGCAAGGTGACAGCCAGGGATACATCCGCCAAGCTGAAGAACTGGCCACAGAGCCAAGGTTGAGATCCATTTTCTAATTGGAAATAAAGACAAAAAGAATTGGAGACCAATATAATGCACTAGGATGTGAAACACACACACACGGGAGCGGGTGTGCCACATTGTTCTGGCAAAGACACAAATAGGTCATCTTGAGAGCATCACTATAATCAAAACAGCCAGGAAGCACCTACTTCTGGTAAAGGGTTTTTTTTTTTCTCCAATAAGCAAATTAATCTAAAATGTGTTCTACGTTCACTGAAGAAATCCATGCTTCTTTTTTGCTCTAACACTTAAAGTAGGCTTGTGATTTTTCACAGCCCAGGTGGCCTGCTAGTGACAGTCTGTTAAACTGTTCTGCCCCTTATTTTCCAAATTAAATTTAGCTGGAGCACACCAAGTGAGCTCTTGAAATGTAAACAGCACATCTGTGTACCAAGAGAAAGCAGTTATGCTCTACTCTGGGATTAAATAAAAGTACTCCTTACCTGGTGTTTCTTCATTTCTTCTTTGCAGTTCTGTCTCAACCTGATCCAACACTTTTTCAAGCTCATCGAGTATTTTCTTTAAGTACTTTATGTTATCATGATCCATCAGTTTAGACTTAAAGAAAACACATTGATTAAATATTTAGTTATGATTCATGCACCACTAGACCAACAAAGACAGAGCAGCAGTAATTAGCACATCCGCAAAAGCAGAATTATTCATACATATAAGAGGAACACCACTTGAAAAAGTGCCTCTTGCATATCAGTGGCAGTTGTGCATGCTGGATCCTATCCACTTTTCCTGGCCTGGACCCAGCCCCTTCCTCTCCTCCCACTTACATCAGCAAAATAGCTGGTGTGAGTTCGAGAATATTCACTGGCAATCAGGCGGCCTACCAGGACACAAGCAAATAATATTTTTACTTACTTCTCACTGGTATCTGATAGTCTCTCCCACCACAGAATGCAGCAAGAGCTCCATCAGTGGTGCTGCATGCTATGGACTGATGGGGGAATAGATTTAGACCAGTGCTTCCCAAAGTGTTGGTCGCAACCTACCCACTGGGAAGCAAAACACCGCCACTCCCCCTTAAGAGGATTGGTCCAGTTTTGGGTGTCTCAACAGTGCTGGTTTTCATGCAGAAACCGGAGTTGTGCTTTTGAGTGCAAAATGGGGCTTTTACTAGCTTCAGGGAGACCTGCGGAGGGGGTTGTGGGACTCCCCAACACTGCAGAGCCCCCCACCAATCACCCAGGTATGTTTAAATACCCCCACAGCACCGCAATTGCTGTGGCGCCATCAGGACACCCTCCCCAGCCCCAGCCCCTGCCCTGCAGCAACTTACAGTGGTCCTAACGTCCAAATAAAACTTTGGGAACTGCTGGTTTAGACTATGATGGTTTAGACACATGGTGTCCTACATCAATGTATATGTCCTATACATCCCAAGCATTCTTAGCAATCGGATCCTTCTATTCTTACTTTGAGACGTTTCTGTTTTGCTATGTATGCATCCTGCAAATCTGGGTGTTCTTCAGCAAGCTTCTTCAGTTCAGATTCAGTGTTACCTATTTGGCCTGATAAAAGAGAAATAAGTTCACTAAAAGTTAGGTCTGATCAACCGACATCAGAACTTGTCTTCACAACACTACAAGGAGCCAATGCAAACATGAAATGCTGTTACTATATGAATGGCATGTACTTCGAATTCTGGTTGTTGCATAAGCTGGAATCATAGAGTCCACTGCCAGTTCAGGATGTAAAATGCAGCCGTGTGTATACGCATCCATAGGCAAGGAATCCAAGAGCTCTCTGTAGTGCTGCACCCTTGGATAGTACATGCTTCCTTCTTCTGGCATTAGCTTTGGATTTTTTTCTGAAAAACATGTATATGTGTTGATTAACAGTAGGGTTCAGCAGAGACATGTGTCCCATGTTCCCTTACCACTGCGATACTGTGACGGGAGAAGTTATAGCTCCCCCACTGCCTCCTGCTAAGCAGCTCTGAAGGAACTGCGTGTAAAAAGATAGTAAACACCAATGGCAGGCTGTGGCCATAATTTTTGCATTGTCTCTGTCAGCAAAGGGGTTTTGAGCTGCCCCAGTTTTTCTGTGAACATAACATAAGAACATAAGAAGAGCCCCACTGGATCAGGTCAAAGGCCCATCTAGTCCAGCTTTCTGTTTCTCACAGCGGCCCACCAGATGCCTCAGCAGCCCACAAGACAACTAATATGTGCATCTTGTTGCCACTCCCTTGCATCCGGCATTCCAAGGTAGCCTACTTCTAAAATAAGCAGGTTGCACTAACCATCATGGCTTATAGCCTGCAATGGACTTTTCCTCCAGAAATATGCTCAGTTCCCCTTTTAAAGGCATCTAGGCCAGATGCCATCACCACCTCCTGTGGCAAGGAGTTCCACAGTTTAATTACCCGCTGGGTAAAAAAAGTATTTCCTTTTATCTGTTCTCACTCTCCCAACGCTCAATTTTAGTGGATGTGCATGGCAGGAACCTAACCGCACATGTCTATTGAAGTATTTCAATTTATTCAAGGCAATGGCAAAGCGTTTGGGCATGTAAACAAGACCTTGTGTGGCAAGGTGTCATTTATGCTCAGTATTTATATTTACAAAAATGGTACAAGTGCTCTTCTTACCATCCACAAACGTCTCCTCAAGGTAGTCAATGATCTGAGTGGCATCACAAATTATGCTTTCTCCATGAATGAGCACAGGGACTTCTCCAGACGCATTCAGCCGCATGAACCAAGGCTCATTATGTTCACTCAGTGGAAGGCTTACATCATGCTCTTCACATTTCAGCTCCTTTTCCGCAATGACCAAACGCACCTGAAAAAGACATGTGAACTTCCCTGTTAAAGTTTTGATTTGTTTGCAAGGAAAGCAGGAAATACATTTTTATAATAGAATACAATAAAATTTACACTTGTCCAGTAAAAATAGTAAATTTTTCATTGATTCACAGAAATAAAATGGAGGTCCATCGTGGGCTATAGGCAATGATGGATTGTGCAACCTCCTTACATTAGTAGTAGACTACTTCAGAGTACTGGGTACAAGGGAGTAGCAACAGGATCCAAGCATCTTGTTGTCTCATGCCTCCCTGGGGCACCTGGTGGGCCGCTGTGAGATACAGGAAGCTGGACTAGATGGGCCTTTGGCCTGATCCAGCAGGGCTCTTCTTATGTTCTTATGTTCTTACCAGCATGATTGACATTAATGTGGAACTATACTGTATATTCTATTTGAATGGTAGGGGTTGTGGGTTGAACAATTCTTTCATTTTTCACAGAGCACAATCCTACCCAGCGCTGGATTGGCAAGGCTGGCTGGCCAGTGCCAAATCCAACGCTGGGTTGGGGAGCCTGGAGCCTCCCCGTGGCAAGGGAACGTTCGTTCACTAAACAGCAGGCGCAGAGGAATCGGCACCGCACAGCCTCCTGAGCAGGCCTAGGATTCGGCCTTATGGCCGAATCCGGAGTCCGCCCACGTCCCGCTCTCAACCCACCCACATTCCACCCTCCTCCCACCAATCCCACGGCCCCCCCAACGTGGAGCCTCCCTTGCGCCAGCCAATGTGGCCAATGTGAGGGAGGCACGGTGCAGGCGCAATGGGACCAGCGCTGCCTGCAGCGTCGGTCCTGATGCCTTAGCCCCAATGCGGGGGTACTGATCAGCACTCCCGCATCAGTGCTAAGCCCTCAGTGTCGACACAACCCTGTTGCATCGACGCTGCACGGGGTATAGGATTGCGTTGCCCATCTATCCTCCTTCCAACCTTTTCACAGTGTTTTTTTTTTACTTCTGATTTATGCTGGAGTTGACTAAGACAGATCCTTAGCAATCCATGCCTTATATGTAAAGCATTAATTGGTTCTTGTAATTTACAGGGATGGGCACTCGAATCTAAAATGCTGGTTTTTCACAACTAATGTTAATTTGAGTCACATACATCACTGACTCAGACCTAACTCAAGCCTCGGGGTTGGTGACCTTCTCGGTGGTGGCCCCCCAACTCTGGAACACCCTTCCCCTCGAATTGAGAACTGCTCCCTCTCTGTTTCCATTTCGGCGGGGGCTGAAGACCTTTTTATTCCAAAAAGCTTTTAATTGTTGACAGGTTGGCTGGCTGGTTATTATGATCCACGGGGCTTGTGTCTTATTTTATTTTTTAATTGTTTTTAAATTGTTTGTGTTTTTTAATCTTGATTGTTTATTGTTTAATACTGTTTTTAATTGTTTTTAATGTTAACTGTTATACTTTATTTTTATCCTTTTTAATATTGTAAGCCGCCTTGGACATCTGCCTTGGCAGAGGAAAGGCGGGGTAGAAATTTCTTAAATAAATAAAATAAATAAATAAATAAAAAGAGTCCTGACTCTCTTTAGTGTATGGGTACTTGCTTATTTTTTCCACCGTTGCTCCCGCTCACCCCAAAAGACCTTGTGGGCAGTCCGGAAGCCATCCTTCAGACCAACAGTGGGAGCAAGTGGTTCCAGGAGGCAGGGCTGGCGGGAGGGGGGGTGAATTGCTCAAGAACTTGACTCGTTTCTCAAAATGACCCAGGACTCAAGTCATAATGACTTGAAATTTCCATACATTGAGTCATGACCTGTGCACGCTATGACTCTACATGTTAAAGCTGGGTTAGGGATTTTTTTCCCCCATGGGCAGCCTATATTGGCAGTGTACAATGGACGCAGTCCTAACCAACTTTCCAGCACTGGGGTAAGGGTAATGTTGCTCCAAAGGAAGGGAACAAATATTCCCTTACCTTGAGGAGGCGTCTGTGACTGCAAGATGCAGCACTTGCCAACCACAACCCAACTGCAGGATGCAGCACATGCCCCATTGGCACCCCTATACAAGTGCTCAAATGTAGGCTAGGATTGTGCCCTATGATATTTGCTGAGATACACAGAAGACTCCAGGAATTGTTTGTCTTGCTCCTGATCTTTATGACTTCTATATAAAGAACCGAATGCTTCCTATGAAGGAAGCATGCAGGTGTTCTTCTCCTGTTTTTGAGAACAGCTGATTAAGTGGGCAATAGTCTTGGACCATTTCACGGGCTCTGAGGCCTATTTAGGGAGGTTGCTGGCCTATGTCTCCTTCCTTTCAATCCATTCCTCCCTTTTCCCACGTTCCTCTCCAGATGCGTACGTCTCCACTTTGCTGAAAGCGGAATTCTTTTGAGTACACAAGTCGCACCCAAGGTGGGCAAAATGGAACGAGGGAGCTGTCCAGGTACTGAAATCTGACACTCCTGAAAACGGGAAGTCCGACTCTCCGCCTACCTTTTGGGAACTGAAGGACTGTGTCCAATGATAGAGGATCAGTTTGGAAACGGCGTTGGAAACCACTTCAGCGGGAGGCATTTTGCTTGCAGCCTGATCTCCTTTTTCTTCTGCCATTTCACCCTTTCTCTCCGTTCAACTCACCACCCGGAGCCGCTGCTCGTGAGATTTCGTTCTCTCGTTGTTACTGAGCGTGCTCCATGGACTGAGCATGCTCAGAGTTGGCAGATGAAGCTGCTACCCTGGTCATGCCCTTAGTTTCGCATAAACGCTGGTTTGCAGAGAGACGAAGGAATTATGGTTAGCGTTGTCCTCGGAGGAAAGTTTGAATCTACTTAGGAAGATTTAGGAGAAGCATTAGGGGAGACAACAGAAATGAAAAATATAACGGGGCAGAGGGTACAAAGGGACAAAACCTACTTTAAGATCAATCTAACCTGCGAACCTGAAAGCAGTTTATGTTACTCCAAATAGGACCATTTTAAATGCAAGGCAGCAGAATCTTGAATGACAGACCACCCTCAAATGATTACATATTTTTTGTATATTGACAGAAGATGTGAAGATTCAGCAAACAATACCTCCTTCTAAGAGGATGGGGGAAGGCTGTGCTTATTCACTTGCAAACGTCCACTTCCACAAATGAAATTCATGATAAAATGAAATTTGAAACCCCTTCCATGAATTGTACTAGATCAGGATTGCACTCCATTGTGCAACTCCAAATGGGTTATATTGAATCTTCGTTCAATGGTGGTGTGTATTATATTTTCAACAAACATATCTGTTTCAGCAAAATTTCTACAGACGCATATTTAATGGGTATCTAGGAAAATATTGATCACAGATATTGTGATGGAAATTGAACTCTGTGTGTGTGTGTGTGTGTGTGTGTGTGTGTGTGTGTGTGTGTGTGAGAGAGAGAGAGAGAGAGAGAGAGAGAGAGAGAGAGAGAGATTCTTTTCTGTCATTCATATTTCATAATACACATTGTGCACAATGAACAGGTTGTAAAAAGTGCCAACTAACCGTCAAATACTACTAAATGATAAATACTAGGTTTTAAGAAATTAAAACTAATGACAGCAGTTTACACAAAGTAATTAAAAGTAAGTAGAATGTCTTAGCTGAGTAGCTTGGGAAAAGTGCATAAATATCTAGTTGCAGATATTCTGATAAGTTTAATAAGCAACATTTATAAAAATGGTGAATTGCAGGATTGAATTCCAGAGGGAAGCTTCCTTAAGAGTTTTTTTTTTAAGTTTATTGCAAATATACAGACTCTCCCCAATCTGAGCAGTGTTACAGTTTGAAAACTGCTCTAGAAGAGCATTAAGATTTGTCTGTTGCAACAGCCATGTTAATCTGTTCACTGTTGAAGAGAAATCAAGAATATGCCTGAAGGAGATTATTTAATGTGGTGTGAACTTTCTTAGGCAAGAGCATCTGATCAAGGAGGCTCATGCCACAAAAAAGTGTATCAGTCTTTAAGGTGCTAAAAGACTCTTCTTTCATTTGGGGGGGGGGGGGCAGGGAGTAAAATATAAAGCACAAAACTTACTGCTGATGTACCCATTAAATGGTTTGTCCTTGAATGGCCACAAGAGGTCCTCATAGCGCTAGAAATCATGATGGAAACCAGTTCACAAAATCTATTTCCTCCTATGAAATTCAGAATCAATATGTATTTCACCTTGCTAAACCTACTATTCCTTGTATTTTGCATTGAATAACATTATAATGTTCTCCATCCATGTATTTTTACCCGTCATCTCATGCACTTTTTAAAACATACTTTCCAATTTATGTGCGACATAAAATGCTACTAAATAATGCACTAAACATTATGGTGTAAATTGATTGAAACGATGACAGTAAAATGGAAATTTTAGCTAAGCACATAGGAAGTCCTTGTACTCAGTCAGACCACTGTCATACTCAGCCAGGTCCATTAAAAGACTGCTTTCAAATAATGAAAGTGAAAACATGATTTAAATAATAAACACAGCATTTAAATAGCAAAACAAACCAGGGCACACAATAAAATAAAACAGCAATGTTTCCAGTATTAAATTTTGCACCCATATAAGAACATAACATAAGAACATAAGAAGAGCCCCACTGGATCAGGCCAAAGGCCTATCTAGTCCAGCTTCCTGTATCTCACAGTGGCCCACCAGATGCCTATAGTTCAGTAGATAACAAGATGCTTGCATCCTGTTGCCACTCCCTTGCACCTGGCATTCTGAAGTAGCCTACTATTAATAGAGGTTGCCCAACCCATCATGGCCTTTAGCCCACGATGGGCATTTCCTCCAGAAATCTATCCAGTCCCCTTTAATGGCATCTAGGCCAGATGCCAACACCACCTCCTGTGGCAAGGAGTTCCATAGCTTAATCACCCACTGGGTAAAAAAAAGTATTTCCTTTTATCTGTTTTAACTCTCCCAACACTCAATTTTAGCGGATGCCCCCTGGTTCTGGTGTTGTGAGAGAGGGAAAAGAACATCCCTCTATTGACTCTATCCCTTTCGTGCATAATTTTATATGCCTCAATATAGTAGAATCCTATGCATGTTTCTTCATAACCCTATGGCGTTCAATAGCGCCAACCAAGGGTATTTAAGACTGCAGCCTAAGCAAAGTAGCATAAATCCCCACTTTACATGTTTGAGTCCTGTCCTCCCAAGCTAGTCCTAAATATACTTAATAGTAAAATCCATTGGCTTCCATAGGACATACTCATGGGTGCATGTCTTTAACAGTGGGGCCAAGCAAACAGCATGGGACTTTTCCAAGCTCTCTTACTCACTGGCTTTGTAATCTGTGCAAGTCACATAAGGTCTTGTTATGTCAGCAATGTGAGGTGGTATGTAAAACTGAAACAACGTACTCAGAGATCTGTTGCCTCTGGGGATTCAGGCTTGGATCTGATTACTTAGTGCAAGGCTTTAGGGGCATGAAGAAGCATTGCTATTTTTTATTTCAGTTTTAAAAGCAGGAATTTTAATGTTGAATAGCTTATAACAAATCATATCAATAATTATTTTATTTTTCTATGTACAAAATGGTTTTCTTTTCCTATCATATTTTATCCGTTCATTTTTCAAATGAATAAATGAATGCTACCCTACTCAGCAGGGTAGCAGTGGGTTGCTTGAGGTTGCCTTTATCTTTGAGATGCATGGAGGAACAAAACAGTATGATCCATTCCCTGTTTACTCAAAGGTGGGTTCTACCAACTTCAGCATAGCTTTGGCCCTAATCCTATTGAGGCCTTGTGCTGCTGGAACTAGTGCTTCTTTATGGCTGTGTAAAAGCCTGACTAGCATTGTGCACTTCCAAAGGCCACTGCCACAAACAGGCAACAGCAGGACATGCGCAGCATTGGCTCCAGAGGCAACCATCTGTGCCAGTAGGCTGACACCAAAGTGGGTCAGGGGGAGTTTGGGGAAGGATTAGGTGATGGCAGGGGCAGAGAAGAGGAAGAGGGGTCACCAGCAGGTGCCAGATCATATCCCCTCTTTCCCAAAGCACCCCACCTTTTTATCTCATAAGAACATAAGAACATAAGAAGAGCCCTGCTGGATCAGGCCAAATGCCCATCTAGTCCAGCTTCCTGTATCTCACAGCGGCCCACCAGGTGCCCCAAGGAGGCACAAGACAACAAGATGCTTGCATCTTGTTGCTACTCCCTTGCACCCGGTACTCTGAAGTAGCCTACTACTAATGTAAGGAGGTTGCACAATCCATCATGGCCTATAGCCCACGATGGACTTTTCTTCCAGAAATCCGTCCAAACCCTTCTTACAGGCATCTAGACCAGATGCCATCACCACCTCCTGTGGCAAAGAGTTCCACAGACCAACCACCCGCTGGGTAAAAAAGTACTTCCTTTTATCTGTTTTAACTCTCCCAACCCTCAGTTTTAGCGGATGCCCCCTGGTTCTGGTGTTTTGAGAGAGGGAAAAGAACATCCCTCTATCGACTCTATCCCTTCCGTGCATTATTTTGTATGTCTCAATTATGTCCCCCCTCAGGCGCCTTTTTTCTAGGCTGAAGAGCCCCAAACGCTGCAGTCTTTCTTCATCAAAATGGCTGGCATAGGTCCAAGGAGATCCATAGGTGATCAGGCAGCCTACCTGGGAGATGCATTTGCAAAAAGTATTTCCTCGTTGGACACAGCATATGCTCTGCCAGCGCAGTTGCATTAGTGCCAAATGGTAGGGGATAAGATTGGACAGCAGTTAGGCTGTAATCGGCACATTTACCTGAGAGTGAGTCTCATTAAACTGGCAGCCCAATCCTAACCAGGGCTGGAATAGGCAAGCAGGCTGAGCTGCCCCATATCCATCCCTGCTTAGGAGGCAGCTGTAGTGCAAGTTGGAGGAAGGAGATATTTGTCCCCTTAGCCCGGGTAAAGCCCCAGCCAACCCTTTGAGGTTACTCAGATCTGCGTCAGCAAAATTGCTGGCGCAAATCTGAGCGGGGATGAGGATTAGAATCTGGCCTAAGTGCCGGATTCTGGCTCCACTCCATTCCTCAGGCTGGTCCACCCACAGACCCACCCTTTCCCCAATTCCCTCCTGCTCTGTTCTGCCTTCTCTCCACTTCTCTCCAAGCCCCTGTGCTGGCCTCCGTAAACTGGCCTTAACACTGCTAGGATCAATGCACAAGGAGGACGCATGTCTGTTTGCTGGCCTCCCTGCCTCTGAGAGTGGCACAAACGAGCTTTATGGCACGTTTACCACACTCAGGGCTCAAACCTGAGCCCCTCAGTGTGGGCAGTTCAAACATACCGTCCGCTCTGCAGCAGGGCAGGAGCTCATCCCCCGGAGGTGGCAAAACAAGAGCAGCAGCCAGTAAGTTAACCTGCTGCAGGCACTGCGGGAATTCCAAGTGGGCGGGAGGGTGGAACTGGGTGGGGGAGGGGTGGAGGTAAAACTGGCGGTGACCTTCACCGCCAGACCTATCCTCCATGTCTAGCCACGCGTCCTGACGCGTCCCGCGGGATGCAGCAGTAGCTGTTTGGCTGCCATTGCACCTGCAGCTGCCAGGCAACTCAGGATTGGGCTGTCATAGGCCGGCACAAGGGACTTGTTCTGGCCTTCCAGCCTGTTAGGGTTGCTATCTCAATGGGCTTTAATCTGACCTGCCTAGAATTGCACTTTCATTTCTTGTTCAGCAGTCTTGGGATTGCAGCCTAGGGTAAATGAAAGGATCATCTCTGCTTCAGGACAATATGGTTATGATTATACAAGGAGAAAATAATACGAGAGGGCACACTGAGTTTTCAAAGAAAGTTTCCTGTTGATGAACTGGGTAAATGCAAGGGCAAAATGAACACTTGCCAGCTCTGGTGAAATTCAGCTTAAAATTTTGTCCAACATGAAAAAAAGGATTCACTCAGCCTTTGTTTGACACAAGACGTAGGTCTGTGATGAAAAGAATAGAGCGTGTTACAATAGTGGACAACAGTAGATTCGAGAATGGAAAAACTGGTTATGACCTCTTAGATCCACAACAAAAATTCTGGAATGGTTTTTCCTAGTGATAGATAGAGAGCATTATTGGAGAACAAAGCCATCTTATATACAGCTGTTCTTTCTGGTATTTCATAAGAAGGCAAAAAGCACACATTCCAGTAACATCGTTCTTAAATAGAATGGTGTTTATCTTGTATTATACACCCTCTGTCTCATATCTCCAGAAGGTCAAAGCAATTTACAGCCACAAATCCATAAAACCATAACCAATTTATAAAAACAGCTTTTTCATCCCCAAACCCAGGCCACACAGGCTGCTCAGATTTACCAGTGTAGCATTTACTGATGTTTCCTCTAAATGAAAATATGCAGGTATAAAGTGTCAGGAAGGAATTTATTAAATCCTTGTAACCGATACAAATGACAGCATGAAGCTGACTGTGTGCTCTGTGTGAAAAGAGACTGGAGAAATGAGCAAGAGCATTGATCTGAAGTAACAGTTTCTGTTTAGCAACTTCACATTTCATTATAGGGGAGAGAGAGAAAGAAGCAAAGCAGGAAATTCTCAAAGAGTGCTTCTAGCAGTTTCCCATATTACACAAAGAGATACAAGGGAGAAATAATACATTTATACAGTTGGCCCACATTTTCTGCGGTTCAGAACCTGCATATTTATCCACAGGTCCCCCCAAACAGGCGGTGTGGGTTGACCTGGTGCCTCCAGCCGTGGGGGGGAATCTCCTGAGCCCAGCAAAGACCACCTACATCTGCCCCTGCCCTCTGCAGGCCTCAGAATGAGAATGAAAAGCGTTACTTCCGGGTTTTCAGCAAAACCAGAAGTGATGTTTATATGCCTTTAAAAGAGGCTCACAGAAGCCTCTACTGGACCCACCAAGGCTTATGAGACCAACAGCACAATCCTAACCTGCGCCGGAACAGCGCAGGCCTGCTCTATATCCAATGCAGGTTGGGACTGCGCTGCAGCCTCCACAGGGCAAGGGCACATTCACACCCTAGCCCCGGAGTAGGCAACAGTCAGCCACCCCAATGGGCTTGCTCAGCTCTGCGCCCACTTTAAAGCAGGCACAGGTCTGAGCAAGCTCCGCAGCCTGAATCAGGGCCACGCGGCCTGGGGATGGAGGCTTGGATGTGGCCTGACAACCATCCCTGCATATTGCGTCTGAACTTGGAATGTCCACAGCGAAGAGACGCATTCTCCACACGGTGCTGTTGCTGGGTCAGCGTCAGTCAGCACTGGGCCTCAGCACCATGCAGAAGGCCAGCCAGTGCTCATCAGCACTGGCCAGTTGTAAGGTATTTCGGGTGGGGGAGGAAGGAATGAATAGAGGCAGAGGGAGGGGAAGATCGGGCCCAGGAGTGGAGTGGAGACGGCAGCAGAGTGGAGATGGTGGCAGTTGGTGGAGGCAAACACAGGCACAGAACTGAGGAAACCCATTGCCATTGACTGCAGTCTCCCTGGGGTAAGGGAACAAATGCTCCCTTCCCCCAAGTATACCTCCAGCAGTACCCTGGCAGGCTCATTTTGGTACCACTGGAGCCCTGGGCGCTGCTGTGTTTAGGATTGGGCTGCCCACGACTTGCTGTTTTTAATGTGTCAGTTAGCCCTAGAACGGTGTTTCTCGAACTGTGGGTCAAGACCCAATTTCTGTGGTTTTGTAGAGTCTCTCATGAAAGCACAAGTGATGGAAAGATCAGGTAACTAATTGCCTCAAACTCTGAGGTAATTCAAAAACCAGATATCTCTAACTGCCCTGCAAATAGCTCAGCTGCTGCAGTTTGCAAGTGTGTGTAAATATAGGGAAATAAATGTTTGAGATTCTTTTTTCTGGTGTGTGTGTTTTTCAAGTCCTTCAAAGACAGGTGAAGGCTGGGTCACATAAGTACGCCCCTCAAGAGGCTATTTATTAGGGCAGCCTCATTACGAGAAATGGATTGAATTTTTTTATTTAAAATAAAATATTACTTATAAATAAATAAATAAATAAATAAATAAATACATTATTTCTTTCTAGATCACCTTTTTAAAAGTCTTGTAATGCAAAGTGGGTCTCAACACAGGGCACAATCCTAACCTGGAGTTAGGCCGGCACAGTTAGGCCAGCAAAACGTGGCTAGCACAAAGGCCACCTTAAAGCGCATTTGGACCACTCTCAGATTCAAGGAGGATGACACACGTCTGTGTGCTGTCCTCTCTTACTCCAAGAGTGGTCCAAACATACTTTACGGTGACCCTTTGGCTGTCCAAACTTTGCTGGCCTAACTGTGCCAGCCTAATTTCAGGTTAGGATTGCGCTCAGAGTGTCATTTAGAAAGTGTCCCCCCAGTGCTAAAACAGTTGAGAACCACAGCCCTAGAACATCATACCTTGCTATCTGTATTTGATTTTCAGCATAATCCCAAGTATGTCTATTCAGAAATAAGCCCAATTGGGTCCAATGGGGCTTGCTCTCAGGAATGTGTGCATAAGATTGTAGCTTAGTTTTTTAGACAAGAAAAAAAAGTGATTCAAAGGAGGATATCTGTTCAATGTCTTCTAACGGAAGGCTAAGAATCCATCTGCACATTACACACAGTGAGGTGGTGAGTGGCAGAATTCTGGGCTGCTCCATTTCAGACTGTGTGGGCAGTGAGACTTTAAAAAAAAATCCTCCTTTGTGCAAAACACATCCTGCATATATTAAACCATCAAATCAGGAAGGGAGCTGCACTAAAACATTTCTCCAATGCACCCATTTAGTACATGCAGTGATATTTGTCGTCGTCGTTTTGGCATGGGGTGGCCAAACAAGACCCTGCCCCTGAAAAGTCCAGATCTCCACCCCCAAGCTTCTCGCCACTCTCTGCATAATGTTTAGATTGAGTCTATCCCAAAGAATTCATTCAATTTCAGCTAGCTTCTCTGCTATCTCCCTATCCTCTTTCAGTAATCCTTTCACGCCTTTGTTATCAAAGAGTCTGACTGCCTCTCTGGCTGGTTTCCTACCTCTGATGTATTTCTTATTGCTCTCATCATTGCCAGAGGCCACAATGTATTTATATCGAAGAGCAAAGAGAAACGGAAAGGGGTTCCTTTTTAAAAGAAACTTCCTGTTCAATTGAGTTGTTCTTGAAACACACACACACACGCACACACACACACACACACACACACACACACAGAGAGAGAGAGAGAGAGAGAGAGAGAGCATAACTCTTGCTGTTAGAACTGTGAAACTGACCCTATTCTGAGCCTGGTCCCAGGGGAAAGAGACGAGTGCTGGCCTCAGGGAACTCCTCCCCAATGGAGTGGGTATTTCTGATCCTGCTGTCACACTCTGATGCAACAAAATAGTTACAAACAGGCATTATTGAATATAGACCTTTAATAAGACATATACTTCTCTAGCCATCCATTCACTCTCTTACATTCACACATGCAGACTCATTGGGCTAGCACGTCACTGCATGTGTAATGGTTTATCCCAGTGGTTCTCAAAACCTTTTAGCACAGGTACCCCCTTTTTAGAATGACAATCTGCCTGGGACCCACCAGAAGTTATGTCACGGCCGGAAGTGCCGTCATAATGATGCCAGGGTCTACTGCTTTCCTGAGAACACAGCAATATGTCTGGTTATTTCTCAGTCATTTTCTAACAGCAAAGTGAATCAGAAAAGAAAAAATCCTATTTACAACCTTGACACAAGCAAAACAACCACACAACCCTTCCCTTTTCTGGCATCCCATCTACCCGTATTTTCAATGTGGCTGCTCTTGGTGCTTTGCGACCCACCTGAAATTGGCTCACGACCCACTAGTTGGTCCTGACCCACAGTTTGGGAACCACTGGTTTACACCATTATAGGAGAGAGCCATCTGCTTGGGATCTCTGCTAGTTTCCTTTGGTACCCTGTCTTTTAAACTCCTGGGTGATGCTTTTAATGTAATCACCTCTTGCCGCAACTAGAGAGGGGTCTCCTGGACTGGTCCAAAGTGGGGTGGGGTGGGGTGGGGTGGGGTGGGGTGTGTGTGTGTGTAGAATTGCACATATTTCAATAGTCTGTGGTTAAATGTTAATTTAATGTATAGTCAATCCCTGACTGGAAAATCCAATACTGAATGCAGTGTGTCTGAAACATCTCCCTACTGACAAAAGAAAAGGGCGAGGGAAGCTTCACAGGGCATGGGGTCAGGAAGGACCTAGACAGGAAAGCAAACATGTCTAATATCACAACTAAGAATCCTAAGGGCCAGGGATGGAACACCGAAAGAGGAAAATGTCCCTGCTGCATTTTGCGTTTGGTTGGTAGACCTTACTGTATGACACCCAAGAAAGTCCCAGAACAAAAGTCCCTTTTATGCCTTCCATTTGCATTATGCAAGGAGTTGCATGCTTCAGTCAGTGCCTTAAATAACACCCATGCAGAACATGCTCTGTATCCTGAAACACTGAGTCAGCTGCTGCTTGAATATATGGCCCAGGGAGCCTACCACACACCCTCCTCTCTTTTTGCTTGATGTCAGCTTGATCAGGACAGGAATAAAGTCTCTCTTAACCACAGCTACATTTGCAAATGTTTTATCAAAGCCTTTGCATGCCTGGCAGCCAATGGCCCCGCTGGGTCCTGGGAATGTGATCTGGGTCTCTGAGTGGAGGAGCAGTATGACCATATTTATGGCTGTTGCTATTCTGGGAGCAGCATGATGCCTCCTCTTTCCTTGGCACCAGCAGCACATTGCCTGTCCCTTCGTCTTTCAACGCTCACTTCTCGCAAGGGAGGATGAACTGAAACATACAGTTTGCACCAAGGGAAACTGCTTGCATGCATCAGACTCCTGTTTAACGAAGATCCCAACCATATACAAAAACAGGTTCTCCCCTGTATCCTATAACAAAGCCTGGTGGCCTCTCAAATATGTTTCTGCTATTTAGACGTTATATACCTACCACTCTCTCAGCTGGTTCTTTCATTACAAAATACAGCTAATCTCAAGTGTTAGGTCACATGGGTTCAAGGCTGTGTTGGGTTCTCATCACCTACCATATCTTGGCTGGCGGTCAGATTTAGCAGACTGTATAAAGTAAGCATCAGCATGCTAGTCACACACATAACGCAGACTCTCCAAGGGGGTTCAAGCATTGCACAAAGCCTTATGTGGGGAGCAGTTCTGGGTAGGAATCAGCATGCAAGCTATGCCAAGATTCTCCCTTGTAAGAGCCATATGTCCATCTATTTTGCTGCATGTACAGCCCCTATGAAGTTGCAATTGGCTGTAGCTTCTGTGCTCAGGTGTGTGATTGTCATGCCAGTCTCTTTGGATATTACATTTCACAAGGAAATGCTGTCCACTTAGGGATTTTACAATACAGCAAACCTTCCATTTAACAGACTAAGAGGGCGGGGGTGGAGAAGGAGTGTCTGTTAATGCCAAAAGTTCCTTAAATCCAAATGCATTTATGACAAGCACATGTACAATACATATACGACTGGTTTTTAAAAAGCAGACAATGCCCATGGTTTCCAAAGACAGAGATAAAGGGTTCAAGGGTTCGCTGTATTTAAAGCATGCAGTAAACTCTGGCCATATCGTTTTCTGCAAGGATTTTTCTACCCAAAAGTTCTGCTGTACCATCCAATTCTTCACCAAAGCTTTTTTACGCATAAGTAAAGCCTACGTAAACAGCAACGAGAACAACTAATAGAAAAAGTTTCCCTGATATGTATGAGATACTGCTTTCAGTTTCTCAATGAGAGGCAGCCCCCTGGAGAACAGAAAGAACAGGTTTTCCTTTGAAAATGCATCAGCCTTTCAGATTGAAAGTCAGCAGTGTAATGCTCAATGCCAGTTATTGGACATAACACTCTTTTGCCACCAACCTAAGCAAACAGACTTAAATTCCCTTGGTTGTGGTAGCAATTATTTGTGAGTAAATCTGCTTAAGACAGAGCCTCCGGTGAAACTCACTACATGTAGCATTTCACTAATTTGTTTTGACAGCCATAGTCCAGTTTGCAGAGCCCACATACTGTAAAAAAAAAGGGGGGGGGCTTACATCTAGGAAAGTGTTATAGGATTGCAGCGTGAGTCTCTTTTTGTTAATTGCAAATCAAATTCTACAGATTTTTAACAATCTTGCTTCTAATTTACAGTGCAATCCTAGGCTTGTCTATTCAGAAGTAAATTCCATTATGATAAGTGGGGCTTACTCCCAGGAAAGTGGGTATGGGATTGCAGACTCAATTAACTACTGGACATTATATTTCCTCAGCTCTTCTAAGGTTTCTGAAAAAGTATAGGGAACCAATAAGAAATCATGCTTGCTCAAAATTAAAACATTTAGGCTCCAATCCTACTGGGGCCTTGTGCTGCCGGAACTAGTTTTCCAGCAGTGAAAGATCCTTTACAGATGTTGTAAAAACTAATATACCATTTTATGCGACCAGGCTGCTGCCACAAATGACAAGCAGCCATTCATCAGCTGCCTGACAACAACCCCTGGTGCTGGTAAGTTGGTGCAGGGGTGGGAAGGAGGCAGGGGTGGGCAGAATGAGATGGGGAGGGGAGGACTGGGGTGGGGAGGGGTGAATCGAGACAGGAAAGAGAATGGTAGCAGCAGCAGCAGCAGCTATCCCCCTTTCTGGGTCTGCTCAGATTTCTGCTAAATTGCTGGTGCACATCCAAGTAGACCCAGCAGGGTAGTGAGGGCACCTTTCCCGCCCCTTACTTAGAGGAGACTTCTGGGACTCCCCCTGCCCCCGCTGCAGGATGCAGCATGCACTCCAGTGGTGCAGCTGCATCAGTGGTCAGGGACTGTGGTAGGATTGGGATGTTAGGAATACAGCTCACCTTATCCACAGGAATTTGGCTGCAGTCCCTCCCCCCCACAGACAAGGAATTCCACTGATGCTGGGGAGTGAACCCCCGAAGCTCACACAACTACTTACCTGGAACCTCTGGAGGCTTCCCCTGGGTTGCACCAAGCCGGCGACCCCCTCTAGTGGTCTCTCTGGGCCTCAGAATGGCCCACAAAAGACTCCAGAAGCTCCTTCAAGTTTTTTGAGTCAACTTCCGGTTTGTCAACTGGAAGTAGCTTCTGGAGGCTTCTGTGGGTAATTCTGAGTCCCACAGAGACCAATAGAGTGGATTGACAGTCCAGTGTGACCAATGAGAAGCCTCCAGAGGCTCCAGGTACATAACCCAAGGAGGCTTTGGAGACACCCTTGTGGACCCTCTGTAGAGGGTTAAGTATGAAGATACGGGACCTGCGGGTGTGGAAAGTCCACTGTATTCTATTCTTTTAGACAGCGAATTGGTTAGGGACAAAACTGCTGAGGACGTTCAATCATTAATTGAACTTAGAGAAAGTATACACAGGCATACCCCCATATCCACTGACTTGGTATCCACAGTTTCAGTTATCCACAGATACCATGGATACTGAGACCCTTATTAAAAAGATAGGGGAACATTAAACAAACCTCTTTTTTGTTACCTTGTTGCAGCAAAACCACTGATGTTCCCCTATCTTTAAAAAGGCATCCCCAGTATTTATGGTTTCAG
>JAJKFI010000021.1:8485875-8513768 GCA_029204185.1 Lerista edwardsae
TGGAGGGGGGTCCGAAACAAAACCTCAGCGGATACTGGGGCATGCCTGTCCCAATTAATGGCTGTGTGTGTAGATGAATGAGAGCTGAACTAAACTGCAAAGAAAACCCCACATCTTACATGGAAATATCTCTATGGAAGATATATAGGAAGAATTCATAAGAATAATATAATATAAGTGCAATGGATTTGTTCCTTCTGTTGTACAAGAAGCTTTGGATTCCCCTGTTTTGATACAATGTCAATATATCCTCTATTTGCCAAATTAATGGGAATTTTAACAGGGATTTTGTTTCACTTCCTTACAAAGAATATTTTTAACCCGTAGCTGTGAAATAGTTTGTATTCTGTGCCCCGCTACACACACCATATTTCTAGATTAAAAAGCAGATTCTTCCGGCTATTTGAAGTATGAAGTAAGCACTGAAGCGGATTGGTTGCCAGCACATTTCTGTAAGCCTGAAGGCAGCGGCACATATTCTCTCTTGTTAAGTTAATGCATATCAATGCTTTCAGCTGTGATTAGGATTTTTCTTTTCTTTCTGTCAGGATCTGCACTTCAGGCTAAGCATCCCTGATTAAATAAAACAGGATCTTCACAAGTCCATCCAAGAACCCCAACTATAAAACAAATTAGAAGAATTTACTAACCTGCAATTAGGACAAATCCGTGTGTGTGTGTGTGTGTGTGTCTGTGTCTGTGTCTGTGTCTGAGTGAGTGAGTGAGTGAGTGAGAGAGAGAGTGAGTATGTATTATAAATTGGGGAACCATGGCTAGAATGAAGTACATATATCTGTATGTACTACTGTCAATTAGAGTCAATTCTGCCATCTTTTGAGGGCCTCAGGTCATAGCCAGGGTGGCGGAGTCCTTTGGGAATTGGACCTGGAAGAGCCAGGTTCAAGTCTCCGTTCAGCCATTTAGCTTCCTGGATGATCTTGGGCCAGTCTCTCTCTCTCTCTCTCTCTCTGCCTCACCTACCGCAAGGATTGCTGTAAGGACAAAAGGAAGGACCCATGTATACCCCCCCCGAGCACATTGAAGTAAGGGTGATATAAAAATGAGAAAAATAAACCAATAGCATCTTTAAATAGGTCCTGTTACTAAGGCATGGATCACTGTGGGGAGGTCAGAACAATTCAGGTATGGTTGCAGCTGTCAGATCAGCCAAAGATGAGCAAAGGCTCATCTCCCACACCTGCCAACTGTGAATCCAGAAAGAGCTGTGAATCCAGAAAGCAGCTGTGCAGCCAGGAAGACACCCAGACTAGATCTGCTCCATCAGAGGATCTAGACTAGATCTGCTTCCCAGACTAGATGTGTTCCGTCAATCTAGATCTGCTCCGTCAGAGGGAGTGCAACCCCATTCAGAGCAGGATGATACCAGAGCAGTCCAATACCTGCATAATGGATTTCCAGCTCAGGAGAATCTCTGTATTCCCTGGATTTAAGGTACAATCCTAACCTGGAGTTAGTCAGGCACAGTTTGTCTAGCAAAGTTTGGCTGGCACCAGGGCCACCGTAATGTGTGTTGGGACCACTCTTGGAGTCAGAGAGGCCAGCACACAGACATGCGCTATCCTCCCTGACTCCAGCAGTGGGCAAAACGCACTTTACGGTGGCCCTTGTGCTGGCCAAACTTTGCTGGCCTAACTGTGCCAGCCTACCTCCTTACAAAGGTGGTGGGCTACTGGTACCGGGTGCAAGGGAGTGGCAACAGGATGCAAGCATCTTGTTGTCTCATGTCTCCCTGGGGCACCTGGTGGGCCGCTGTGAGATACAGGAGGCTGGACTAGATGGGCCTTTGGCCTGATCCAGCAGGGCTCTTCTTGTGTTCTTATGTTCTTATGAACCAGTTTATGGAGGACTCAATAAGCGTATGGAGAAATGAACTCAATAAGCGTATGGTCCATAGTTCACATTCCTGGCTAACCACTCATCACTTCTAATTGCCATTCTGCAGCATACACATTCGTTCAATGGTGATTCTACCATTCCATGTGCGAGACTGTAATTTTAGCGGTTATGCCTCCTTGGGGGAAGGTGGACAGGGAGAAGACTGACTGTCATTTGGCTGTGATACTGCCATCCCACTCTGAACACTCAATCCTTTTGGTTCCTATGACAACCTACGTGTGATTCCATTGTCTCTCCAAGGCCCTCTTTCCTGGAGTTATTTTTTCCCGTTCCCTGTAATATTTATCCTCCTCTTTCCCTTTTAGCATCCCTTTGCCTCCATAGTGCTCTTCTATTGTTCTATCACTCGTTCCTCAAGCTTCCCTTTCTACAGCTACATTAACTCTGACTTATAGTTTGTTTTTTAAAGCAAGCTTTACAGCCCAATCCTGTGCATGTTTACTGGGAAGGAAGTAGCACTGAGTTCAACACAAGTAGGTAATTTATTTTGTACTGACCATAGAGCACAACCACTGGGTTTGACAGGACTTACTTCCAGTTAAGTATGCATAGGATAACAGTTTTATTCTTGTTTCTATTTCATTGTTTCTCCACAGCTGTTCCCAGCATTTAGTTTGTCATTCTGATCAGTATATCTTGCTATTGAGAATGTTAAAAGCAGGCTTTTGCTTGAAAAACTCACAAAATGACTGCCAACTATGTTTTGATGAGGTATAAAATCATTTTTTAAAAATCAGCAGCTGTACATTTTCTTAGATCTGTATGTGTTTTCCACATTGAAAATGTCTTCCTTGGTGAATATCTGGCAAAGTTCTAGAGAATGCAAAAGCTCACTTACTACTTTGTGGTAGTTTATAGTTAATAACACATTTGGGCTGACATGCTGCTGCTAAGAATATGGGAGTTTTGCCAGGAAAAAAAGCCAGCAACCCTAACCTTGGAAATGTTAGATCTGATCTATGCTCAAAACAATAAAGGGAACACTTAAACAACACAATGTCACTCCAAGTCAATCACACTTCTGTGAAATCAAACTGTCCACCTAGGAAGCCACACCGATTGACAATCAAGTTCACATGCTGTTGCACAAATGGAGTAGACAACAGGTGGAAATCATAGGCAAGTCACAAGACACCACCAATAAAGGAGTGGTTCTGCAGGTGGTGACCACAGACCACTTCGCAGTCCCTATGTGTTCTGGCTGATGTTTGGGTGACCTTTGAATGCTGGCGGTGCTGTCACTCTAGTGGCAGCATGAGGTGGAGTCTGCAACCCACACAAGTGGCTCAGGTAGTGCAGCTCATCCAGGATGGCACATCAATGCGAGCTGTGGCAAGAAGGTTTGCTGTGTCTGTCAGTGTGGTGTCCAGAGCATGGAGGCGCTACCAGGAGACAGGCCAGTACACAAGGAGACATGGAGGAGGCCGTAGGAGGGCAACAACCCAGCCTCAGGACCGCTACCTCCACCTTCGTGCCAGGAGGAACAGGAGGAGCACTGCCAGAGCCCTGCAAAATGACCTCCAGCAGGCCACAAATGTGCATGTCTCTGCTCAAACGGTCAGAAACAGACTCCATGAGGGTGGTATGAGGGCCCGACGTCCACAGGTGGGGGTTGTGCTGACAGCCCGACACTGTGCAGGATGTTTGGCATTTGCCAGAGAACACCAAGATTGGCAACCTCGCCACTGGCACCCTGTGCTCTTCACAGATGAAAGCTGGTTCACACTGAGCACATGTGACAGACGTGACAGAGTCTGGAGACGCCAGGGAGAACGTTCTGCTGCCTGCCACATCCTCCAGCATGACCGGTTTGGCAGTGGGTCAGTAATGGTGTGGGGTGGCATTTCTTTGGGGGGCCGCACAGCCCTCCATGTGCTCGCCAGAGGTAGTCTGACTGCCATTAGGTACCGAGATGAGATCCTCAGACCCCTTGTGAGACCATATGCTGGCGCGGTTGGCCCTGGGTTCCTCCTAATGCAAGACAATGCGAGACCTCATGTGGCTGGAGTGTGTCAGCAGTTCCTGCAAGATGAAGGCATTGATGCTATGGACTGGCCCGCCTGTTCCCCAGACCTGAATCCAATGGAGCACATCTGGGACATCATGTCTCGCTCCATCCACCAGCGCCACGTTGCACCACAGACTGTCCAGGAGTTGGCGGATGCTTTAGTCCAGGTCTGGGAGGCGATCCCTCAGGAGACTATCCGCCACCTCATCAGGAGCATGAACCAGGTGTTGTAGGGAGGTCATACAGGCACGTGGAGGCCACACACACTACTGAGCCTCATTTTGACTTGCTTTATGGACATTACATCGAAGTTGGATCATCCTGTAGTGTGTTTTTCCACTTCAATTTTGAGTATGACACCAAGCCCAGACCTCCATGGGTTAATAAACGTGATTTCCATTGATGATTGTTGTGTGATTTTGTTGTCAGCACATTCAACTATGTCAGGAACAAAGTATTTAATAGGAATATTTCGTTCACTCAGATCTCGGATGTGTTGTGTAAGTATTCCCTTTATTGTTTTGAGCAGCTTATTTGGTAGAATGAGGTGGAAATGAAGTGGCAGAATTCTAAGGTAACCAAATCAAAAACATCACTTCAGACTCCAGGTTGAATGCTCTCTGATATAAAAACAAATTCGTCCTCTACTTGCATAAGTGGTGCAAACACTTTACACAAGATGCCACACATAAAATTTGACAGTTCAGGCACACCCCAGTATCCACTGATTCGGCATCCATGGTTTCAGATATCCTCAGATACCATGGATTCTAAGATCCTATTAAACTGATAAAGGTAAAGGTTTCCCCACAACTGAATAGTCTAGTTGTGACTGACTATAGGGGGCGGTGCTCATCTCTATTTTTAAGCCTGTAGAGCCAGCATTTGTCCTAGGACAGTGATGGTGAACCTTTTGGACTTGGTGTGTCAAAGCTTCAGAAAATGCTAAATTTGATTCTGTTGGCATGTCACCCCCTTCCCAAACAAGAGAGAAACTTTCCTTTATATTCATTTATTTAAACAAAAAATACAGTCCAATCATTTGTGGTACTATGTATTATATAAAGAAATATCAAATAATTCCAAAAATGAAAAATGAGTAGAAAAAGCTAAGTTTTTATCAGTTTTTGTGAATGCTGGTGTGTCACCCGAAATGTGACGGTGTGTCACCTTTGACATGCGTGGCATAGGTTCGCCATCACTGTCCTAGGACAAGCTTCCGTGGTCATGTGCCCGGCATGACTATACGCCATAGCGCACGGAACACCGATACCTTCCCACTGAAGTGGTACCTATTTATCTACTCGCATTTTACATGCTTTCAAACTGCTAGGTTGACAGGAGCTGGGACAAGCAACAGGAGCTCACTCTGTCGCATGGTCTCGACCTCCCAACCTTCCAGTCAGAAAGGCCAGCAGCAGTGGTTTAACCCACTGCGCCACCACATCCCTACTGATAGGGGAACATTAAACAAATCTCTTTTTTTACCTTGTTCCAATGAAACCACGGAAGTTTCCCTATCTTTAAAAAGGCATCCCCTGTATCCCTGGTTTCAGGTATCCACAGTGCGGTCTAAAACAGAATGCCAGTGGATACTGGGCATGCCTATACATCATTGTTAGTTTCTCCTGCATGAGGTTGCACACTGCCTGCAGAATGCAAGATGCCACCTTATTTCTGCACCTGCTCCTTATGATGCTACTCTCTGAAAGTAGAAAAATGAATACAGTAAGAAGGAAGTCTGGAGCCCCTCCCACTTCTACTATGCTTGCAAGAAGTGTAATTGGTTGACTGGGGAACATTAAAAAAAAACCTGAATTCCCTGCAGGGGCCAAAGTTGGGGCAGAAAAGCCCAGGCCATTCCCTGGGGCACTTGGGTTGGGGAAGCACTAGGCAATTCATTTAAAAAAAAAATCTATACAGAGGAAATAATAGTTTTTATTTAGTCATATATGACATGGCAAACATGCATTTCCATACCCAGACGTGCAAATACATTGTTTCATACGAGAGACAGAAAATGATCCTTGCTGATTCTGCATAAAAGTGGCTGTAAATGGCAAAAAAAAAATTGTACTGTATTCAAAAAGTTGACTAAAGGAGGCGGGGCCAGAGAGACCCCTTGTCGGAAACGCTGTTTCGTCAGAGGGGCTGGTCGTCCGGCATCCCCCAGTCGCAGTCTGAAGTGATACAGCCCCACCTCGCCCGCCTCATTTTGTTGCTTCAGGGGAGCAGGTCATTATTGACAGCTTGGCGCTGCTGCTAACCGTGTATTTTCCTCACCACCAGCAATTACCCACAACCGGGGATTAAGCAGCAGGGCTGGGCTACACGCAGGCTTGACACCTGGAACCTCTCATTTGAGAAATTACTGGTTGCTTCAAAACACACACCAAGAACGGAGGGGGGAGGGGGACCGCTATAAAGAGCAACGGTGCCGAGTTCCAAGGGCGGCTGGCTGGCTCCTGAGCTCTCCCCCTGGAAGCCCCACTCTCGGAGCTCAGTGGCATGAAGGAGAGAGGCAGAGTGACCGTGGCGAGCTGGGCAATGCGCCCCAGCAAGCAGCGTGTTCCACGCCCGCGCCGAAGCGCTGCCTGGCGCCCCTTACCTAGGTTTCAGGCGGCAAGGGCTGCTCCGTTTGCGCGCCCTCGCCCCTCTCCCGCACACCTTGACACTACCCGAGGCGGGAAAACCTCCACCACCAGCAGCAGCAGAGCAGAGGGCGGGCCTCCTGCGCGCGCGCGCCTTTTCTTCCCGAGTTCCCGGAACAGCCCACCTCTCCCCGCCTCTCGCTCACGCCCCCGGCACCTGTCCCCGCCGGGCTCCACCTCGCCCACTCCCCTCCCCTCCCTCCCTCCCTCGGGGTGGGAGCCGGACGGCGGACGGCCTCGGGAGCGGAAGGAGGGGACGGCGGAGGGGAGGAGCGGAGCTGAGGGCGGGCGAGCGGGCGCCAGCGCCGAGCCGAGGACCGCTGGCTGGGACTGAGCCGTGGCATTTGTCTCGGCGGGGAGGCGGCGCGACGCCCAGAGCAGCAGCCGCGGCAGCAAGAATCGCTGCAGCAGTAGCAGAGGCCGGAGGTGGCGGAGAAGCGGCTCTTGGTCCGGGCGTGCCCCGCTCCCCCTGAATGACGGGCGGCAGGTTCGACTTCGACGATGGCGGCACCTACTGCGGCGGCTGGGAGGACGGTAAAGCCCACGGGCACGGCATTTGCACCGGGCCCAAGGGGCAGGGCGAGTACGCGGGCTCGTGGGCGCACGGCTTCGAGGTGGTGGGTACCTACACCTGGCCCAGCGGCAACACCTACCACGGCTACTGGGCGCAGGGCAAGCGCCACGGGCTGGGCGTGGAGACGAAGGGCAAATGGATGTACCGCGGCGAGTGGTCGCACGGCTTCAAGGGCCGCTACGGCGTGCGCCAGAGCCTCACCACCCCCGCCCGCTACGAGGGCACCTGGAGCAACGGGCTGCAGGACGGCTACGGAGTCGAGACCTACGGGGACGGAGGTGAGTGGCTCAGCCGGAGAGTGGCCGCTGGAGGGCGCCCGCGGGGTGCAGAGGGCAGCGCTTCCACACGTGCTAACGCGAAGCTGAGCTCGGGAGGCGAAGAGTGCGCTTGTTCTTGGTTGTAAGGTTATTGATTCAGATTCTGCCTTTTTTTTTTTTTTACAAACTCGTACAGGTGGAGTCTAACGTGCAACAATTCTAACGTGCTGATTGTAGGGATGAATAAAAGGCATGGTCTCTCCCTCCCCCACGCGCAGATGAGTGCATTGTTGTCTGTTAATAACAATGGAGACGTATTAGTCGCTTTGCTTCGCCCCTCGAAGCGATCGGCTAAGTTTAGCGTTTCTGCCCCACATGAGTTGAGTTGAGCTTAAAGAGTTGAGTGTTCTTCAATCGCTAGAAATAGCAGCGCCCGTATTCCAACTTTTTTTTCCTACGTAGTGGTGGTCCTGCTTGCCATCTATTAGTAACTTCAAGCAAAGGGATGCTGCCGCCGAAATCCTGTTGCTGTTGGTAGCCTGTCTTCTGGAGTTGAAAGAAGCGGACAGCGCTGATCTGAGGCTATAACGCATTTTGTTCTGCACAAGCATTCCACACCTCATACAGAGAGTATCATACCTTTTTATTACTTGGCGTTAATGAGAAATTGTGACAGCCAGTTAGAATCCCCTTGTAACCAGGTATAAGAAAAGGTGGGGAAAGTTCGTTCTTCCCCGCTCTGATTGAGTGGCGGTCGTGTTTAAACGTTAAAGTTTGTCTGCATGAAGCACCCTTGGCTTTAGGAACACAAAAGGGACACTTTGAACTGAGTGAGATAGACTGAGCTACTGAAAGTGTTCAAGTAAAGATAATGTGATTTAAACTTGGAGCAGTGATTTTCAACCTTTTTCAATCTTTTTCATCTCGTGGCACTCTGACAAGGCACTAAAATGGTCAAGGTACACAATCAGCTTTTTGACAGTTTGCAAGGCGCACTGCGCTGCCAGAGGGGTGGGGCTCACATCCCCAATGGCCCTACTAATATATGACCCTTTCCCACATTCCAGTGGCACACCTGAGGACCATTTATGCACACCACTGTGCTGTGGCACACTTGGCAGAGGATGAAAATAGCTGACTTAGCGGTTGGTTTAGAGGATCGCTGGCCTGTTCATTTAATTGTTTCCAGGATATATAGTAGTGTCTCTTGAAAAGTATCAAAATAGCTTTTAGTCTATATAATTATGCATCTTTTATCATACAGGTTTTTTTTAAAAAAGAACAGCTTTGAGAAACAGTTTGCATTACAAACAAATCCTGACACTTTCTCAGAATTAATTTATAAAGGCTAACTGATAAAGCATGCAAAAATTACAATTTGTTTGGAATGAAGTTAAGTATGTTTGCTGGAACATATTTGCAATTCTACTCTTCCTTGTGATTAAACTGATTAAAGCACAATCCTGTCCATGTCTATTCAGAAGTACTGTAAATCCCATTGTATTCAGTGGTGCTTAATCCCAGAAAAGAAGTGTTATAGGATCGCAATCTAATAAGTACTGTTTTTTAGATGGCATTCATCCTTATTCATAAGCTTCTTTCTTGAGGAGTCTTGGTTGATTTCAACAGAACTTGCAGCAAGGTGGAGCCCACAGATGACTAAAATGTCTTGGGGGGGGGAATTGTTTCACATCAGGGTCGCTTGAGGTCATCTGTATCGCACTACCAAGTGGTAAAAATAATTTCACCATACTTGATACATGGTTGTCTGAATAGGCTCCCATGTACTGAGTATCATAGTATGTTTATACGCATACATCAGAATGAACGATTTTATAGCATTGTATGGCTAAAACAATAATTTTGAGCAGTTGGTTGATAGAATATACAAAAATCGATTTGATACTAGAATGGCTTAGAAAAATTTGGGAAGCTCTGTGTCATTGTTCTTATTTTAATAAAGTTTGAGTTTGTTTCTCAAGACAGCAGGTTCTGTATTTCAAGAGCCATACGTACTGTTGTAATTTTAAAGACAGACAGCCATGTTTTCACAATGTGTACCTTTAACTTTTATAATGCCCAAACTCTTGATTACCTCTGTTTCTAAAAGCCTCATGGTAAGTATATTGGCCATTTAATCCTTGGTTTGTTCTGGCATCTAAGTGAGCATAACAAGAGGTATTCATTCAGTTCACTAAGGTCAGTTTAGAGTACATCTTGTTCAGATAACTGTTTCACTGACATACTGTACTTATGTCATTTTGAGCACTGTACAAAAAACAAAAATAGGCCCGATCCCTTTCCATTTACACATACAAAATGTCTTTAAAGCCGTGAAGCTGCTCTTGATTTATTCCACCCTAAGGCTATAATGGGATCAATTCTGATTTAAACTGCATTGCATTGCAAGTATTAATCCCTAAAGCATGCAGTGGGAGAGGCAAGATAAAAATATTTTAAATAAATAAAATATTTAAGTAAATAAAACAATTTACAGTACACGTTTGAGTTACGCGTCATAATATTCTCTGCATTTGCAAGGACTAGAAACATGGAAAACTTGAGCTTTTTTAATCAGAAAGCCAGTTCTCCCCTTTATCCCTTTGCAGAATTCATAGCACAGTTCATTACGTGTTTAATGGGAAGTAAGTTCCACTGTATTCTGTAGGGCTTACTCTCTAGTAAGCAGAATTGGAGGCTGAATTTGCAAGCAGCTCATATATAGCATTTTTTAAAAGTGTGTTAAAATATGCTTTTTCTGAGATGTGCATGCTTAATGGAAAGTATCAAACATACCTTTATATGTTTTGCATATACAGACATTCCCTCTCCCCCAATATCTACAGGGATACATTCCTGCTGCTACCATGGAGACTCAAAATCGCGGGTAGTAGCAAACACTACTCAAATTCCCTCCAGTTGCACTCATAATTCACCTTTGTTTGCAAATGCTTTGCAAAAGGCAGCTTTTTTCATTTTGCTTTGGAAAAAAGAAGCGGACAGTAAGAACCTAGACTTGTAGCTTCTAGCGGAATGCTAGACAAATGTTGAGAACGCAAAGAGGAAATGGACAGCAGAGGAAGCAGCCAGACAGATGCTAGACTCCGCTTCCTGTTAGCGTTCTCACTGTAACTTCCCCTAGCATTCCTCCAGTACAGCAATTTTCAAACTTTTTATCTCACCGCAAACTGCCAAGGCACTAAAATTGTCAAGGCACACTATCAATTTTTTGACAGTAGATAAGGCACACTGTGCTGCCAGTGAGAGGCTCACATCCCCCGATGGCACTACTCCAAACTCCCGTGGCACACCAGCAGATCATGTGCGGCACACCAGTGTTTTGCGACATACTGGTTGAAACTCGTTTCTCTAGTAGCTACCAGTCTAGGTTCTTGCTGTCTGCTTTAATTTCTAAAGAAAAGGGAAGAAAAGCCTGCCTTTTGCCAAGGGTTTGCAAAATTGCAAACGAGACCGTCAGTCATAAGCCCAATCGGGGGAATTTGAGAACCATGGATGCGTTAATCTGTGGATATGGGACCCACGAAGATGGGGATACTCAGGCGGTTAAAATAAGAAGAGAGACAAAAACATCTTAATTCTGAAAGCTAAAATACCAGTCCAAAGGAATGTATATACCAAAGAGTCAGATTTTGTTTATTATTAATGATGTGGTATGGAGTGTTGACTTAAGCAGAGAAACCAAATGGGTGTCTATTAATTATTTTTAGAATTTATTATATATTATGTAACTCATGATGGTTGTTAACAGGGAAATGAATATTTAAATGGCTGGCAATACTGACATATGAATATTAAGACTTTTTTTTAAGGCATTGACTTATATATACTGAACAATGTTACCTTGTATCTTGAGCTTATTGCATGCTGAACAATAACATATTGCATTGGTTTTCTCATTCTGTATTTACATAGTCACAAAATGATTTGTGTTTAATCTAGCCTGAAATCTAACTTGACTTCAGTCTACTAGTTGAATATTGGTTTAATTAATTAGTAGATATTTTAACAATTAGAAATGATAAATTTGCACTGTCCTGCTGCCTAATCTTTTCAGCCATTCAGTGAAAGACCATATTTAAAAATGTAGGGCAAGATGTGAATAAGTTTTTCCATGGACATTCAAAATAGTTGAGAGGTGGGGAGATTCCTTGCCCTTCATCCATTAGAAGTGGGTGAAGTACCTATGGCTTGCATCAGAATAGTTCAGAAATAAGTAAAAGCATTTCTCAAAAAGTTGGCATATGATTCCACTTATTTCTAAGCATATTCAGTCTGGCCTAACCCCCATAAGACTGCACATGTCATCTTCCAATCCAACCCCTCCCCTCCTCTCTTTAAATCCCACATTCCATGAAGCTGTGGCAAATAGCGGCACTTCAGCAGCCACAAGCAGTTGTGGAAACAGGAGAAATCTGTCCCTCTGGCACACAGTGTAGCATCTTTCTAGGAGCGTGTAAAACTCCCATAGTCCCTGGCAGGGAAAAGGGGGGAGGGGACTTTCATCCAATAAAAATGGGAAGAAGGCTTCAAAAGGTGCAAAGATAATTATACAAACGTACAGTGGACACAACAAATTTTGGGTCAGCTACCCCTTTTTCAGGAGCGCTGAAATTTAAAAAGTGAAAGAAAAATACAGTAGTAGCTCTCCATACTAAATATGAGTAGTAATACAAGCAAATAAAAATAATTACAAACAGTTGTGTTTAAGGGGGAAAGGATTGTAAATAGTTTATAACTATCCTGTTACTGTTAATATTATGTTGAGCCTTCACTATAACAGACTAAGAAGGGAGAAGGGGTGTCTGTTAATGCTGAAAGTCTGTTAAATCTGAACCCCTTTCCCCATTACTCCATTAAACCTAGTCTACAGCCTCTTCAGCACTGCCACTCGGAGGGGGTTTTTCTAAGATAGAGGTATAACAGATGTCTGTGGAAAACAGACCGAGAGCCCAATTTTCCAGTGCTGGTGCAGGCCATGTCAGTGGGGTGTGCGCTCCATCCTGTGGTGGGGGAGCAGTTACAGAGGCCTCCTCAAGCTATGGGAACATTGATTTCCTTACCTCAGGGCTGCATTATGGCTGCCCCATTGCTGGAAAATGGGATAGGATTGGGCCTTGAGGCTGTTACTTCCAAAGTCTGTTATGCAGAGGTCTGCTAAATCAAGGATTCACCGTATATGTAGTTAGTTCTTTTTTAACATTGCATACCCTTGAAAAAGGGGTATCCATCCCAAAATGTGTTTTCTCACACTCATGTATTTTTACAATTTTTATCATTACACCCTTTGAAATTCTCCCCTGCCCTCCCCAGGTCTCTCGTCCCAGTTTCTACTAAGAAATATGCTGTGCCAGTAACCTTTGGAGAAATGCAGAAGGCCTTGGGGAAACTATGCTTCCTCAATTACTGCTAGGAGCTTCTGTCCTCGCATAGTGCAATTCAGTATCCCGGGTACTGGGGAGTGGGGAGGACTTCCCTCTGTCCCTTTCCCTGCAGCAATTTGCTGCCATCCATTGCACTAACCAGGAAAATAGGAGTTGGAAGGGGACAGAAGGGATTTGGAGGCTCAGTGAGCGGTAGTGTCAAATTTATGCTTTAATTTTCACTGAACACCCTCCAATACCATTGGGCTGGCTGTAGATTGATAACCTGTGAGACAGGTGCCCCAAATGGCACTATGTGGTCTGTAGAAGAACTGAAGAGCCCATAAAACCTGGCTATGATGCAGAGTCCAGGCTTCTCGCCTGCCTAGTACTTCTCTGCTTTCTAACCTAAAACCATGGCATGCTTCTATCTGGATTAGGGAACAGACAACAGTGCAGCACTGGATACAGAAACAATAGCGCCAAAACAAGTAGGGTTTTCGCTTCATTCAGTAGCTCCAGTGGTTGGCATCCATCAGTGCAGTAATTCATGGTGTCAGCCCCATGGAAAATGTCTGCCATCGGAATTCTAGGTATGGCTAATCTGCCTGGCTGTCCATTTCCTACCCTCTCATTAGGCTGTCCAAGGTAACAGATAAGCAGATAGTGGAGCTTGAGGATACAAAGGGGCGCAATTTCCAAGTTATTTGCATTTTGATGTTGCAAAAATTGCGCTCCTCCTTTGAATTCTACCTGGAGCGGCTGCTCCTGAGGCTCTACCTACGATACAACACTGGACAGAGGTGAGCCAAGCAGGAGGTCAGGTTTACTAGGCAGGGAGACCTGAACTCTGCCTCAGGAAGCCCAATGGGCCTGGAGGCAGGTAGAGCTGGTCTCGCAGAGGAAAGATCCAGTGGAGTGGTAAAGTCTATTGGGCAGGTAAAGCTGAGTTACAGAGCTTTTGATATTACACACACACACACACACACACACACACACACCCTGATGGTGTCACTCAGTGTAGTTCGCACCCCCTAGTGATGACACTAAGCAGTTCCTACACTCCTCTACAATTGTTTTCTCTATGTTGTATACATATAACCTTAATCCACCGTGTTCTCATTTTGCTTGTTTCTTTTTCTCAGTTTGCATGACTCACCACCAGAAGCCGCTTCTTTTTCCCCCAGAGTTCATCTTTTAGTGATGAATAAATGAAAGATGAATCTTGGTTACTGTTGATGTGCTTTAGATGTAAAAACCAGATGTTTATTAGTTTCCTTTGTGTTTTCTTAAGGTACATACCAGGGACAGTGGACAGGAGGGATGAGACATGGCTATGGTATGCGGCAAAGTGTTCCCTATGGCATGGCCACTGTGATCCGTTCACCCCTCCGGACATCTCTGGCGTCACTTCGTAGTGAGCAGAGCAATGGCACTGTTCTGCACGACGTTACTTCGGACAGCGTGGCTGGAACAAGAGGAGGGTTTGTGTTGAATTTTCATAGTGATCTTGAAGGTATTGGTAGTAAGAAAAAAGGAGGCTTGTTCAGAAGAGGATCTCTTCTCGGTAGTATAAAACTTAGAAAATCTGAATCGAAATCGTCCATTTCTAGCAAACGTAGCTCTGTCAGGAGTGATGCTGCTATGAGCAGAATTAGTTCTAGTGATGCCAATTCTACCATTAGCTTTGGAGATGGGGACTGTGATTATTGTCCTGTCGAAGACCATGTTGATGCCACCACAACAGAAACCTACATGGGAGAATGGAAGAACGACAAGCGCAGTGGTTTTGGTATTAGTGAGCGCTCTAATGGCATGAAATATGAAGGCGAGTGGCTAAATAATAAGAGACATGGATATGGATGTACCATGTTTCCAGATAACACCAAGGAAGAGGGAAAGTATAAAAACAACGTTTTGGTCCGTGGAATAAGGAAGCAGCTTATACCAATAAGGAACACAAAAACTAAAGAAAAGGTGGAGCGAGCGCTGGAGGGTGCCCAGCGTGCAGCTGCTATGGCAAGAACTAAAGTGGAAATTGCAACCTCAAGGTACGTCTTCTCAAAGCAGACTTGCTTTCTTGTGTCAGTTCCACAGATCAAGAACATGGTGTTAGTGACATTGCTGAAAGTATTGAGATATGCTAAAGGTGCAACTATATGAGCGCAGGTTTCAGATGACATTGTAATTGCTTCCATGGAATTGCATGTGTGACCTTACGAAGAGAGTTATTAGCATTTATTTTAGGGCATTTGGGGGCCAGAGATCTAGCTCAGGAGCCCTGCATTCCCCATTCACTGGGACTTTTTGAATTGTTTCTGTTGACAGTCCCTGATTTGTGACATCTACCAGTGAGCACAGTGGAAATATCTGCCAGCTTAACTGCAGTCCTGTTTGCACTTAACTGGGAGTTAGCTTAATGAAGCACCGTAGGACTTCTGCGTAATCATGCATAGGATTGTGCTATAAATGTCATAGCCATTTCAGCATACTCTAAGATTTGCCCCTATTGGTATGCTCCATAAGTGGAGCTCATTGTGATTTTAGTGGCAAATTGATCTACTGTCTGGTTTTGTCTGCTTTGCTCTTTCAGGGATTACATGGACTGTACTTCCCATAGATGAGGCCAAACAAATATGTTTTGGTAGAATATTAATTTGTTATAAGAGTGTCTTGTGTAATTGCACAAGTGCCATTTGCTTGTAAATTAATAAGGTTCTTAAGATTTCCTTGCAGTTCAGAATGTTTTTCTGAGCACTGTCTTGCATGCTTACATTTCTTGCATGTTAGTTGCAGCTGCAACTTGTTAAATGGGCTACATAAAATTGTCTTGTTTCAGAATTCCTAATGTAGCTGACAAGTTGTCAATGTGGATGCTACACCCATTACCTGAATATTTACTTTTCAGACAAGACGCTCACAAATGTAATAAGTATTTTCTCAACTGGGAATTGGTTCCCTGGCAGGCTACATCAGTTGGTAAAACTGTGATGTAGAAATATACCTGGAAAGTGGTATAATGTTTTTAATTGCAATCCCTGAAACATTTGTTCAGAATATTTTCTTCCAATCATTGTATACAGTATTCTGGAATATTTGCATTGCAGCCATGGCAAGAAAACATTCCACAACATAAATCGAAAGGATGTGTTTGTGTTACGCTATTTTAAAAAATGACCTTGTACAACTGACCCTTGACATTTAAATTAAATCATCCTGCTTGTAGGCCATAAATCTTAAGTAGTACATTCACTGTTCATGCAGTAAGGTTGATCTGAGCATTAGTTTCATATTTGAATGAGATGCTGAGCAAACAGTTTGGCTGAACTAGAATACACAATTGCTTTATACAACTCAGCTTTAATACTCTGCACTTAAAGAGGGAGGAGTCCTTGATGACACAATTTGCCCTCCAAGGAATGTTGGTAGCTTGATTCTGTAAAGAAGTAAGGAAGAACTTGGCAAGCATTATCAGCTAGCAGAGTGTTGCATCAATAGATTAGCCTAAAATGTGTTCGAGGAACCATCTTATTAGACAGCAGATTAAAGGCTCAAACTTACTTTTTAAATGTTTTTTTAAATGTCCAGAAAATAGCAATCTTAATAATGCATTATAATTTTTAAAAAAGTGATGGGAACAAACATCCAATCCCTTTTTTTTAAATCCTTGAACTTTCAAAACAAGAGTGTTTCATTCTTGAGAAATATCTGTAGCCCAATCCTGTACATGTGTACTCAGAAGTAAGTTTTATTAAGTTCATTGGGACCTACTTCCAGGTACATGCCTGTAGGATTGCAACCTAACTGTATTAGGAATAGTCAAAGGTTTGTGAAATAGTATGAAGCACCTTCATAGGTTTTAAGTCAACGGTTCACAAACCTTTAAGGGCCGTGACCCACCTCGTCCTCTGTGGTGGGTCACAACACTCTTGGTGGTTCTGGAGGGAGACCAACGGAGCCTCTGGAGGGCTCCACTGGGTTGCACCAGGCTAAAGACTCACTCTATTGGCCTACATGGGCCTTCCACAGAAGCCTCTGGAAGCTTCTTCTGGTTTGGTTCAGAAAACTAGAAGTTACTTCTGCAGGCCATTCTGAGGCCTCCGGAGGCAGTCTGTAGCCTATGCAACCTGGAGGAGTCCTCTAGAGGCTCCTAGTATGTTTGGAGGTATTCGGAAACAAAGGTGGGTGGGAAAACCTGGCTTGTGACCCTCCGGTGGGTTTTGGCCTGCAGTTTGGGAACTCCTGTTCTTAGTTATACTATTTGGCCCAGTACTATCTGGGCAGCACCCTCAGGTCTCAGGCAGAGTCTTTCCCAGTTATACTACTTGAGATCCTTTTAACTGGGGATGCCAAGGATTAAAACTTGCACCTTCCAAATACAAATCATGGGCTCTACTACTGAACTACATTCAGTCTTCATAAAAGGCTTCTTTAAGGTTCAGTGTGCATTGCTGAAGCATCATGCAAGGAGCAACCATCCTTGCGTGTATTTCCCTAACAGGTGCAGGAGGACGTACGTAGCACTAATACGTTCAACTGAAAAAGTTTAATTAAAAATGACTAGGGTATAATTGAGTGTCTGATTAGTTGTTTGGCTAGCGTAGTGGGCAAGTCTAACTTTTCTCAACTTTTTTTTAAGTGGCTGCTGCAGCTACCTGTTTGTATCATTAGGAATTAAGTCAACTGAGAAACTACCTACGCATTACTTACAAATGTATGTAACTGTTGTGGACGGGTCTTTTTTTTTTTTTTAGAGTGAGACTGATTGCTTTGCAAAGGGGGAATCTGGAACAGCCATTGGAAAGGGGATACTCCAACATTTCCTTGCCAGTTCTCCACTCTAAACCACCACCTTGGAAACCGCACCTTCCTTTTGCGGAGTTCAGCTGTCATGCATGTTTGCCTGGTAAAGGCAGAAACAGCAATAGTATATGTGGTAGCTGCCCACTCTAGCTTCAGCTCGGAAAAAAGCTTCAGACTAGTGCAGCCATTTTCAACTGGTGTACCACAGGAGCACAGCAGTTGAAAATTGCTGCAAAACTCTTCTGGGTTCTGTAGAAGAACCTGTTTGGGTAGCATCTAGTTTGATCCTGTGTCATCCCCATTTCTCTTTCTTAATAAGCCTCTTTTAAGGCACTTCCAGAATAAGCCTCTTTTAAGGCACTTCCAGAATAGAAAGCAATTAATAGCACTGATCAAGGAGTGGAAGAAAACGAACCTTACAAACATGAGAAATGGTGATTATCACATGGGTTGGCACAGTTTCTCTGCATATTGCAAGTATTGGGCATGTTGATTCATTTTCAGACCCTTTGATCTGGATATGTACTAGCTGTTTTTCTTACACTTACTAATATTCTGATCTGGTCATGCTCAGCGAATATCCACAGGGGATGCAGCTACTGAATTCCATGGATAATGAAATCTGTGGAGGCCACGTGGTGCCACAATTATTTACCTGGGGGCTTCTCCCAGCCCTCCGGAGTTCACGCGTCACCTCTCTGTGCCTCAGAAGGCCTCCCGGATGTGACCAGAAGGCACTTCTAGTTGTGCCTGGGAGCACGTCTGTGGCCCTCCAGCCACAGATTCAGTATCTACAAATAAAGAAGGCCCACTCTGCACCACACTGCAAGAAGCTGCAGTCAGTTGCAAGTCTCTCATGAATATGTACTTTCCATATACATTTGTATAATTCACATTTTATATGGTTCAATATAGACTTAAAATATTTTAGTGGTAGCTTTAAGATGTATGTTGTGATCCTTAAGCATGATATACGAATCTATCTATAGGAGGAATCTACAATCTGTGTGGCACTAGATCCAACAATACAATGCATGATATGTTTGCAATTAAATACCTGTTCTCTCTGCATTGAAAGCGCAGGTGTGCAACTCCCCTGTCCATCAATACCAAATTGATGCAGATCTTCAATTAATGATAGCTAGGAAATGAAAAGGGAGAATATACTGTGGAAAGGGGAAAAGACAGGCCTGAAGAACAAGAGGAAGTATAAAAAGTATTTTTATTCCATTTAATCCTTTTCAGTCTGGCTGTCAAAGTAATCCTGTTGTTTTTGTGTGCTAATGAGTAACCCATGCTCTTCTGCAAGATATAGAAGACCTGAAGAATTTCTAATTAATCTTTTTTTAATTGCAACGTGTAGTACAAGTACATTTTTTTTGTGTGTGATTATCACATAAGGCGTGGGCACTTTGGGCTTCTTCTTTAAGGACTGGATTAATTAATAATTGTTATTGGAGCATGAATTTTCAATGTAAGATTGAGTCTAGACTCAAATGTGCCAAGAACTTTATAAAGACTACTGGCCCAATCCTAACCTGGCTGAGCTCAGTGCTAAATGTAGTAAAAGCACCATAAAGCGCTTTTCAACACCCTGTGAGTAAGCAGTGCCATCAGGAAGGCACTGAATCCTGAGAAACAGCCACTAGGGCCTGTGCATATGGTGCTGAGCGATGCAGAAGCAGGGGATGGTGGGAGGGCAGAACAGATGCAGGGAGGGATGGTTTTGGGCATGGGGAGGAGGGGCTCAGCATGGGGACAGGAACAGCAGAGGCCTTTGTCTTGGGCCTGAAAGCCATTGGGAAGGCTGGGGCTCAACACAGGGTAAGGTAACAAACCAACAGTATTTATATACCGCTTTTCAACACAAAGTTCACAAAGTGGTTTACAGGCAATAATAATAATAAAGTTAAATGGCTCCCTGTCCCAAAAGGGCTCACAATCTAAGAAATGCAGAAGACCACCAGCAACAGCCACTAGAAAAGACACTGTGCAGGGGTGAAGAGGGTCGAATATTGTAAATCAGGTTATGGTGGAAGAGTGATTCCATTGCTCCAGTGAATGACTAAGTGGCTGTTCAATAGAACATCTAGCCTTTGGAAGGCTTACAGCATCATGCTATCTGAATGTGGACCAGGTTGGATGATGCATCTGACCGAATCACATAGGGAGGAGTGTGCACATGCACATCTTTCCCACCAACCTGATGCACTGTCCTAACATTGTTTAGTGGCAGCCATGCACAAGGTACCTTGCTATATATAGTCCAATTTGGATCTCTAAAGAATAGTTAACTTGGCCAAATGTGGTGTATTTTTTTAAGAAGGTCTGTAGCTGGTGAATCAGCCAAAGCTGGTTAAAGGCACTCTGTGATAGAGATGATGCTTTTTCATTCATTGACAGCCAGATCTAAATGCTACTCCCAAACTGCAGCCCTAAACCTTTAGAGGCAATGGAACACATCCAGAACAGGCTGAACTCCTTTTTCCTGGTCTACCCTATTACCAACCAAGAATACTTTGGTCTTCTCTGTACTGAGCTTTGGTTTACAGGTCCTTATTGATTCAGTCTTATTCAGTCTATTGATTCCAAGCACCTGTTCAGAATGTCCACTGCTTCACCTGATCTAAAGGAGAAACTGGTGTTAACAGCCTACTGCTCAGATGACCTATCCTAGTGGCCTCCCTTAGATGTCAAAAAGCATGGGAGACAAGATGGAACCTTGTAGTGCCCCATAACTTCAATGTCATGAGACAGAGCAACTATCACTCATCCCCAGCTTCTGATAATGATCAGTCAGCTAGGAGTAGAACTCCTGAAACAGAGTGGTTCAATATGTGGCATGCATGCCTCCTGTACCTAAATGTGGCATGCCACAAAGAGATTTAAAAGAGCCTGTTTAGCTGCCTAGGACAATAGATAGTAGTGTGTGCATTGGAACTGCTTGTTTGTAAAGTGTATTGTGCAACAGCTTTGCATTTTGGCACCCCTATTTTTGAAGGCACTTGGATTTATCAAGCTGTGATCAAAGTAGCTTAGTGTGAGCTTAAATCTATGAGCATTAATATCCTTGCCTTATTGGCATGTATACATTTGAGGTATATCAAAGGCTTTTTGAAGTGGTGTAACTAAAATGAACCCCCCAAAATCCCTCTGACTTCACTACAGTTGTTAAGATTAGGCTGCAGTCCTGTCCACACTTACCTGGGAATAAGTCCCATTGACTCTAATGGAATCCATTAGAGTCAATGGGACTTACTTCCAGGTAAGCATGGACAGGACTTACTGATGAATAAACATGCATAGGATTGGGCTATTAGAAAGCTAATAGGGTCTAGGCTGGCAATTACAGTACTGTACTATGTTCTTGTTTGTTGCTGCATTATTTGTTGCTGGGGGAACTAGATGTCCAGTGGCTATTCTTCTTTGGATGCTGCTCCCAATGAAGATTAGCAATTAATGTTGCCAAACTGTGCCGTCAATGTGCAGGGCAGACAACTTTCCACTTTGGATTAAGCTGACGCTACCAGTCTCACTTTACGCAAGACACTAAATTGAGCACTTGAAAGATTTCTGCCTTGCAAATCCTTAAAATGCTTTACTTATTTTAGATGCAACGTGAACATTGTATTTAGGAATAGGATTCAGCTGATGCGAAGGATGTAACAAAATTTATTTATTTATTTACTTTGAATCGTTGCTGTTATGCCATATGCCACTATGCACACTTAATTTGGTTTGTATTCTTGTAGTGTTCCTGGCATTCATTTCTTGGAGGGAGGAACTCCATCTATAATGTAAGGTCTCATTGTATGCTTTTTTTTTTAAGCATAGGTTTCCTGTCAAATCACCTTTGATATTTAAGAGGTAAATCCACAGACTATTGGGATGGTTCTTGTAATGTCAGCAAAACCCTAAAGAACTTGAAAACTGAACATAGCGTAAGATAGCATATGAGCTTGCTGCTACTTTTGGTTGAAACATCTTAGCTATGTGAGAATTTATTGCCATTTATTGCTTCTGTCTTTGCCATCAGGCCTGTCAGAGACACAGTTGTGCCCTCAAGTATATCTCTGCAGTTTCCATTGATTTCTGTGGAAGCTGCTCATGCATATGTCAGAGCAGAATTAGACTGATGAGCTGGAACAGCAGAACAAGTTAAAATAGAAAATATATTAACACCATGAAAGTCTAGGAATGTACTGATTTCAGATGCCTTGTAAATGTTGTATTGAAACTGACTGCTTGTTTAGGGTTTGTAGTTTCACTTCTTAAGTCCATTTTGCTTTCAAACTTGTGATTTCCACTATTCACTAAAGCTTTGCCAAACCCTGGGTTTCATTCAGAGCTTCACTAAAGTCAATGGGATTTGAGTAAGCACAAAGCATAATGTATCGATTGGTCTCTTTTCCTAATACAGTATATATGTACTTTTCTCAATAAGAGGTCAAAAATACTGGTGAAGTGATTGCTCTGTGCTATTAAATTCAGTGTTCAAGGTGACATGATTTGAACAATATTTTCTCAGATATGTGAGAATTCATTGCCATTTACTGCTTTTGATCATTTTAATCATCATTACTAATTATATTATTTAATGAGTTCTGTTAGGCTCTGTTCATCACATTTATGTGAGGTATTTCCGGGAATATCAGAAGTTGCCATATTGAGTCAGATCATTGATCCGTGTAGTCCACTATGTGACTGGCGTCAGCTCACTAGGGTTCTTGATGAGTTTTTTCTCAGCTCTAATTGGAGATACCAGGCATTGAGCCTTTTGCATGCAAAATGTGTGCTCTGCTGCTGAGCTGTGATCAGGCTGTGTTTTCTTTGGACATATTGTGAATATCATTGTTTGGAAAGGGGAAACAATTCGTATGATCTCCTGGAAACGGAAATAATATTGGTATAGGAAGAACTGCATCATGGACTTTGTCCCATGTGATTTTGCACTTCTGATATTCTATATCAGAAAGACATGTGCTATAATGGCAGCTGAGTCACTCAAGAAATGTTAGAAGGAGCACCAGGGTGGATTTGATTTAAATCATGATTTAAGTCACTAGTAAAAAGGCTTGATTTAAATCAACTCGATTTAAATCATAATTTTTAAAGAGCAGCTGTCGTCTCTGTCCTGCAGCGGCTCCTCCTCTGACCCGCTGTTGACTCACCGACAGTCCCATTCACTTTAATGGGACAGCTGGTGATGCGGCAGTAACACAACAAGGTGAGGGATGTGAGTGCAGCAGGTGAGTGGATGCCTGCTAACAAGCGCTGCCATGATGGATCTGAAATGACAGGCGCTCTTTAAATGTTAAGGACTCATTCTTGCTGGTAGTTAGAATCTTTAATATTATTATTTGCAAACAAAAATGAAGGTTTCCTATTTAGAATAATAAACTGTCAGATTAGTAAAACAGTGATATCAGAACCGATTTTAGGTTAATAGGTTAATCACACATAGTTGGATAACTACTCAAATTCTTTTATTTAATTAAAACAATATTATATTACATATTCTTGTATTTGCTTAAACATGTTTTGTTTTATGATTTATCTCATGGTTACTGTGAAATTGTGTGAATGCATCAATGCAGTGCATGTTATCTCAGCTTGCAGAACTTGGATTCATTGAATGAGTTTACCAAAAACATAAATATTGCAGAATATACAGCCTCATGCTACATACGTAAGCTCCATTTCATGCTGAATAAACTAAATTATTAATGTATCTTAAATAGAAAACTATCTTTAGATAGATTTTTACTCCAAAAGCATTTTATTAAAATAAATTAGATAAAAATCAAAAATATCCGATTTAAATAAAAACTGATTTTTTTAAAAATAAATAAATAAATCATCAATTTTTATCCACCCTGAGAAGCACTAACTTGTTTGTTGCCTTGATATTTTGGGACTAAAAAAATAGCAACTCATGGTCAGGCAAGGCACTCCTGTTTGTAGGGAAATGGAATATTCATATCCTCTGTGTATCTAGAATTCAGCATACTTATTGGCTCTATGGAATGTTTAGTACTGTATATGCTTTGTGCTTAAGTTGGCATTAGGTAATATAAGAATTCTATATGTGGTGGTTAATTTGCGTAGTTAAATTAGAGGTGTAAGTCTTAATGAAGAAGTGCTAAACATAAATGTGTACATCAATCCATAGCATTTATGGAGGAGAAAAAGACAAAAAAAGGGGGGGTAAGTTTGACCTTTCCCCCGGTGCACTGTATGTATTCTTGAGTATAGAAATGAATGCATGCTTTGTGTCCACTCCAGTGGCATACATAGCGTGGGTTGCCAGCGCTCGGGGCAAGGCAAGTATTGCACCCCCTAATCTGTGGACCATTATGGACTCCTTTCATATGAACAAGTTTGAACTCCTAATATCTTGTGACCCTACCTTTAGGATACAAATCCAGAAGTGCTGGTGTCATTATGACACATAGCATGCACTTCTGGTTTAATGTTGGGCATATGTTTTTTGTTTTGATGAAGAATTGTTGGGATAAGTGAGGGAGAGGATGACTCTGTATTTGTGAGTGGTCCTACCTGATTAGCTTTGATTAAAAGCATCTTTCATTAGCTCCATCTGATAAGAAGCGTTTTACCTGATTCAGATCAAGCAGCATCAATTTTTTTATGGCCTTGAGGCTTAAGAATTGTATAAGTGAAGTGTTTTCTATATGGGGGCTTCTCTTGACTATTTACAAACTTCGAGGTTGCTTTCTTCCCAGTAGATGTGGCTCCCAAAGAGCACATTCATTGGAACTCTAGTGGTTGCATTGATCTTTCAGGTGCACGGTCCAAGGTGTTCATTTTGAATTCTGAAACTGCCGAACACATAGCTTATACCAATGGTGGCATGCATGGGGAACTTGCCACAGCCCTGGTCAAAGGCCCCACCAAGCCCAAGAGTTCTGCCATCTTTATGCCAGGATCATTGACGCAGGTGTAGAAGATGTTGAAATGGTTGCATATGTGTCCTGATGGGGAATTCAGCTAGTGGAGAGAGTTGGAACTGGTGTGTCAGGATTGCTGGCTAAACTCAGTTCAATTAATTGAGACCCCAAAAGCCTGTAATAACATTTATAATTGACTTTCCAGGTGGGTCAGATGGATTTCATGCAAGGCCAATACCAGTATGCCAGACGGTTGCAACTATGATGCTTGTACTTATGAATATGTAATACATCTGATTAATTTTTTAAAAAAAATTATAAAATTTATTTTTCCTTATTTTTGTACTGCCATTTCTTGAAGGAGCTCAGGGTAATGTACATGGTTCTTTCCCTCCCTTTGTTCTCACAACAGCCCTATGAGATAGGCTAGATTGAGAGATATTGACTGGCCCAAAGTCACCCAGAAAGCTTCATGCCTGAGCAGGAATGTGAACATGGGTTTTGTAGATATAAGTCCGATACCAGAACCACTACACAATCTTGGCTCTCAATTTTTGCCATGCCTTTCTCCTCTGAAAAGAGATGTTAGTGGCAACCATGCCAGGAGTATAATTGGAAAGATACTATCTGTGCTCTGAGTTTATTCCACAAGTGAGTGGTATTTGTTGGCTGATCTATGCCTGTGGAATTCCCTTCCTCAAGAAAAATGGTGGAACCCAGATCAGATACATTTTCCGGAATTGCTGAGGTAACTAAGCTGCTTCTAAGTACAGGTATATGTCAATTAATGGGAATATGTTTTGTAAACTCTGTCGTTGGACACAGCCGTAATTGCCGGAACAGCAGCTAAATGGCAGCAGGGTTATGTTCCAGAATGCCTTGCAGCAGCCCTGTAGCACCACAGGATGAGGATTGGGAAACCAAAAAGAAGGCACAACTATTCCGTGAAAGAGTGATGGAAAACACAAAGCACCGACAAGCTGTTTGAGCAGGAAAGGAAGCTATCCCTGTTAGTTTGCCCAGTGAATTTGGTGGACCACCATTGCATATGCAGTCATTCATTCACTGGAATGTTGCTATGTGGTCATGAATAGTGTATTGTAATCCGTGTTTGAATTGATTAAAAATTCAATTTTGGCATTGATTAAAAAGGCAGCCACTGAATCCTTGTGCACTAATCTGAGGGAAAAGAAAGAAATTTAAGATGCCAAAAGAAAATTACAGAGGTCACTTGAAGCATCACAATTTTGAGTGCTTTTGAAACATAAAATTCTATTATATGGCAGATTTATTTGTTGAGTATACCCAAGAAAAGAATTTATCATCCATGCAAATGAGGTATAAGCAGAAAAGAGAAGCTTTTGAAGGGATGATATACCCCTTGACTCAAGTATTTTTTGAAGTCTTCAATTCTCGATTTCTCTTTCGTTTTGTTACTTTAATCACTAACATTTATACCTTGCCAGGAGAAGTCTTAACAATGTAGTTTAAAACATTCCATTAAAAAGTCAACCAAGTTCCAAAACAGCAGACAGAGCTACAAAAACTGCTAAATGTCTAACTCGGGAAACTGTGTTAAATAAGAAGAAATAATATCCTTTATTTGTGTTAAATAATAAATTTTTATGTCTACACTTCTCACACAGGCTTTGTTGTTCTGTCGCAATCTTTTTTAAAAGCACTTTTTAGTATGTCTTAAGGTGCAATCCTAACCTGGAGTTAGGCCAGCACAAGTCACTTGTATCGTGACTTTGGACCACTCTTGGAGTCAGGGAGGCTGGTGCACATCTGTGCACCAACAGCACTTGTGCCGGCCTAACTCCAGGTTAGCATTGCACCCTTAAATACCTTTGTTATTGTTCATGAACAAGGTACTTTACAACACATATAAAACAGCTCTTTTCACCTATATGCTAGCTGAACGCTGGTTCTTTTGTTGATTGTAGTAATTTCTCGATTCAAGTAGCTTTGTGGCAACATTCTTCTTTTATCAGTGAACTATCCCAAACTCAGAATGTTTGCAGAAAGGACATCTGGATGGCTTATGTTTAAATGAGCTAGATATGTAGAATTAGTTATGTCACCGTTTCTGTGTTTGGTAATCTTTAACACTGGAATCCACAACCTCTTCTTTCTAACTGCGTCAGATTATTTCATGATGCCATTCCACACTTTCAGGTGCATTGTTACATTGAAGTAATCTTATGTTTTTAGCAGCTTAAACCAGATTTACTGATAAGATTTGGGAGGTGGAGAACTAATATTCTTAATATATCTGCTGGTGGGATGAAAAATGGGAAACTAGTAGCTTCATCCTTATTCTGAAAAGAGGAATGTTGGAACATTTGAATTAGACCCACCATTTGGCTGTCAGCCCAAGGAGACTAAAAGGGATCCTAGCTGGCAGCCACCCGCCACTGAGAAAGCAAATTCTGATACTAGTACTTCACAATGCTCAACTGATGTAGGGGATGTAGACAGACAGTAAGACATGGTAGTGCCTTAGCAGGAAATGCCTTTAGTTAAGAACTTTGCACTCCAAACTTCCCCAGTTAGGAACCATTAGATTGATTTCAAGCCAAATGTGTTCAGTGTTTGTTTGGACCCAGCTTGTAATTAGCTTGGCTGTAGTACTAGCCCTTCTTGCAGTTGTAGCTTCCACTTCTTTCCTTCTGAAATGTGGCTAATTGAGGCAGTTGCAATGAGCGGGACTGCTGTTGAAGTCTGCTAGTCAGTGAAATGTCCCTAGCAACGGGCTTCCTTGGAATGAGTTGTTGTTATATACCACCGGTATTTATATACCACCTTTCTTGGTCATTGGTCCTTTGATTAATTCAAGGCAGGTTCGCATAGACAGGCTTTCTCTAAAACCTGAAGGTTTTTACAAATAACAAAGAGGTTCTAATCTTTTAAGAACAACATTCAGATGAATCTTTCACAGTCTGGTCTTCCTTGTTGGCCCCCGGTTGCCTCCTATGTTGGCTGATAAATGGCTTTCTTTGCTCTCGCCCAAGAAACAGCTGGCCCAGCACAACTCCTCTCTCACAGAAGACAGCTGGAGATAGCTCACCTTATCAAAATTACACATGAGATGGATAGAGGGATTTTATTTTCCCTCTCTCACAACACTAGAATCAGGGGACATCCACTAAAATTGAGGTGGTGATGGCATCTGGCCTAGATGCCTTTAAAAGGAGACTGGACAGATTGGAGGAAAAGTCCATCATGGGCTATATGCCATGATGAATGGTGCAACCTCCTTACATTAATAGTAGGCTACTTCAGAATGCCAGGTACAAGGGAATGGCAACAGGATGCAAGCATCTTGTTGTCTACTGAGCTCCCTTAGGCACCTGGTGGGCCACTGTGAGATACAGGAAGCTGGACTAGATGG
>JAJKFI010000021.1:8513778-8546255 GCA_029204185.1 Lerista edwardsae
AGGCACCTGGTGGGCCACTGTGAGATACAGGAAGCTGGACTAGATGGGCTCTTGGCCTAATCCAGCAGGGCTCTTCCTACGTTCAGTTATCTCTTACCGCTCACAGAAGCTTCCGGTGGTCTTGAACTGGTGTCCTTCCGATCGTATCTTCAGGCTCTACCCTCTAGACCAGACCTCCCAGGAGATGCAACCTTTGATGCTGTTGCTGCTGCATTCAAGTGCCAAGTCCAGACTGTAACATAAGCCCTTCTTTCAATGAAACCTGAAGCTCAGAATGGGTCCAACTTTAAAACAAATCTATTTGTTCTCAATCCAAGTTTGCTTTTTAAAAAACATCTGTTTCATGTCAAGCAGAGGGAGTCTCACTTATCACTAGTGTTTGAAGTAAAAAGCAAGATTGTGATGGCAGACTATCCTCTAGTGACAGATGTAACACTTCATAGGCTTGTGCCTTGTGCAGGTCAACTTAAATCATCATTCAATCTTAAGAGGCAGGCATTAAATAATCAAGTAACTGTGTTTCAGAACGTTATGCAAATCTTAATTTTTCAGCAGTTAGTACATAGTTGAGCTTTGCAACAAGTCATTTCTTTTTGTGAGCATAACAATTTTCTAGAATACTGCTTGTAAAAGAGTAATGACTCTTCAGAAACAGTGCCTTTGGGTGCATTTATACAAAGTTCCAGACACATGTTTGTTTCATGGACCAACGTACAGCCAGGTGTCGCAAGGGACAGAGGCAGGGAAAACTCTTGCATTCCTCCATAGAAAGTAAAGGGTCAGTGGGCCTGATGCTTTCATAGGCTGCCAAGTAACAGCCACTGAAAGGCATGCATATATATCCTGCTGTGTAAACTGATCCTTGAGTCTACACCTCAATCCTATAAATAGATATTCAGCTGTTTCATAGCATGGAGCCCTGAAACATGGGTCAGTGAATCTGCAGAGTCAGCCTGTATGAAATAACTGAGCACCATATTTCAGCTGTTTAGATGTATACATGTGTGTGTTCTTATTCCATTTACTGTTCTGATAGTTTCATTGATTCACTGGCGTTATGCAGCGCTTCTATGAGAAATAAATGGCAGAAAACCAATGGATTACTGCAAATGTTTTTTCGTGAAAACATTTCACTTTGGTGAAAATAACTCACAAAGAAAATTTAAGTATGGATTTGCATATAATAGAACCAAGGCAATTGGCAAGTAATGGTAATAGATACAGGTGTGCCCCAGTATCCACAGATTCAGTATCCACGGTTTCCGTTATCTACGGATACTGGGATGCCTAGTAAAGAGATAGGGAAACATTAAGCAAACCTCTCTTTTAATCTTCTTGCAGGAAAACCATTGATGTTCCCCTAAAAAGTCATCCCCAGTACCCATGGTTTCAGATATCCAAAGCGGTGTCTGGAACAGAACCCCAGCAGATACTGGGGCATGCCTATACTCATAATTCTGGAGTTTGTCGCTCACAGTTCTAAGTGAAGATATCAGATCCATGTTTCATTGCTGCATTAATGATGTAGGGGGTGACAAGCTAAGTGGTGACAAGCATACTACAGGCATGTCTCGGTATCCACTGGGGCTCTGTTCTAGACACCACAGTGGATACCTGAAACCATGGATACTGATGATGCCTTTTTAAAGATACAGGAACATCAGTGGTTTTGCTGCTACAAGATTAAGAAGAGGTTTGTCTAATGTTCCCCTATCTTTTTAATAAGCATCCCAGTATCTGTGGATAACTGAAACCGTGGATACTGAATCAGTGGATATCAGGGTACACCTGCCTGTTCAAAACTCAAGTGTCCTAGTGGAGATGCCTAGGTGTCCAGAAATGGAGAAGCATTGTTTGACCATTCTACAAGAAATGTATCTGCCTGTCCTCTTCTACCTCTCTCTCCACAAGTTGATATTCTCTGTCGATTGCTGGAAGAAAATGAATCCCCAGAGTGACACAGACAGAGGTCACGTGTTTCAGAGAACATTCTTCTCTTTCTGTGGATAACTTGAAAAATCCTGTCCATAGCTGGACTATGTCATCATGTCTGTAACGCTGAAGAGCCACTACTACTCCATGTCCATCCTGAATTAGATGGCCCAATGATCTGAATCAGTATCCTTTGGTATGAAAACATAATTTGACATAGAGGTTCTAGAACAGAGGCCACCTTTTTTCATTTATCTAATTTTTTTTCTGGATCAAGGTGATTTTCTTTGTTTTGACATATCCAGTAACTATTCAGTTTCATGTTCATCCTGTTTGGAGGACTGCAGTATGTCCTTCCAACACTGAAGAACCAAACTTCAGTGAAGGTGTGAAGTACACCTTCCAGCTTTAAATGAATAAGAAACCACTACTCTTCTCAACATTGGAGCAGTATATGTGCATGTTGCTGCTCTCTGGTGGGTCAGCAGAGGTGTCTGCCTAAATAAGGAAATGAGTGAAATTAGCTTATCAGCATTACAGGAATATAGCTGCTAGCAGCTGATACAGTAGCCCATCTTTTTTGCTGCTATCGCAGGCTCACTTCATTATGCCATATGTATGTTTATCAGCAACTGTGTTGCTGGTTGAATGTAAAACTTTTCTCTCCTGCATTTTGTCAAAAATACTTGAAATCAAATGCTAGGTCAGTGATAGTAAACCTTCTGGGTTTGCCATGTCAAAAATGCCTAACTTGACTCTGATGGTGTGTCACTCCCCCACCCCCTACAAAAGAGAAAAAATTATTTACATATTCATTTAGTAAAAAAAAATACAGTCCAGTCAGGTGGGGGACTGTTCATTATATGACGAACATAAAATCATTACCAAAAAAGTCAAATCATTCCAAAACATCTCAGTTGTTGTTGGGTGTTGGCGAATGCTGGTGTGTCACCGAAAAGGTTGTGGCATGTCACCTTTGATGTGTCACTATTAAATCAGAATACATTCTGTTCCACTACCCACACTGCATATCACAATAACAGAAAGAAAGTCTGTTAGGTGAAAGGTGAAATCTAACTCTCAAATTTAATTTTCAAGACAGAGACTTCCACTGAAACCGAACTTTCTAGAAGGTCTTCTTTGTTTATTAACATTAAAAAATGTTTTAGTTTTAGATTGGTGTTTAAGTTTTTATTGCACAGTCCCATCTGATTAGGTGAATATTCTGTTTTAGTGCCAGAATTAGGCCAGAACATTAAGTACTTCTCAAATTCATCAAGGTTGTTAAATCTACTGTTACTTCCTCATTAAATTGATGAACTGCTTTTTAGCCATAAGCATTCAAGGAAGCTTACAACAATAATTAGAAACATGTGCTCAAACCAGTGAGAAACAGCAAAAGGGAACCAACAGTTATTCAAAATAATAGAAAAAACAGCAATACAACCAGTTGCTATTTTTAATAGGGGCAAACTCAATGACTTGTGCAATATCGCATCTAGTATTGCAGAGAGCAGAGGAGAGCCAACCACTTGGGTGGCAAACACTGCATGCCTCTCTAGTAGAGGGTATGGTTCAATCTCCTTTAAAATTCATCATAGAACAACCTCTGTTAAAGAAACCTTCCCTAGATTGATGATGGCATCTTGGCATCCCAAGAATTATTGGTCAGTTCCTAACTTGCAGTTACTGGGCAAGATATTCAGGTGTGTTGTGGCAACCGAACTCCAGGTTTTCCTGGATGACATGGATAATCTGGGTTCAAGGTAAGTATCAGGACTGAGACTTAACTGCCTTAGGGGCCCTAGTGGGTGACCTAGACAGGGAACATGTGTTCCTGTTGTTTCTGCTGGACTTCTCAGCAGTGTTAGATACAATTCATCATTACAGTATATCCCTTTACTTCCCTAGGAAGTTTCCCTGCACCACCCTCTCTTTCTATCCCCTTCTTTCCAGTCCATTTTTCTCTAATGGGAACCCTTTTCTTCCCAGCATCTTGCCTTTGCTTGTCTTTCACCACCACCCCCAACTAGTTTGCCTCAAACTCTGAAACCCTCTTTTTTAGTCCGTCTTTTTAATTGGTGGCTAGATGTGATTATTCACTAATGATAGACTGAATATAGATCAAAGCAGTCTCCTGTTTTTTGTTTTGTTGGTTCTTTCATTTCGGACTAAGCCTTTGGAATTAAAAGTAGTCTGGACTAAGGTATCATTAGACAATATCCCCCATATTTTTGAAGTTCTCATACAACTTGAGAGAGAGAGAGAGAGCGTGACACAAGTTCTATTACAGGGGTTATCTAAATATGTCTGTTCTGAGGGTGTTCCCATGGTTTCCTCTGTTCTCTACTCATGGGACGTAGTTTTGATTTACATTGGTTGGTTTAAGATAGATTATGGGAAAATGGGCCGCTGCTTAGACAGTGAATTGTTCTAAATTATCTACATTCTGTTCTACCTCTATGATGGGCATTTTTGTGTCCCCTGGTCAATAGTTGACAGGTTTTAAACTTCCTGCTATTTTTAGTATGGGGTAGAAAGGCATTTTTGTAGTTTTTTAGTTTTGTTTTATTCTGCCTTTAATAATTTTTTTTGACAAAAAAAGACAAGTATTTTTAATATGCTTTCTGTCTCTATTGAAAGACCCTCGTGTGGTGCAGAGTGGTAGGCTGTAGTATTGCAGTCAAAAGCGCTCCTCATGACCTCAGTTTGATCCTGGTGGAATCAGGTTCTCAGGTAATCAGCTCAAAGTTGACTCAGGTTTCCATCCTTCTGAGGTTGGAAAAATGAGTACCCAGCTTGCTGGGGGTGAAGTAAAGATGACTGGGGAAGGCAATGGCAAATCACCCCATACAACTAAGTCTGCCTAGTAAATGTTGCAATGTGACATCACCCCCATGACGTAGTAATGACTTGGTGCTTTGCATAAGGGGGTACTTTACTATCGCTATTAGTTTCACTGTCACAGTCTTTGGGTGATCATTCTTCTTCCTGTTTCACTGAGGCTGAAAATATTGGCTGGACACAGAAATGTCATGGTTTGGATTCTGAATTTCTCAAATGCTGTAACATTTGGGAAGAGCTGCTGGTGGCAACTATTATAAGCAGTCTTGAGTATCATAAATATTGACTTTGTTTTCTAAATTCTAAGCCGAGCAGGAGTCCAGGTGGATTGATTTGAATGCCAGGATCAACTCAGAACTTCATGGCTACCATGACAACCGTGGGCTTGTTCAGATTGTATCTTGCCCACCCTGTGTGGCCTGTACTCACTTTGGTTTTTGAAATAGAGTAGTTCGTGCATGGGGGAGCCAGAAACTGTTGCTTTGGCCTGAACAAACTTAGTAACTATCTTGGAATGTTTGGGTGAGGAGGCAAGTCTCCTTAAAAGGTAGGAAATCTTCAGCCTCTCATTGGTCCAGATAGAGATCTGCCCATTTAACATTTTAAAATTAAAGTCAACTGTAAGAAGTGACAGTTAACTATAACTATAGCGCAGGAAAAAAAAACAGATCTGTAGTATACATAAGGGTTAATTTGTACTTGTATTGCAATAAAGACTAAAATCATTTAGTCTTTACTTTTGCTGCTTTTGAATAACACTTTTCCCCCCACCAAACTCTTCCACATATTTGAACTTCTGTTAGAGTGGGAGAGGAAAGAGGGCGGAGTAAGAAAACTTGGGCCTAACTGAACTTCTTGCCCCTTCTAATAAGTCAGTGTTTCCCAAACTGTGGGCCAGGACCCGCCAGTGGGTCGCAAGCTGATTTTTGGTGGGTCGCAAAATTGTTTTTAAAGTATAAAGAATAACCAAAACAAACCTTTGTAAGCACCCTTGCCTGATTTGGAGAAGAAAATTGTTAGCTGGAATGCTAACCTTTGGTGTGAGGTAATTTTCTTACTTCAAAATTAAAATGTCACATTTTCTGATTTCTGGATACTTGAAAGATTCTCTTGTACATTTTGTATATATCTTGTTCTAAATTTGAGGTCTTGATTCAGGTTTTGTCTTTCAATGAAGCATGAAAAGATAATGTTAAAAGGGAACGAGAATAAAATGGCCAATACTATGCCATTGTGCAAATTGATGGCAAGACCAAATCTGGAGTATTGTATCCAGTTCTGGTTACCCCACCTAAAAAGGACATAGTAGAACTGAAAAAGAAAAAGAGAGTGACCAAAAGTAATAATGGGCTGGTATGGGTGTGCCTTCCTTATCAGGGACAGGTTGCAGCATTTGGGCTCTTCAGTCCAAGAAAGAAGGTGCCCGGGGTGGAGGTGATTGAAACATATAAAATTATTCATGGGTTGGATAGAGGAAGTTATTTTTCTTTTTACACAGCACTGGAACAAGGGGGTATCTACTAAAATTTAACTGGCAGGAGAGTTAGAACAGACAAAAGGAAGTATTCCTTTATCCAGCATTTTATTATTCTATGGAACTCCTTGCCACAAGACATTGTAATGGCACCTGGGCTAGATGCTTTTAAAAGGGGGTTGGACAGATTTATTGAGGAAAAGTCCACCACAGGTTACAAGTCATGATGACCATATGCAACACCCAGGTTTTAGAAGTGGCCTCTCTCTGAATGCCAGCTGCAAGGGAGTGCCAAAAGGATACAGGTTGAGCATGTTGTCTTGAATGCTTCCTGAGGCATCTGGTGGGCTTCTGTGAGATGCAGGAAGTTGTACTAGATGGGTCCTTGGCCTGAATGAACAAGGCTCTTATGTTCATGACTTGCAAGCATGAGTGGCAGGGTCTTTTTTAAGTGAGATTCGTATTTTATATATTATATGCTTTCAAAAATTTATAGAAATATTGTTTCGTTTTATATGATGATGATAGCTGAATGGTCTGATTTTAAATATTTTATGTAAACCACTGCATCCTGGTGAACCCTGGAAGGGTGGGATAGAATTTTTAAAAATAAAGCTGCTTAAACTTTCACAGGGCCCTCAGCTTGGGCTCCCTCTCCTTTTGTGCCAGGTTGCTGAAGTGATAAAGCCAGGCAGGTATGAGATGGTAATCTACCTACTATTAGATAAGGTGGCAATAGGAAACATCTCTTGCCATAATGTTGCCAGAACGGAGGGTTCTAAGCACACTTTATACACCTTTGTCATCAACCTATTGCCACCCAGTCAGGTTTTGGCTTTTAGAGTAAGATGTTTACTGCCTGCAGGTGCAGCTTCAAAGTGAAGCTTTAAGCGACTGGGACTTGCTTATTCTGTTTACCAAGGGGTTGCACTTTGCTCATGACAAAGGGGTGTGTGTGTGTGTGTGTAACCAGTGTTCCAAAATTGTTGGCTGCTCTACTTACCAAACCACAGTTGAAGTTGTTGTCTCCCTTGAATAGCTTCCCACTCTCCTAGCAGGAAAAGGAAGTGCAAAGCTTGGCTGTTATGTCATTCTTGGCCAATATGTCCATGTAATCTCAGTCAAGCATGGCAACAGAGACCTCTCTGAAACAGGGAAGCTCAGTGCTCAGCATTGCTTAGCAGAGGTATCCAGGGTTCTCCACTGAGCAGTGAAAATGTGCCAGCTATAGTGAGGGTTCTGCAATATTGCAGTATCCTGTGTAAGATCCTGGCTGAACCCTCTCCTTTGTTCTGGTGAAGGGAAGGAGGCGGCTCAATCATAAGTCTGTCTGAGCCAAGTCTGTCAAAGACAGGTAAGAGCCCATTCTTGGGCCTAACTCAATGGTGGTAATGGCATCATTGCATCCGATCATTATCATCCAGTTGAGGTTGGAATGGGAATGCACAAAGGCTGGCTGCACCTTGATAAGACAAGAATGATTAAATTCTTCAAAGAAATGTTGTGACCAATTTTAAGATATTTTGCATCTGCTCCTACTTGGGTATTTCATAGCCAGTTTTGGTTGTGACAAGGGCACTGCCTCATTCTTCAGTTCTGGTTGTGGCTAGGGCATTGTCTCATTCTCATTGTCTCATGCGCTTCAGTTTATGCAATCTGAGAGTGTGGACCAGATTCTTTAAGAGTATAATCTACCACATGTGTTATTGATCCTTGTCTCTAGAGGCCTTGAGGATTGGGTCTTAAAGTTAGAACTCCTTGCTTGAAAGAGTGTGTCCCAGCAACTAGTATTCATTCTCCTCAATCAACGCTGTGATCCCCTTCTAGGTATGCCACTAAGGGAGCAATCCTAAACTGAGTTAGGCCAGCATAAGCTAAGCTAGCAAAGTTTGGCCAGCACAAGGGCTACTGTAAAGTACATATGGGCCATTCTCGGAGTCAGGGAGGCCAGCACAGACGTCCACCATCCTCCCTTACTCTGAGAGTGGTCCAAAGGCGCTTTACGGTGGCTTTATGCAAAATGTGCACTAGTTACTTACACAGTAGCATTAAACTATAGGACCCTGTGGCCATTACTGTTAGCATTTGCTCTTGTGGGTATATAACCAGCTTTCATCACAGAGCTATATTTAGAAAGGTTGTCCATTAAAACAGTTAAGTTATTCTGATATGGAAAGCAACTCATGAAATGAATAGAGCCTGAGCCTGAATAGAGGCTGAATAGTCTGAATAGAGACTGTAAATATCCTTTCACATTCAAAACACCTGAAACGGGCTATTTTTTCTTCTATTTTATCTTTGCGTTGTTTCATCTCTTTAAACCTGTACCCATGCAGTAACTTTGGGTAATGCATGGTCTCATCATGTTTTTGTGCTAGGGAGTGCTTGGGTCTGTGCTGGCGCTTTGTTTCAGAATCTTTGCAACATGTGAAGTAGAACTGCTGCAAGGTGACTGAGAGCGCAATCCTATACCCCAGTTGCACCGGAGTTAAGCTCTTGCACTGGCCAAACGCTATCACAATTGTGCCGTCAAGCACATCCGTGTCGGCGCTAAGGCACTGGACCAGCACAAGAAGCAGCGCCGGCCATGCGCCAATCAAGCATCGGTGCAGGGCCTCCACAAGAGCGTTCCCGGGGCATAACTCTGCGGCGCAGTGGGTGGAGACGGGGTTTTTGACACAGGACGGCTGTAGTGCCATATCCTAAAGCCTGTCCCCGGCGAGGGCGGCCCCGGTTTGGGCCACTCCTGTCCACATTCCTCTGCGCCTGCAAAACAGCAGGTGCAGATCCAAGCAGGCCCATAGGCGCGACCGGAGCTTACGCGGGTGCAAGGGGAAAACCTCCCCATGTCTTGCACATTGCTGCTGCTGCCTCTTAATGGGCATTAGGATACAGCCCTGTTATGTCGGCCTTACTTAGGATTGCGCTGTCAGTGTGCAAAGGCATCATGATGCTATTGTGTCACTTAAGTTTGGAATGCGCATACAGCTTCTTCTAATCTAAACCTAATCAGGAGTGGATGAACTGACTGCATAGTATGTGCAGAAGGAAGCAGAGACTGAGAGACACTTCTTCTGTTCCAGTGTCTACAATATGAAATGTGAAGAGTTGGAAAATTGTTGAGTCCCTATACATGGCCTGCTGTCATTAAGTATTGAGATGAACTAGGGCTGCCCTTACTACTAAGCAGTTCGCTTTCTAAGGTAACATTTGGTACAGTTCATATGGTGTATTAGCAGGTGCAAAGCACTCTTCTTTCCTACATTCCTAGCCATCATCTTTCTTTCAGAGTGCAATTCTAATCTGGTGTTAGGCTGGCACTGTTAGGCTAGCAAAGTTTGGCTGGCACTAGGAACACCATAAAGCACATTTGGACCACTCTCAAAGTCAGGGATGATAGCGCACATCTGACTGGCCTCCTTGACTCCAAGAGTGGTCCAAACATACTTTGTGGTGTCCCTTGTGCCAGCCTAACTCCTAACTCCCTTAGGGGTGTGCTCCTGTTCAGAAATGGCAGAAGGATCAGAGATAAGTGAATTATCTCTTATGAGTGGAGAGTGGGATTAGGGGGCCTATTAGGACGGAGTGGGCAGTGCTTATTAGGAGGTGTGACAATGGGAAGCAAGCAGCTGTGTTGTAAGAGTTCCCATGAAAGTCTCAAAATAGTTGACAGGTAAATAGTAGAGGCTTAGGAATCGACCTTGATTAATCATGGACATGGAACCTCACCCTCAAGAGAGGTTACCTAAGGAATCCAACTTCACATTTCTTGACCAATACTTTATTTGCATGACAATAGTGTATTTAAATTTAATTGTGCCTAACATTCTCATTGAGTTGGAACTTTTCTGCAGTGTTGCTGACACTACCTCGCAGTAAGCTCAGTGAATGCCTGTGAATGAATTAATCTTGGTGTGCACATATCTGTAAATACCTGTACTGTATTTGCTTCTAAAACTTGGCATGCAACCAGCACACAATGCAGTTGTATGACGCTCTAGCATGGCAGTATGCCAGAATTAATAATATAGCTCAGTGGTTCCCAAACTGTGGGTTAGGACCCATCAGTGAGTTGTGAGCCAATTTCAAGTGGGTCGCGAAGCATCTACAACAGCCATATTGAAAATATGGGAAGATGGGATCCTGGAAAAGAGGAGGGCTGTGTGCTTGTTTTGTTTGTGCTAAGGTTGTAAATAGGCTTTTTTTTTCTTTCTGATTCATTTTGCTATTGGAAAATGACTGAGAAATAACCCAATTTATTGCTGCATTATCAGGAAAGCAGCAGACTCTGATGTTACAATGACAGCATTTCAGATCATGATAGACCATGACATGACCATTCTGGTGGGTCCTGGTCAGATTCTCATTCTAAATAGTGAGTCCTGGTGCCTAAAAAGTTTGAGAACCACTGATATAGCACAAACATCACAGCTGAGCTCCAGTTAAAGATATTCAAGCTTATTCTGTAGTAAAGGTGATGTCCCTGGAAACTGGAATTAATTATCAGTGAGAAGTCAAATATTTTGCTAAGTAATTGGAAGGATTCTTTCCAAGATCAGTCTGGTAATGTGATAATAGTGATGAAAACTAGTAGTTGCCACTTGTCCAGCTTCACTGTGAATTAAGTCCTCCTACAGCCCAGCATGTACAGACTGCTGTGTGAATTTCTAAGAGAATGCTAAGCAAATGCTTCTTGTTACAACTTGAACATGCAGGCTAAATTGAAGTGTTTACAGGCCATCCTAAGTTCTGTCACTCCTAAATATGTGTTTCCTGACTTTGAAAGAACTTGAAAGAGGACCAAAAGTGTTCATACACATGTTTTTGAGATACTGATCTTGCTTTCAGTTAGATATAGCTAATGAGATGAAAAATTAGTCTGAATTGAAACAACTTTTCCTTGTAAACATGTATCTGTTTTAATATTAAATCTAAATGCAACTTTGTAAGCTGTTTTATAATTATACCAAAATTACAAAGCTACAGGGTAATTAAAACAATTTCAGATATGCCTTGCTGTGAGCTGTCTTGTATAATTATGTGTTCTTTTTAAAATGCTCATTGTTACTCATCAAGCTGGTTTACACACTTAGATGATGTGTTTTATAAAATTCAGTTGTGCCCCCATACAGGTGTTTGCTTTGCAAGCTTTACCAAATACAAAAAAATCTGAATGTAAAAAAAAAAATTCTGACATTACAATTCAGTATTACAGTATGTGTATGTGTGTCTGAAAGAGCTAATCCTGGAGAATGTATTTTTAGCATCTGTGTAAATGACCAAGGAAAAACTATTTGAGATGGCCAACCAAAAAATAGTCATGGAATAATTGTTTTGCAAGAGTTTGGTTGTGTTACCTTGGGAAACATGGCTGTTATCTGTTCACCATCAGGGACCTCAGAGTATTGCAAGCACTGGTTCATAAGGCTGGGAGGAATGTCTCTTCCGTAACTCCAAGGCAAGAAAGGACTTTCCTGCTGTATCTTGCCTAGTGAGTTTTCAGGCCAATCAGACAATGGTGGAAACAATGGCTCTTTCAAGAACCAGCACAATTAGATAGGAAATTCTGTGATGACTGAAATGTGTATGTGTGTCTGAAAGGCAACTATGTGAGGCAGCTATTTGAAGAGGAAGGAGTCGTGGTAGTGTTCACCTTCTAGGGGGGTGGCATGCAGAATGATCTGTAGGAGGTGTAGGGGGAGAGATTTCTCTCATCTTCCATTCTATCCCCCTCCTACCTGCTACATGTTTTTGGTACACACTTCTACTTCCATATCTTGTTTTGGCAAAACCCACCAAGAATGTCTCTTTTGTATCGAAAAAGGAAAGTTGTATGTCTGCATCTGTTTCTTTGAATACGGTCTACACAGGAGAAATATTTGGTGTCTCATGCCCCTTAATGTATTAATCATTTTGTATCCTTTTAATTTTTTAAAAAAATTAAATTTGTTTTCCTAGTTATCAATCAACATCTATATACCGCTTTTCAACACAAAGTTGTTTTTCCTAGTTATGCAAATATTTTATTACCTGTCAGATTGCTTTCTAAATACTTTTTAAAAAATTACTATTCAGTAAGTTCTCGTCATTTCTCTTACAAAATAGGTGCCAGATTTGTTTCTGTAATTGGTGCTCCTCCTTTATTTTCTTTATAACGTAATTTTTGTTTCTGGTTTTTAGAAATTGCATAAATTTAAATTATCCTATGAACAAGGATAAACAACCAGCGTTATTCTCCCCCTGCCGCTTTAAGGGATTTGCGGTCCTGTTGTCTATGTGCTAATCAGCCTGAAAGATACTTGTAAAATATTAATTTCCCAACAGGGAGAAATAATTAGAGGTTGATCATTTAAATGTGTGTGTTCCTGATAACTAAATGCATTTATAAGAACTGTGAATTGCAGCAAGAGGTTTTAGAAGCCCTGTCCACCCAATTTTGCCTCAATTGAGGATATATTTTCCTCTGCTAATTAGGTTGTGTGAAGTACTGTACTTGAACATTACATTGTTAAGTTCTTGACTATATCTTTTTTCAAATTCATTCTAATGAGTGAATATGAATGCTACATCTGTAATCTGTCTTTACAAACATGCAATATATTGATAATGTGTTAGATCACAGTGGACACAATCCAGTCTACCACAAGCACAGCACTTGCACGCTGAGAGTTCCCAGCAACTCAACAGAGCCCTGTTTCCTCTAGGTCTCAACACAGCACAATATGCTCATGTTAAGGTGAAAGGCTGAATGGGCTTTGTAAGGCCCACACTGACCCTGTTCCCTTAGCAGTCCTGAGGCAGTCGCATTTTGTACCACCTGCTAGAGTTCTAGATGGGGGATTCACTGTGAGCATATGAAACTGGCAACCTTTGTTTCTGGTCTCAATTCAAGGTGCTGTTTTTGACCTTTTTGAAGTCTTAAATAGCCTGGGACCTGGGTACTTGAAAGATCACTTTCTCCTGTACACGCCCCTCCTCAGTTTCATTCATATCATCTTAAAGAGGGGGTGTAATCCAGTGGTACTTCACATGCTTTGCATGCAGAAGGTTCTGGGTTCAATCCAAATTACTCCTTTTTCCTCACCTCTGTAGCATGTGGTATGTGAACTTTGTATTCCTTCATATTAGATTTGATATGAGACATTTGTATGCTCATGACTTGTGAGCGAGTGAGAGTCTCTCTCTCTCTCTCTCTCTCTCTCTCTCTCTCTCTCTCTCTCTCTCTCTGTGTGTGTGTGTGTGTGTGTGTGTGTGTGTCTGTGTCTGTGTCTGTGTCAATATCAGCAACCTTCCACCAAGCCAGTGTTCTCCCTTTTTAAATGTTCCTCTTGTCTATATTTAATATACAGTCCCAACAGTAAATATAAACATGCTTGAAAAGCACAACATTGTAATACTTCAAACTACTTTGCATTTACTAATAGTATTTTGATGTATTTGAGGAGTCTCTCTATGCCACTAATATAAAAGAGCGATCAGCCCTAACCTGTACTTAGACAGTTTAATCTGTTGAAAAGAATGTACTGCTTAAGAAATGGACTTCCCCAGGAAAGAAGAAAGAAGTTTCTTCCTGAAGTGATCGGTGAAGTGGTAGTGAGTGAGGGACGTTATTATCTCCAGATGCATGTTAGCTAGCAGTACTACACTGACCTATTGGTGTATTTTGATGCAGACTATATGCTAAATAACAAGGTTATTCAGGCAATTATTTCCTATTGCTTCATGTTTACCTGTTTTTAAAACAAAACAAAACAGGAGGCTTTCCTATGTTACAGGAATACAGTACTGTATTGTAAATTACCTTCTGCATGTGTGGTCAGGACAATGAATTGAAGTCTGTAACAAGATGAAATTGGTAATGATGGACTGTCTAGATACAGTATAGCTTTGTATGCTGTTATTTATTATGCTGTAGAGTTAAAAGGTAAGAGGCCTTTGCCATTATTATTTGTACAGTGCATGGCATTTTACACAGTATGAGCCCACAGATCCCTGATCTGAGGAGCTTAACATCTTGTCACATACTGGTTCACTCAACAGTGTCTTTACCATATTATTTTAAAATGCCTGTGATCCAACACTTTGTTCTGCATTTGTGCAACTAGAGATGTTTGTGTTTCTGAGTAGCTAAATCAAAAATCCCTTTTGAAGTCTTTAAGCATAGAAGAGGCCACTTATTAGGGAAAGTGAAAATGGAAAAATCTATGGCATGAATAATAAAGATCCCTGAGCAATATGCCTTCCATACATTTCATTTTTTTCTTACCATCTCATCCAGAAATCAATTTAGCCAGTGTATTGAACATTTTGTTACAATTTACTTTCCAAAACTTTGCAGTACAGGTGGAATCTTTTTATCCATGAGGGTGCCATTCCCTGAACCCTCGTGGATTAAAAATATCTGCAGTTAAAACCACTTCAGTTGGGTCTGGAGAGCTTTCTGAGGCCTGCTGAGGTTGCACGTGTCCCCATGTGGCCTCAGCAAGCATCAGAATTGCCAGTTTAGCAAAAAAAAAAAAAAAAAAAGACCCTGCAATTTCCAGGGGTTTTTTTTTTTTTGCAAAACCAAAAAAACTGTTTGGCACATGGCCTTGATGACCCTCAGAAGAGCCTCCAGAGGTGACTGGAGTGCCCTTGGAGACTTCAGTTGAGCCAAATCCACGGACATAAAATCCTTTGATAATTATGCTCAACTGTATTTAAGTTGCATACAGTCAGTCCTCATTATCCACCAAGGTTAGGTTCCTGGAAAACCTTGCAGATAGCAAATTCACAGATAACAAACCCTTGATCCTATGGGATCATTGGGGTTAAGTTCATGGGGTACTTTATCTGCAATCCTCAGGAAGCCAGCAGAGTGCAGCAGGAAGTGCCAGAAGATCTCTGAATACTGCAGAGACCTTCCAGAGGCTGCAGAGATCTTCAGAATGGCACCTGTGATCTGCATTTGAAAGGAGTAAGCGCTGGTCTCAGCACCATTCTGAAGGTTCCTGCAGCCTTTGGGAAGTCTCTGCATAGTGGATAGTGAGGACAGAGGCACAGATTCTTCCCCTCACAGATAAGTGAACTTGCAGATAGCAAGTTCGCATATAAAGAGGACTGACTGCATGTGTTTTAATTTGGCTAATTAGGTTTTGGCATACAACTGTAGAATTAATATTGGAATACAACTGCCATATTACTGCACAGAAATCAATAAAGAATCATAGAACTTGAAAATTTAAAACTTGGAATTGAAAATGTCACATGACAACCTCGTACAAAATAGCAAACCTGTTCTTTCATAGGGGACACTTGGTGAATCCCTCTTTTCTCTTTAAGATGTTTCCTATGCAGCAACCAGGAATATGCACTGTTGTCCCTTTTTAATGACATAATTAGTTTTGTTTAAGTTCAAGAGAGATGCTAATTTGACTGTGGTATGTTGTGGGCAAGAATAAACAGTGTATGAATACTAGAGGTGCTACTAGTCACAACCATATGTGATCATTTCACATCACAGTCGTTGTTTAGGGAGTCTTAAATCTGGGATCAGATCAGAATGAAGCTGTTTACATGGGCAAGGAGCGAAGTCTGCCCAGCCCTCTTTCTCTTATCTCTTGAGAGAGATGGTTGCTATGGTGATTGCTGCTTCCATCTCATCAGCTATAACCTGGTTTTCCACATCAGCAGTATTGCTGCAAGCAAAACATGATCTTTATTCAATTATTAAAAGTAATATTTTATTATATAATTATTGTCTTGGGACTCAAATTCCCTTCAAGTATTACTTCTATAAGTATATACTACTATAGCACATATTAAAATAAACAGAAATTTATATAAGGGAACTTCAGTGGAGATTTTAAACAAGACTTTATGGCAAAAAAAATTAATTTGCTGCATCTTAAAATGCACAGAAGCAAGGCAATTATGTTTGGAGAAAACTAGACTCCAAGCTATTTTTCAGTTCCTTTTAGTGTAGCACTAAGCTTCTGGGCATTGTACAAATTTTTAAAAATAATACAGTAATAGTGCAATTAAGAACATGGCAGATATATGTTCTAATAAAGGCAAAGGACAGCCCTTTACTGCTTTTTATATTGCTAGAAATTTGTTAAAACATTTCTAGTCTTAGTTCTTATTATAGCAAAGATTTCCGTAAAGGCCTGAGCTAGACCCCATTGAAAAAATTGATAAAATCGCCATGAGGTTCTGCTCATGCTCATTAGCACTTGAATCTTAACATTTATTGCAAGGTTAAGCTACGTTTAATCAAAGCCAATAAGTGAGATATAACTGTTATACTAACTTGGATTAAGTACTTGAAATGTTTAATGTGTTCAAATCTAATATGAAGAATAAGACTAAGATGATGGGAATAAGACTAAGATGGGGTATAAACAGAAATACAGAGTCTTCGGGGGCAATCCTATCCAGTTTTCCTGCATCAGTGTAGCCATGCTGAATCCTGCTGTGGAGGGACAGTCATTGAGACCTCGTCAGTTTATATTAAGGGAGTGTGTTCATTTGCCTCTGGTCTGCATTGCGGCTGCATCAGAGCTGGCAAATTGGATAGGATTGGGGCCTTAGAAATGATGAATAAAAGGTATTTTCGTAGGCTGAGATCTTGTGTTTTTTATCAACTATTCAAAGCAAGTTAAACATAAGATTATAATCTTAAAGATCATACACAGATAAATTCACATTTCAAATACACTGCTTCACATGAAACATTGTATCACACAGACCAGGAAATAACAGTGATTGCAAACATAATTAAGATCTGAAACTAATCTTGATATGATAAAGGTTTTGTCTAAATTGACTGTGCAGTTTATAGCAGGAGCGAATTTGTGTCTGTGCAGCAGCACAGATTTCCTACTCAATCCTGAGATGTAAAAGGGAAAAGTGAAGAAATACTGAAAGAATTATAAACACACACACACACACACACACACACACACACACAAAATTTTTAAATTTTAACTCAAATTTTAACTCTTACATTTCTGGGATTTGTAAAACATGCCATCCAGCATGCCATCCAGCATAAAAAACAGCATGCCATCCAGCACCTGAGTCCTACAGCTTGAAGTCATTTCCATTAGTTTAATCTGATAATTTGAATGGAGAACACTTTATCGCATATTTAACTTGGAGACGCTCTCTGTTCTTATGCATAATGCAGAAGTGTTCGAAGTTAGAGTTCTCTCCAGTGCACCAAATATACCTTAATAGGAAATTCAAATTTAAGTAGTAATGCTGCATTTCACTGTGACTATTGATCAGCAAGTCAGTGTAAATAACTTTGTAATTCAATTAGGCATTGGAACTGCTTCAGCCTTTGCCGGACGACATTCTCCTACTTAGACTACTAAGGCTAGGTGACACTATAGTTGGATCATTATAACCGAATCCCTTTCTATAGCTGCCAAACAGTCTGGTGACTTGATGATGATGAAGTTGTGGTCTGTTTTTAGCCCAGGATTGTGTGTGGGCTGCCTTCCTGTTCTGCTGCTTCTCACTAGCAGCACAAGACACAATTAATTAGGTTTCTAAAGGCATGGAAGTTATATACACATTAATGGGTGCATCTGACCATGTGTGTGGTCCATGGTTGAGGGCCAGGAAACAGAGAGTGGGGGTCAATGGGCAATTTTCACAATGGAGAGAGGTGAAAAGTGGAGTGCCCCAGGGATCTGTCTTGGGGCTGGTGCTTTTCAACTTGTTCATAAATGATCTGGAGACAGGGGTAAGCAGCGAGGTGGCCAAGTTTGCAGATGACACAAAACTTTTCCGGGTGGTGAAGATCAGAAGGGATTGTGAAGAGCTCCAGAAGGATCTCTCCAAGTTGGGGGAATGGGCAGCCAAATGGCAGATGTGTTTCAACATAGACAAATGTAAAGTGATGCACATTGGGGCAAAAAGCCAAAACTTCACCTATAGGCTTATGGGTTCTGAGCTGTCTGTGACAACCCAGGAGAGAGATCTTGGGGTGCTGGTGGACAATTCAATGAAGGTATCGACCCAGTGTGCAGCAGCAATTAAGAAGGCCAGTTCCATGCTTGGGGTAATTTAAAAAGGGGTTGAGACTAAAACAGCCAATATTATCATGCCATTGTACAAATCGATGGTAAGGCCACACCTGGAATATTGTGTACAGTTCTGGTCGCCGCACCTCAAAAAGGACATAGTGGAGCTGGAAAAGGTGCAGAAGAGAGTGACAAAAATGATTACGGGGCTGGGGCCACCTCCCTTATGAAGAAAGGCTGCAGTGTTTGGGGCTCTTCAGCCTAGAAAAAAGATGCCTGAGGGGGGTCATGATTGAGATATGCAAAATTATGTACTGAAGGGATAGAGTCGATAAAGGGATGTTCTTTTCCCTCTCTCAAAACACCAGAACCAGGGGGCATCTGCTAAAACTGAAGGTTGGGAGAGTTAGGACAGATAAAAGGAAGTACTTTTTTACCTAGCGGGTAGTTAATCTGTGGAACTCTTTGCCACAGGAGGTGGTGATGGCATCTGGTCTGGATGCCTTTAAGAGGGGATTGTACAGATTTCTGGAGGAAAGGTCCATCGTGGGCTATAGGCCATGATGGATTGTGTAGCCTCCTTACATTGGTGATGGGCTACTTCAGAGTACTGGATGCAAGGGAGTGTCAACAGGATGCAAGCATCTTGTTGTCTCATGCCTCCCTGGGGCACCTGGTGGGGCTGCTGTGAGATACAGGAAGCTGGACTAGATGGGCCTTTGGCCTGATCCAGCAGGGCTCTTCTCATGTTCTTATGATAATAGCACTCCCATCTGATGTTGTGAATGTAGGTTTCATATCACTGTACTTTTGCTTGTATCTATTCAAACTGTATTAGATTAGAAAGATGACAACTAGTTTCTTGAGCTAAAATGAAAGAGTGCTTCATTGTGTTTCATTTAACAAAGCTATAACCTTAAAACAGATCTCCAGAGCAGCCCATCACACTATTATTGAGATTCAGTTATTATATCTACTAAAAATGGCCTATATTAGCATATACAACATATTTTTGAATCAATCTTTGTGTGTTCCTTGCTGGAATCTATTTTATGGGTGTGGGATATGAGCCAATCCATTGACAAATATTTTGCCTTTTTGAAATAATTCCATGACATTTGACTAAGTATGGTATCATGGTTGCAACAGATTTCAGGATTGCATGTTGTACTGTAAATTGTTGTGTGGTAGTCAAAATAATTATGAATAATCCCTTGCCTTGCTGAATAGACTAGATCTAATAGTATAGTAGCAACAGGGTTTGGAGAATCCAGTTCACTATCACAATTAATGACATTGCACTGATAGATTTCCTGTGCAGATATATCTGTTAGTGCCGATTCACCAGCAATTGCATTATTTGGCCTACATGATGAGCACTGGGTGCCCCACAGAGGTAAGGCTTGCCTCCTATTTTTCTGACAAAATTCCCTTTCTTTCAGTTACGTTTCAGACAATTTTTTTCAGCATGAATATGTGGTTATAAGATAAACTACAAATTTCTGCCTGACATTCAGCTGTTAAAGGCGGAAAATGTAAAGGAGTAAAAAATGTGGGCAGCTTTATGTAACCTTATGTGGAGCAGCTAAGGGAATGGGTAGCACTGGCAGTGGGTCAGTCAATCAATAGCCTTGCTGCATGATATCCTGTAGGTCTTCTAGGTGTTGGCAAAACCTCCAGAGGCCTCCATTAATTGCAAAGGCAGTCCTTTGCCTAATAAGCAGAACAGAGCTAGACAGCTGTTGTCCAGTTGTAAGGCATATGGTGCTGCTTTAGCAGTGCTTTTAATTGTGCTGCCGCAACAAAAGTAGCTTATGATAGAAACAAGTGAAAGGTGTCTCATGCTCATAGAGAAAGGAGAGCAAACTTGTAGTCCATAATAGCTTCTCTCTGGCCAAGCAAGTAAAATATATTGACTTGCATGTATCATCTTATTTTGCCAATTTCATTCTCCTTTTTTCAGATGGGAGGCAGGAAAAGCACCTGTAAATATTGAAATTCCTGCTCAGCCTTACTCTGGCTTTGGTCATTTTACAGGTGCTACTCACATGTTTTCAAGCTGTTCACTTCTACCATGACTTCTAGAAACTTGCTTTTTCTAAAAGAGAAAGAAAAAGAGAACTGACATTTTTAATTTGGCAAATTGTACAGTACAGCACACCTGAAGATGCATACCCCAGATCTATCATCTGATCATTTTGTTGTTCTGAAAATCACCTCTGAAAATATTTTACATGCCCTGTTTTATCTGAAGGAAATCTCTCCATCTTGTATGACTTTATTACTGGAGAATGTAACAAACATACACTGCTTTGACTAGCCCTTTGCAGACATTCTCAGCAGTCCTTGAATTTGCTATAGGTAGTGGGAGTGATAGCAATTGCTTTTTCCAATTCTCTCTACACCTGTAGCATATGCCCTCCAACTGAGAGGCACATATTGCAAATTGGGTGGGAGTTTGTAATTTCTTGTTTCCCATTTCTCCCCCATTGGCTTGATCAGATTCCTTGGTGGTTGTTTTTTCTTCCCCTTTGCCATTGTTAATGCTCAGATTGTTTATTTTCAAAGTATCCAATTTTAAACCATGGCTGTATTTGTGAATGTTAAATTGGTGCCTGGGTGGTAACTGATTAGTATGGAGACTTTTTCTTCGTCATTGTGCAGACATAAATCTCCATTTTGTATTTTCTTGCTTTTCTATATAAAATTGTTCCCTATTTTGGTTTAGTATAGATAGCCTGATTAATTAAAGAAACCTGACAATGCAATCTCTGTACATGTCTAATTGAAAGCAAGTACCTTTGTGTTTAATATGACTTACTCCAGTAAGTGTGCATGGGATTGTAGTCTATCAATTAGTCATATGAATTCTAGCAAATTAATGATTCATATGCAAATTTTAATTGCTTAAAAGCAGTCCTTTATATACCAAAGAACATAGGGTTTTTTTTACAATGCTTGTACATCATAGCAGACATAGTCTTAAAGTAAATGTTCCATTGTGTGAAAGGAATGTCTCAGTTATAAGAGTGTGCCGACTTCTGCAGCAGTTAACATTTCTATTAAATAGATTTATATTATATTTACAGGCAGCAGCACCACTCCGCCATATTCATAGATCAAGTATGCATGGTTCAGAAATCTTCCCTTTGCTCAAATTGGTTAGTTGCTTCAGATTGCAGCCTTCCTGTCACTCTCCCTGGCCTCCCAGCTTTGCCGACTGCAAAATAGAAGCAAGAAGCAGCAGAAAGCACTCACAAGAAGCAAGGCAGAGGGCTGAAAAGAATGCAACACGCGTTGACTCTATGATATGTCACATTCTTTTCAGCCCTCTGCCTCACTTCCTGTGATTACTTCTGCTTCCTTCTTCCATTTTTCAGTCAGAAAAGAGCCAGGAGACCAGAAAGAATAACAGGAAGGCTGCCTCTGAAGCAGATATTTGCACTTTGGGGGGATTTCTGAACGTTTTTGTAGGGTCCCCTTTAGCCATGGGTTCGTATCCATGGGCGGTGGGTAACATATACCCAGCAGATATGGGAGATTGTCTGAGTGTGTGTTTTAAAAAAAATACGCAGGTCAATCAATTCGGGTAACTTTTATAATCAGTCAAAAGCTTCTTTTAATCAATTAAATTGATTAAACTTTGCAGCCTTAGTCTTTTGTGAACTAGTTTATCAGTGCTGACCACAATCTGAAAAGGTAAACAAGAGCAGATGTCTTGCTCTGTTTCTGTTTGATCATTGTTCCAGTCACCATGGCTGTACTTTAGAGCCAATATGTAGCTAACCAACCTTGTTGGGATGACTTTGGAGATCGGTGATGGGGAAAAAAAATATTACACAATAGCTTTCCTTTGAGTTAAGCCAAATATTTTGCTTCTTAATCCTGTAAGAACCTCTGTGTTAACGCTTTAAACCACTGTAGCATTCCCTGCTTGCTGCATCTGCAACTGAAGGTACAATCCTAACCAACTTTCCTGCACCGGGGTAAGGGCAATGCAGCTCTGAGGGAAGGGGACAAACATTCCCTTACCACAAGGAGGCCTCCTTGACTGTCCCCCAATTGGAAGATGCAGCTTTGTGCTTTGGGGGGATTTTTGAACGTTTTTGTCGGGTCCCCTTTTAGCCATGGGTTCATATCTATGGGGGGTGGGGGTGGGTAACATATACCCAGCAGATATACACAGCAGACATGATGCCCCATTGGCACAGCTATGTCAGTGCTGTAAAATTAGTTAGGATTGCGCCCTAAATTGCCTTGATTTGCCAACCTTATCTTAATGAGAAGTTCTCCTCTATCCCTCATCCTCTACCCCAAAATCCCTCCCACCTCGTAGGCTCCAGACTCTTTTTTTTTTTTTTTTTTTTTTTGAAACTTTTTGAGCATGAAACTTTTCCCCACATGTTTCTAACATGCACCCTGGTATCCATGCTAATAGACAAAAAATATTTTATGTAGGTTTGATTTTCATGAAAGACTATGTTCAGCTTCCTCCAACTTCCTCCAGTAACAACACTGAGAACACATTATCTGTATCATGTTCTATCTTAAGTGTACCCATTACTACAATTCTGGATCCTTGACCTTTCTTTTCATCTTTGCTCTGTAAACCATTACTGCCTCTTGAATTCCCTTTGATACTATAGCATATATTTATAGTTATAAAGATCCCTTTCTAAAATCAAAGCATATTCTATTATTATCCTCTGTAAATCTCTCAATGTGTTTCATTTTGAGCCAGCAGGCCTCTGGGAGTTTTTATCCTTTCCAGGTATCAAATTATCGGTCCTTTTCAGGTACTTTAATTATCCCATGAAAATCTTTCAATCTGTAGCCCAGTGGTATTCAAACGTTTTAGACTGGGACTCTTTTTTCAGAATGGCAATCATGTCAGGACCCACCAGAAGCGATGTCATTAACCTGGAAGTGATGCTGTGGCAGGAAGTGGCATAATCAAGCAGGAAGTGCTGTCATTGTAACATAATAAAATGACACTCCTGAAATGTAAATTGGCATTCATGGACTACAGCAATTGTACAACCATGAAAATCCCTGAAAGCAAGCAAGATTACAACAAAATATTATGTAAAAGAAAATTTTAAAAAACCTTCACTTAAAAATTCAAACTGTTAACACTCACAAAAGGATTATAACAAGAGTAAGGTCTGCAGCTTCCAAGATGGCTGCTCCCAGCTTTCCGCAACCCACCTGACATCAGGTTGCAACCCACCAAATGGGTCTCAACCCACAGTTTGAATAACACTGTTTTAGCCCCTTAAACACAAATGCCTTGCCATAATCAGGAATGTGCAGCCACCACAACAAAAACAGGAATAGAAGTGTGTCGTGTTTGCTGCAGGGAGCAGGTCTGAGGAGCAAGGAGGCCTGTGGGGGGGCTACGGGGACAATGCAGGGAACCAGTGTGCCAAAGCCTTTCCACGTGCAGGGAATGACAAGGGTACCACAGGGGGAAGGCAGGGCCATGGTGGGAGTGAGTGGATCAGGCCCAGGAAGAGGTGGGATTGGTGGCGTCGTATCCAAATCCCCTTCCCAGATCCGATCTATTTGCATGGATCAACATGGACCTGTTGCGGCTGCTGGGGCTTACCCCAGATTAAGGGGACAAGTGTCTCCTTTCCCTGAAACTCCCCTACAGAATGAAGCATCACCATGCATATGTTTAGGTAGAATTGGACTGTGGGTGTGCCACTCTGAACTTGCAGAGAGAAAGATATATTAGTATTTTAATACACGATTGCTCCAATAGACAAAGGCAATGAAGAGGTAGAAAAAATATGAATTGGAGAAACTGTATCTGCCTGGCCATTCACTGAAGCTGTTAGAAAATGATGCATTGTTCATACCACACGCCAACAAAACAAGGTACACAAAGTGTCCGAAAACGGCTGATAATCTTTGAAAAGACCAGCAAGCAGCATAGAAAATATGCGATGCCAAGGACATTTGCTCTCCCCTTGGTAAATTCTCCATTCTCTTGGTAAAAGAGAATTTCCTTATTTAAAAGCTGCCTCTTTTTGCATGTAGCACGGCTGTAGTCTCTGAAGTGTAACCTGGATAACCCAGTGGTGTCAGATTGTAGACCTCAGGTGCAACCCTAACGAACTTTCCAGTACTGAGGTCGTGGTAGTGGTATCAATGGGGCATATCCTGCATTCTGCAGTGGAGTAATAGTCATAGAGGCCTCCTCAAGATAAGGGAATGTTTGTTCCCTTATCTAGAGCTGCATTGCCCTTACCCCAGTGCTGGAAAGTTGGTTAGGATTGCACCCCTAATCTATTTTACCCCTTAAGATCTCCATATGTCTATATAGTTTGGCATTTAGGGAAAAAAAGATATCTGTTTTAAATACGTTCTGTCCTCTCATCTTAAAATAATCAGAAGTAATTTTGATCATTTATTAAGAATACTTATATACTACTTTTCAACAACAACAAAGTTCACAAAGTAGTTTGCCTTGCAGTATAAATGAAAACATGTTGGATTGTGACTTGGCAAAGGAAAATGGAAGCTTCTTGGAGTGACTGTGAGAGAACAAAAGGATGTGGACAGAAATAGGTCTTGCTTTACTAAAAACCTCACAGCAATAAAAGAGACCTTTTCCCAAACTTAAAGTGCCCTGTTGTATCCTAGGTGTTACGCACTATTCTTCTTTGTGTAAAGATTGTTAATTGTTTGGTTTGCTCTAACCTTTGATCATTTCTGGGTTTTCATAAACATATGACACGGGTCATTAATTAGAAGCATTCAGGCTAGGTGATAGAGCAAAAGGTGTTTCCTGAAGTCTTTTGATGGTTCCTTGTAGTAAAAACGTTTTGCAAATCCTCCCTTTTTTGGGTTCTGTCTGATGAAGTGGCCTCTTGTCTGCTAAAATTCATCCAACAAACTTGTCAGCATCAAGATACTCTACCCTGGTAAGTCATTCATTTCTGAACCTGGAATAAGTCTTGGGCTCTGTGTACCCTTGCAGGTGGGAAGAATGTCTTAACATGATGCAGTGCCAAATCTGTCTGTACATGGGATAATCCCAGAATCAGTTAACCATTCTCTCGTTTGTGCTAGACCACTAGGTCTGGGTCATGTGGTAGCTATGTTTTCAAATTCAACGAATCATTTCAATAGGAGTATACGGTACAGGGTAAGTACTCACTTAGCTTGGAATGTTAGTTTGTTTTAGAGGAGCTAGCTGAAATGTATTTGGATGTGTGACAGATTTTTCCATTTGCTTAATGGTAGCTAGTTTGAAATGTGTTGTAGTTTTTATATCATTTGTCATAGTCATAATCTTTCCATCACCAAATCCAAACACAATACAGTCATCAGTGGAATTTCACTGGAAATAATGTGCTTGTAAACAAACAATGATGAGAAATAACATTTTAAAATACATTGGTTTTCAACATGTAATATAAAAGGCTAGAATCATTTATGCCATCATGCAGAAGAATACTGCATGAACATCAAACATAATGTGCTGCTAGACCTTGCCCTGAGAACAAGATCTGTCTTGGATCTTTCCTATACTTCCATGTTACTTTGATTGCTTTCTGATTGAATGTTCAGCTGGTTCAATATTTTTATAACTCAATCACCTAGACCAGTGGTAATCAACCATTTTGCACCAGGACCCACTTTTTAGAATGGCACTCATGTTGGGATCCTCTGCAAGTGACGTCATGTCCAGAAGTGACAAGCAGGAAGTATGACATGCAGGAAGTACTGTTATTGTGACTAACACTCCTGGAATGCAAACTGGCATTCTTGGACTGCAGCAATGCACAACCACGAAACATCCCTGACAGAAGCAAGATCAGGGTAAAGTATTATGTAAAAGCACTGAATTAAAAACAAAACTAAAAACTCACTTGAAAATTCAGGCTAACACTCACAGAAGAAATATAGCAAGAGTAAGGGCTGCAGCTTCCAAGATGGATGCTCCCAGCTTTCTGCAAACCACCTGACATCAGGTTGCCAAGTTGGTTCCAGCCCACAGTTTGAGAAACACTGACCTAGACAGTGAGGGCAAATTGGGTTGCAGTTTTTCCCAGGCTGATCATGGGTGAGGAATAAGTGAGCCCATGAGGATGTGATTGGGTTAGGATTCTTGATGTATTTCATATTACAGTGTTAAGGTTTACATTTTGATATTTTAAATACCTGATTAAGGTTAGGAAAAATTCCTCCCCCCCCCCCAAAAAAAAACCCCTAAAGCTGCAATTGTGCACACAGGCTGTTTACATCTTTTGGTTACTTAAAGCAGTGTCAGTTGTTGCTCCAGCATTTCCTTTCCTGGTGTACCCACCTCTATCCCAATCATAAACCATCCATCCCCTAAATAATCTTTCAATTTATGTATGTTGCAACTCCTTTTCACCAGATCAGTATTTTTCTCCACCATCACTGTAGATGGCGTAGTGGTTTGGGAGTTGGACTGTAACCTGGAAGATCCAGGTTCAAATCCCAGTTTAGCTATGAAGCCTCATAGATGACCTTGGGCCAATCACTGTCTCCCAGCCTCACCTTGAGGGTTGTTGTGAGAACAAAAGGAGCAGAGATACTATGTTCACCACCCTGAGCTCCTTGGAGGAAGGGTGGTATAAAAAATGTGATAAAAAAATAGCTTTTGTAGTTCTTTACTGGGTAAAGCAGTGGTTCTCAAACCTTTTAGAACTGGGACCCACTTCTTAGAATGGCAGTCTGTCTCGGACCCACCAAAAGTGATGTCATGGCTGGAAGTACCATCATTGTGATACCAGAGCCTGATGCTTTCCTAAGAATGCACAATAAATTGGTGTTTTTTTCTCAGCCATTTTCCAACAGAAACGTGAATCAGAAAGGGAAAAAAGCCTATTTACAACCTTGACACAAACAAAACAAGCACACAGCCCTCCCTCTTTCCAGCATCCCATAGTCCCATATTTTCAATGTGGCTGCTCTAGGTGCTTCACAACCCACCTGAAAATGGCTCATGACCCCACTGGTGGGTCCTGATCCACAGTTTGGGAACCACCTGTTAGTTTGTGCAAGCCAAGCAGAGGAAATCATGCTTGTGAGTGAAGAGTAGAATAGCTTTAGGGCGCAATTCTAAACTGATTTAGACTGGCATAAACTCAGCCAGCAAAGTTTGGACAGCACAGGGGACACTGTAAAGTATGTTTGGACCGCTCTCTGAGTCAGAGAGGCCAGCACACAGATGTGAGCCATCCTCCCTGACTTCGAGTGTAGTCCAAAAACGCTTTATGATGGCCCTTGTGCTGTCTAAACTTTGCTGGCTTAGTTTATGCCGGCCTAACTCCAGTTTAGGATTGCGCTCTTAATCAGTCATTTGTTCTCTTAATTTATTCCCTTCAGATTGAGTTCTCACATCAAACGCTGGAGGCAGAACTGCAACAGTTGGGCCTCGTGATATGGAGCAATTTGGGGCTGAGGGTGTAGACAGGCATTTAGAGCTGTGGTAGGTCTCATTGGATTTGCATTTGTTTTCAGTGCTGTGAAATGGTGTTCAGACCATTTCCATCACACTTCAGAATGACTGCCTGCAACCTGGGTCACCCTGATGCATCCTGTGGAGGGTGGAATTTTCTGTATTTCTTCCATGTGGCAGAAAGGGAACAGCCAGATGGCAAATCTCTATTTCAAAGACTAAGTTGTAGAAACACGAAATAACAAATGCAATCTGGTAACTTTTGTAAAACCGGACAAGTGATTTTAAGAAGAAAATGGCATTGATGTAGTATGTTGTGAGTTGCATGCCTCACAACATTGATACGAATATTAATTTGCATCTAAAAGACTTGTTCCAGGTACTCCTTTCTTAGACATGTGCAACCGTTTAACATACTCAAAATGATCTATTGATTTTAGTATATTTTAATGCCAATGTTATTTTAAAAATTGAAAGCTGGAGAAGTTCTTTTTATAAGTGTGGTTATACTCAGAACAGTGATGACAGAAACAGCACATTCTTATTCCATCTGTCAGTACTTTCTGTACAAAGATGTGACGCACAAGAGTTCTGATAAATGTCCCAATGCGTAGGAGCTTGCATTTGCCAGAAGGATGAACTATGCAAGAGAGCACAGTGCCAATAATCCCCTCTGTGGTGCTGCTAGGCTACAAAATCAAGACCCAGTATTGTACCCACTACCTTATTGCCCCAATGTTTCACTTGCAGAACTGTTCCTCTGCCAAATGTTTGTTTGGGATATGAGAAAGGGCAGGGTTGGCATAAGGGAAGCTCTCTGTGTGGTGGAGTAAGGATCTGAGCTCTCTGTGTGGTGGAGTAAGGATCTGAGCTCTCTGTGTGGTCTGGAGCAAGGACCTTTCTTTTACATCACCTAGTAAAGTGAACCAGTGCTTAAAGCACACTCTTCCGTGCTTTAAGCACGGAATCTCAATGGAAGGAGATTTGCATCTTTGGGCCTGGTTTCTAACAATCCAGAATATCACATCAAGATCAGATCTGAACCTGGCCATTGGTTGTAAGTTCCAAATATACAGTGTGTGTACACATAGCAAATTGCATATATGTACAACTGACTTGTGTTGATCTATGTACAGGTCTTTTGCAAAAGGAGGACTTCAACATACTACATAATTGTTCATGGTTAGGAGATAGAAAGTATTAGGCAAAGAATGGAATACCCTAAAACAGTGGTTCTCAAAGTCCTACTCAGAGTTTGGGAGCCCTGTTAGTGTTTGTTGGGGTGCGGAGGAGACAGCAAGATGATCAGGATGATCATGCTGCTGCTGAGGAAGGAAGTGGTTTTTTAGTTTACCTGGGGTCTCTATGGAGGGTCCAGGGAGCCTGCAACCTGCAGCCCTCCATAAGCCTCCAAACCTCTCTGAAAAAGGAAAAACAAGTGCCTGTTTTCATTGCTAAACCAGAAGTGGGTTGTTTTTTTCCTTTTCAAAGGAAAAGGAGGCAGGCTTGTGGAGGGGAATGCAGAGGGGACATGCGCTGGCCTCCCTGACTCAGAGAGTGTTGCAAATGCACTTTATGGCGCATTTGCAACACTCCTGGGCTGGCACAAATGACTTATACTGGCCTAACTCCAGGTTAGGATTGTGCCCTGAGTGGTCAGGACTGAAACAGGCTTTATTGCCTTTGTGAGTGACATGTTATGGGACCTGGACAGGAGATGTGCACTCCCAGTTGGTTTTACTGACCTGTCAGCAGATTTTGGTTCCATTGACCATGGTATCCTTCTGGATTGCCTTGCTAGCAGTCCATTACCATTGGCCAAGGAGGTCATGAAAATCCTGAACTGGTGCCTGGAGGCAGTGATGGAATGGATGAAAACAGTCAATCTGTTCTGGATGAGGTTTGCCCTTCAGGTTTGCACCTTGAGGTTGGACAGGTTTGCAACTGGGAGCCTCCTGGACCCTGCCTTGGGTTGACCGTGGGTGCCTTTAGGCTGGTGTGAGGACTGCATCCTTTCTAAACACTGCATAAAAACACAAAGCACCACCTTTTGGGGGATAAAAAATTTGGTGTTTAAGATACTTTCCAGAAATTAAAGTATGTTACTTTTCCAATTAGAAGTAATACTGTGGCTGCAGCTGTTGACACTATATGACCTACAGTATATCATATACCTAGTACACTTTTAAAGCATTTAAAATTTATGAAAATGAGAACTTGGAATGAGAATGTAGAATAAAAACACATAACACTGCAATTTGTTATTCTAATCAAGACATTTTTTTTGGGGGGGGGGAGAAATCACCAGAAGAAATGCACTCCTGTCAATGAGTATAGAATGCAGGTGCCACGGTTTTAAATAAGGCAAGGGATCAAACTGCTGCTGATTACTTCCAAAGCCTGCTCATCTTATTTGGTCAATGTGGATGGCCCTGTTGCCAGTGGACATTTCATTGATGGTGACCTATGGCTGTCTTCTCTGCTGCAGCATCTACCCTACAGGATCAATGATTTGGCAGAACAAAAACTTTTTAAGCTCCTGTTAGAAAGCTTAGCGAAGCCAACTGACAGTTCGGTGGGCTAGTTGACTTTTCTGGTTTTTTGACATGAGGTTAGAAGTGTTTTGCTTTGCCAAGTTTTTAATTGTAATCCTTTTTAATCCACCAGTTGGTTTGCTGCTTTTCTCTGTTCGAGTTGGCTGTTTTATTTTTTAGTTGTATGTCGATGATTTTCTAGTATTTCCTCTTGTTAGCCATCTGAAACTGCCCATGAGGGTTGGAAAAGTCAGATACAAATATTTTAGTAGAATAGCACACATGTAATAATGAAATCCGCAGGTTGCAGACTCACAGGGGCTCTAAACACAATTGGAGCCATTCTGAGGCCACACAGAACCTCTGCCTCAGGAAGCCACTCAGAATGGTTTAAAGGAAACTTCTGATTTTTGCTGAAAACTGAAAGCTGCCTTTGAAGTGCTCCAGGCTGCTACAAGGTGCTACAGAACAAGGTTCTGTTTGCATCTTTAGTGGGTCCAGCCGTGGGTTCTTGTACACAACTAAGGGCCAAACCAGATGTGTGACAAAGTTGAAAGAATGAATCTTTTTCTGTCAAACTTTTACAAATAGCAGCCACTCAGTCAGGAATCCAGACTGGAACAATAGAAGGAAGGTAAAATGTTTCCTGTGCTGCTTTAAAGGTGAAGACAGTCTCCAAAAGCTGATACTTGCCCCACTAGGAAAAATGTACTACTTCTTGATTAGGGGAAAGGGAGGCAAGGCTGTAAAACTTGTTACCTGTAAAACTTGAGCAAGGGTTTCAAACATAAGGCCTGCAGGCAAGGTACGCCCCCTGGAAGATCTTTATCCAGCCCAAAGGACAACTAGGTGCTCCCTTTGCTGCTCTTTCAGCAGCGCTGCTTCTGCAGAGACTCTGCAGAGCAGGCGCGGATCTAGGGGGTGCTAGGGGGCACGAGCCCTGGGCGCCATCTTGGGAGTGGCGCCATAACTATGGCGCGCCACGCCACCAAAATGGCGCCCGCGGCCCGCTCTGCTCCCTCCCAGGCCCTGTGCTGCATTCTCCGCGCTCCGGCTGGCCTTAAAGAACCAGCCGAAGCATGGAGAACACGCTGCTGCCCAGCGCCCTCCCGCCTCTTGGAGTGGGGGACAGGGCAAGGGCACTGCATTCTCCGCGCTCCGGGTGGCTCTTTAAGGCCAGCCGGAGCGCGGCGCTATGTCACAACATCGTCATGACGTTGCGTGCCCCCATGGGGCGCACTTTCATTGGGCGCCATGGGTGCCCTTTCAGCTACAACCGCCCCTGCTGCAGAGAAGCAGAAGGAGACCTCAAAAGGCAAGGAATGCTATGGGGAATGGAGCAGATTAAGAGGGGTGAGGGGGGAGATGCCCATGAGGCACTGGGGGAGCACAATTATCATGTGGGCTGCCCTTTCAGCAGTGTCGCTTCATAGAGCACCTCTCAGCTCTCAAGCTGCAAATTGACACCTGGGCAGAATCAGTGCTGCTGAAAGGATGACCCATGTGATAATTTAGCAATCTCAGCATTACTATTTCCCATATCTTAAAAATAAGATCAGGATTTGCATATTTTCTCTTCCGTCATTTGCAGCTACTGAGTTGCCACATGAGAACAAAGTGCATATTTCTGACCATCATCTGCTTAATGGTGTCACTCCTGGTCCTCAGCAGGCATAATGAATACTGTTTAGTCCACTGTATGAAAAGTTTGGATATCCCAGCTTTAGAGAGACAAAGAGGTGTTCATGCATCTCTGTCATTGAATTTAGTATGTGCAAGTGCCCCTGAGTAGTGAAAAAGTGTTCTTAGCTATTATTTTGCTATATGTATAGGAAATAACGAACTCTTCTGTTTTTAGGCAGTGTAGGGAAGAGAATTATCTTCTGTTTCAGAACGAAGGAGTGCCACTGATGCTTTTGAGACAATGCTGTTGACATTGGTTTTGCATCTGTTGGAAAATCTTCTGTCTAGGGAATTAAATAGAGGAAAACATGCATACAACTTGTTTTAATTTTATTGGTTGAAAAGTATGTACTGAAATCAATGCCATGTAAATAGTAATTTTTAAAAATTCAGTTCTGGTATAATCTTATTTGAAAAGTAATGAGAAAAATCGCCAGATATGTACTGTATATGTCTAGACACAAATGTATATACAGTGTATTGTTTTGTTTATGTATTCATATGCTTTGTTGCAGTTTCATATCTCACAGTTCAGAACTGGTAGAAACTGGCAT
>JAJKFI010000021.1:8546265-8626412 GCA_029204185.1 Lerista edwardsae
GGTCTCCAAGCCCCCAACTCTGCTGCTATTTTCACAAATACACAACATGCTTATCCATGATTCTTAGTTAATCGTGCATACTCTTGGGGAGCATGCAGGTTATGAAAACCGAAAGATGTACCATTTTATCTCTGACAGTTGCCCCCATCTTCTTCAATACCAATGCAATATCTAAGCATTCCTACTCAGTTTTGTTTTATACACTTGGTTCATATCTCAGTGTGAATGAGGTAACAAGACATGGAAGCAAGAATAGAGCTCAAGATTCTTACCCATCTTTTCTCCATGTTGTTTGCACCTTCAGATCAGTGTGCAGTCATCTTGCAGCCCCTATTAACTTTATCCATAATTCGTAATACAGTATTCTGTGTATAAACTGCTATAATTACATCAGCAAACGCCCTTTGCTTCACTGTTTACATTGCCCTTCTCTGTGGGCCCTGCAATGAATGACATTTCCTCTTGCTCCAGTGTGCTGCTTGACTTTTAATACTTCTTTAGCATGGTGCTGAAGTGTGTATAGTGGTAATCTACTTGATTCACTGGAGAAGGCTTTTGCATCTGCAGGCATCATTGCCTAATAAAGTGAAATTATGGTACCATTATTGCCAGATTACATATAGCATGGTCTAGTTGTGTTAGGTAAAGAATAGCAAATAATGCCTCCTAATGAGAGAAAGGGGACATATCTGTATGATGCTGTCTCACTCAATTTTGGAACACTGTTGGCTCACATCATTGCATATATAGTATTTGAAAGGCAGTTGTATGACTTCTGCTCCTGTAGTATATTTGCATCTTAGGGCAACTCTAGCTAGTATATTTCTTTTTCTTCATTGCAAGTACTGTGATTTCATATGAGCAGATGGCAGAAAGAATATTCAGAAAGATGTAAATGAAATGTAAATGAAAAAATGGCTACGGTGCACAAAAAAAATGGCTATTTGTACCTAATTAAAATGTGCCAATCCTGTATTTTTATTTCCCGCATACAGAGACCCTGTTCTTAAGCATCCTTCATAAATGTCAGATTATGTGGCATTTACTTTCACCCTTTGCTGGTTTTCTAGGTTATTTTGTGTCACTCTGAATAATCAATATAATCTAAATATAAATTTGAATATTTCCAGAGATGATAATTATTCAATTTTATATACAGTTGGTCCACATCTTATGTGAGAGTCACATTCCGGAGTCAGGATGTAAAGCTAAAATTGCTTTACATTTACATCCTCAACATTACCTTGAAAGTGCTTTACATCCAGAAAATAAGTATTAGCTTTTTAAAAACCACCTGCAAAAATTAAGGTAATGGGCAGAATTGCCTGCACTATTAAACTATTTTTCTCTGGTCATTTTGCTTGCTTGAGAGTGCCTATAAAGTGGGCCCTTGGTATTTGCAGACTCAGCATCCACAGATTCCACCAGTGCGTCCGGGAGGTTCATGACTTTCAGTTGCGACTGGGAAGTGTTCTGAGGTGTGGGGAAGCCCATGGGCCCACTTCACGGGTCTCCCGGCACCTCAGAACACCTCCAGGAAATGACTGGAAGTCAAGGGTGTGAAAAAGAAGTGCTTTCAGTTGCCTGAAAAGGCCTGGGGGCCTTCTAAAGAGGGAGGAGACCCATAGAGTGGGCCATGGATCCAGTGCGGCCTCTGGAGTGCCTTGTGTGGCTCTACCATGCGTAGTTGCAGCACCGTGACCATGTCCCAGCACACATGCCAGCTCCACAGGCTTTGGTATCTGCAGAGGGTCCTGGAACATTCCCTAAAAATACCAAGGGCCCACTGTACTTGAATTTGTGCAAGTAGAGTGCAGTAAGCACTGTTACTGTTGTATTATCCTTGTACGATTCTGTCCTATAAGCTCAATTTAGTCACTTAACTTTCAAGTAATTTTTTAAAAAGGACAACTGTTCATAAACACGTTTTTGTTCCTTGTACAGAACAGCACACGCAAGAGCTAAAGCTGATGCTGCAGATCAGGCTGCCCAGTCTGCCCGTCAGGAGTGTGACATCGCCAGAGCAGTCGCCAGAGAACTTTCTCCAGGCTTCTACCAACCAGGTAATGTTTGGAATGTTTGTTTCAGGTTGTGCAGGAATGGCATCTTCTGTTGTACTCCAAAAGGATTTATAACTTGGGAGACAGCATGTAGTCACATCACTGAAGAATACATGTTGCTTAGAAGTGTTTTGTATAATGCATTCTTTATTGCAGTGCTAAGCTGGTGAAACCTTTCACAATTAGATTAGGATGAGCTTTTAGGGCTCATCTATGTTCTAGTGTTTAGTCTGGGATAACGGGTGGTAAGCAGGAATGAATGTAGCTATATTTTGTAATTTTAATAGGCATTATGTTTTGTATATATACAAGCTGTCCATAGCCATCGTAAGCTTCCATAGCCACAGTAATAGAATATAGTTTATCCAGCATTATCTCCTTATTATGCGGTGGGTGAAACGAGCTTGAGGTTGAAAGATAGTGGCTTTCCTAAGGCCAACGAGAGTTCATCACTGACTTGAGATTTAAACTGTGTCCTTCTGGTTCATGCTGTTCATGTTGCTTTACCAGATCCCTGAAAGTACTGCATGTCAGTCACTTTAAATAAATGTAGACAAGTGTCTCTAGTACTGTACGGTAATGACTTTGTAAAGTCCTGGTAATTTTATATCTTAATACACATTTTCAGCCACCAGCGTGCCACAGCGTACTGGTATGCCTCAGGAGTCTGGAGGAAGAGGGGGTCATTTATTAGAATGGGTATTGGGGGATGGGAGCCTATTGTTGGCAGCACAGTGTGCCTTGTCAATTGTCAAAAAAACTGATGGTTTGCCTTTACTTGCCAATTTTAGCGCTTTGTCAGTTTGCTGTTAAATGAAAATTGCTGTCTTAATAGACAAAACCTTGTTGTGCTTCCAACCTTTAACAAAACAGTTTGCTTGTGTTTCCCATTCTTGGACAATCCACATCCTTATTTCTGTAATAATGTGTGTTTTAAATATTTACAGTGAAGAGCAGGAGCATGGAACTTGTATCATATAGTCGGCTAAATAGCATTCATGGCATCTTCTGTGGGCCACAAGTGACATCATTAATCAGGAGGTGATGTCATTAAGCAGATGATGGCCAGAAATAAGCACTTTGTTCTTGCATAGAAACATATTAGCTGTAAATGACAGAAGAGAAACTCTTGATCATATTTTCAGGATAGGAGGGAGCCCAGTTATTATGCTGGGAGAGCCCAGTTGTCACGGGGGCTGCCCTTTCATGCTGCTTCTGCCAAGGGGTCACAACCAGTAGTGTCATTCAGTAATGAACAAACGGAACGCTGGGCGGGACTTACCGCCTGATTGGCTGCGCGTTGCTGATGCGGCGCTGCCTTTCCGAGCGCCGCGCGGGCACCCCTGGCTTTGGAGGGGGTGCCCGCTTGCCGGGGGGCGCGCTGGGTGCTGCGGAGAGCTGCGGACGGGCGCGCCACCCAGAAGAAGCCCCCGCGGCAGAATGGCAGGCGGCGACGCGTTGCGGGCTCCCTGTCAATCAAGGGGTAAGTCCCGCCTAGCGTTCCGCTTCCTCATTACTGAATGACACTACTGGTCACAACTCATCAGCTGAGAGGTGATCTGTGAAGTGACACCTTGGTAGAAGTGGCAGTGCTGAAAGGGCAGCTCACGTAATAATTGGCTTCTCCCAGCACCTCAGCAGTGCTCTCCCCTCTCTTCTCCCCTCTCTCACCACTCTTGAGCTGCCCCTTACCACGATGCATTTGTTGCCTTCTGAGGCCGCCCTCAGTCTCTTCCTCCCAAAGCCGCTGCAGAAGCAGCGCTGCTGAAAGGACAACTCTTGGAGAGCCCAATTATAATGGAGGCCTGATAAAGTGCTTCTGGGGGTTGCATCTGGCCCACAAGCAGTATGTTTGGCACCCTTGCTATAGAGTATACCTGAGCACTACTGCATAATAGATTTGTAACTACAAGTAAAAGGCTTAAGATGCTTTTCCAATAGAGTGCTTTTTATTAAACTATTCTGGATTTGTTGGGGTTTTGAAACCAGCTCTGGGCTCTTATCTGCTGAGAGCTATTTTTCATGTCCCAAACCAAATTCGATTACAGCAATTTCAGTCATTGCTGCTAGATGTTATAGGAAGGTAGAGTTTTTCTCATCCCCCCCCCACATCAGTTCTGGGCCTTCATGTACCCAATTTCAATATTTGTTTGTTTCATGTTTGTTTTATTTATCTATATTTATAAACATAAAGTATTCGTGGGTTTTTTCTTATGAACATTCCCTGTTAGGGAAGCTTGCATGTGTAGCCAGCATTCACATGCGGTTTCTCAAAAGGTGGCAAACAGCAGCTGCCAAGATTCACGTTTCATTGGGAAAATAGCACAAGAGGAAATGATTAGTTCTCCCCCACCCTGGCCATGGTCCTGATCTCCCAACCTTCATTGTTGTTATTTGCAAATTTTAAGGAGATGGGAGGTCCTATTGAAAATTACCACTGACTTCACCTAGTTTGGCTCTTAGGCAGCAGCAAGTTTTAAAAAACTGATACTGGGAAAGCACTTTGGAGACTGTTTTGTACAGGCAACTACCATCCTAAACTGGAATAATCTACATTATTCCAGGTTAGAGAGGCCAGGGTTTCACAGATGAGTAGGATTGCCGTGGAATCTCGGGGGACCTAATCTGTAGCTCTGGTGGTTCACCGTAGTAGCACAGATATGCCGATACGAGACCCCTGGCTCTAGCCTTAAAAGCTCCACATGCTCCCCTGCTAGTAGCCTGTCTTTGTATCAAATTGTCCTGAAAGCCAATATTGTGCAAAGATATAATTTTATCAATTTATGAACTAAATCCCTGAGACACAAGATTTGGACTGTGCAATAGTAGGAATACATTGAGTTTGAGCATTAAACCAACCATAAATTGTTAGTGCAAGTGCACACAATGATAACTGCACAGCTTTTTGCTCCTGGTGCCTCATTTCCCTTTAATAGCCACTACCAAGTAAATATTGATTGATTGATTGATTGCGCGTGCGTGCGTGCGTGCAAGGCACATTTGATAAACACATTCCTAAATGATGATTGCCCACCCCACAAAAAACACAATGGCCGAACTAGAGAAGTTGTTAAAAGAGACCATCAGCTAGTGGCTTGATTCTGCTTTGAAATAGTACTTGTGTAGGGTTTCCATTCAGATCAGGACTGTGGCTTGGAGCTATTTGTCTTTTTTCCGCGAAAAGATCTTCTCTGAAATTGCTGTGGGACCCCCAAGGTTGCCATTTTAATGAATTCTAGCTTTCTGTAGTCTTTTCTGTGAAACAATGCATGCAAGTTTTTTTTTCAAGAACTACATCTTCAAAACAGTGCTAAGCATCATACTGCATCATTATTGCTGTATTGAAAAAGAATGAGACATGCTCATCTTTTCTTGTTATAGTCCTCTGAAATGGCCAGGAGCCAAGGACAGGGGGAATTAGAGGCTTTTGCATGGGAGCACGTTCAGCGTCTTTATTATAAATCTCTATTTATAGCTGTCATAAATATTTGTTCTAAGTTGAAGCCTTGCTTACAAAGTATGTCAGCAAAAAGTGTTCTTGTAACGTTCACTGAGATATTACATTCATCTGTTTTAAGGACATCATTTTGTTGGTGTTACCCAGAATTTTTCTTGCTTGATGAAATTATTCTTTCTGCGTTATGCGGTCTTCAGTTGAGTGATGAGGCAGAACTAGCACACAGTCCTGTTGCTTTCACATTCTGTTAGTATTTTTAGCTTAACTAAAATGACTCAGTTTTCAGTTGTCTACTATTCTTATTAAATGCCTATTCCATTAACCAGTTTATAAGTTTCTAGGTTTCTCCACTGTGGGTGAAAGACAAATATAGGAGGACCATGTTTTGTGCAAACCTCAAGTTTCTTAAAGCTGATAAAAAAATATTTGACTTGCAAAATAACCCCCTTGTGTATCTCATATTTGCAGGAGCTGTAGAGATTGGACAGTTCGCTTCTCAGACTACTTTGTCATCAGCAGTTTTGAGACCTAGAGAGTGAATACCTTTAAATGATAAATTGTGGTGATTCTAATAGCCCCCCCCCCATGTATTGGTTTCTTGAATTTATTTATTTATTTATTTATTTAAATAATCTGGTAGATTTTAAAAAAAATATTAATTGACCATGGAGAGAGATATTTGAACACAAAGATTGCCAGTGTGTATGTTTGTCCCAAATTCATTAACTATGAAGCTTTGAAAGAGGTGTGACTATATGTTTCCCCCATAACAATGTTTTGTTATGTCCTGCTAGTTTATCTTCTTGCTGTGATGGAAAGTTGACCTTTTAGTCCCACAGTTTGCTGTCTCTTTGCCAGTGTTGAACTCATGATCATAATGTCCCACTGAATCAATGGCAATTTAGTTCTCTTCATAGCCTTTCGTATGGGAAGCTTGCCAAAAATCTATATCCTATGCAATAGCATTCTCTGTGAGCTTTCCTTTTGTTTGTGCCAATTCTGCCAATATACCAAAAAGCAGCAATATAGTGCTAGCTTGCCTGTAATGCCTTCAATCCACCATAGCATATTTTTTATTTATTTAGAAGGTTTGTATCCTGCCTTTCTGCCAATAGTCTCGGAGGCAGCTAACTAACAAGATTAAAACAGTGTAACACAAGAAGCTGCCCGTATTCTTTTCAGCAGCCTCAGCTGGAACAGCTGAATGCTGCATGTAAGAAATTGATATTTTGATGGGAAAAATTCAAATGTATAGGCAGCAGTTAATGGCAGCTAATTTGTCTTGTCTCTGGTATCTACTTTTGTGAAGGCTATTTATGCCCATTCTAGCTGAGGGGGTGATTGCAAAACTAATGTAATCTCTACGATCTTGATGGCATGCTTTTTACTGTTGTTGCAATGTCAACCTAGAAAGTGGGTACTTAGCCTCTCCAAGAATATTGCCAATGCTGCTTGTGTGGACGTTTGTATGCATGTATTTTTAGTAGAGTTCAAAGGAAGCAGCACAGGCACCAGTCACAGTGCATTTCATGTAGGATAAATCTAACCATGGGTATTAGTCATTATGGCAGTATGGAAACATGTACAGAAGCAGTAAGCCATTGAATACTGGTTGTTGGGAAGCAATAATGAAAGAGCTATTGTCTCTATGCCTTGTCTGTGTGCTTCCTGGAGGCACACAAGGAGATCATGATTGTGGAAAACAGGGTGCTAGACTAGAATCTTTCATCTCATAGGTGGGTGCCTTATGTTCTCATAATGCAAAGATGGAACAGCTGCTACCTCTGTATTTTGCTAATGGTCTAGTTCAGTAGCTTCCAAACCTCAGCCCACAGGCTGGATGCCGTGTCACAAAATTACCCAACCGGGTACAGCGGTGGCAAAGGCTTTCCATTCCGTGTAGCAGTCTTCCCTTTTCACAGCCAATTATCACAGAAACATGTCTGGACTGCGGCTTGCCCACAGAAATTGGGGTGCAGAGCCTGCTGGGGCAGGAGGCAGCAGAAGCGGCTGCTCAGCCCAAGAATTGGCTGCAAAAAGGGGGTGGGGTGGCATGGAATGGGAAGTCTTGGCTGAGCCCAGATGGGTAATCTTGCAATGTATCAGGCTAGAGGCAGCCATGTGGACTCTCTATATCCATGGATGATTAAATCTGCTGATACAGAACCCACAGAGGCTCCATTGTAGTTGCATTCTTCCGTTCATCCTCCTTTGTTTTCCTTCTTATGCAAAATCCTAAATATTATTTTTCCCTTTTTAAAGGTTCTTCCCTATTTTCTGTTTTTCTTTACATTCTTCAAGAAAAACAAAGAATTAGTGGGCTGGAGGCACCATGAATTCATGTTGGGCCTTGAGTTACTTCCTCCCACTCGCTGAGTATGCTGCAATTGAAACTGAACTCAGGTTCCACGGTTTCTTTCCCCACAACCAGGAATTAGGAGAACCATATAGCTAGGGATGTTTGGACAGTCCGCCCTTCCCCCATGAGCATGTGGTGGGCCGGGGGTAAGGAAATGTGCACACTCCCACTTTTAATTGCATAGTTGGCAGAACCAGTGGACACATCCTCTAAAACAACCCATAGTTTTCCTGGTTTCTAAAGAATACTCGCATAGGAGAGATAAGTAATTAGTAGTTGCAGATGCGTAAGAGTTGCACAGTCTAGCTCCAAATGAGTTTAGAAAGAAATAATCAATCAAATGGAAGGAAGAAACCTGATCGAAAGTAATGCTGTGAAACAAACTTTGAGGTGATAGGAGTCAGCAAATTAGACGAGAGACGTGATCCTACACCCATTGAAATGAACTGCCAAACCCTGCAGGCTCAGCCCATGTATTTGAAATGTGATACAGCAGCAAAGGTGCTAATGCTATTTTAGGCTGTGTATGCAAAGGCAGGACGTCATGGAGAAGCAAGGTGATAGTCCCTTCTTTGCATATGTCTACTGGCACTGAATTGGGTATGGGCATTTCAGTACTGGAAAGATGTAGACAAGCTTAAGGGAGTTCCAAGTAATAGTACTGGTAGAAGTGTGCTTTTTAAATTCTGGAAGCTGTTCATGAAAAACTGATATTGCAATTCGCTTTTGCTGTATGTTGTTGTAAGGATTGTACCAATTGGTGAAAATTTTAAAAGCACTGAATATATTACTCAGAAAAACTATATAACAATGTTGCCCTCGTTTCCCTTCTTTGAAGGCTTCTCTTGATGTAACAGTATTAAGGCATTCGCTTTTAGAAATGATGTGGAAAGGTATCGATATTAGTTTCCCCATCACCTTTCTGGGATGACTGTGGAACCTAGATTTCTCTCTGTATTCTGAAGCAAAATCAGTGAATTGAACCAGTTTCTGATATAAGGTTTCATTTGTATGTACAGGTGTGCCCCAGTATCCATGGATTGGGTATCAATGGTTTCAGTTATCCACTGATAACCATGAATATTGGGATGCCTATTAAAAAGATAGGGGAACTTAAACAAATCTTTTTTTAACCTTGTTGCATCAAAACCACTGATCTTTCTTTAAAAAGATCCCCCATCTTTAAAAAGGCATCCCCAGTATCCACAGTTTCAGGTATCCACGGTGGGGTCCAGGTAGAACACCAGCAGATACTGGGTCATGCCTGTATTGCCCGAAATCACAAAGTAGGGAAACTTTAAAATCTTTGTAAATATTAGTAAGAACTTTCTAAGTTTTAGCTGAATGATGTACCTAAAATATAAAGCAAATCTGCTTTAATTTTCTAAGACAAAATTAAACTTGTAAAAGTGGTGAATCCAGAAACAAACTAGCCTACAATATGCAAAAACTACAAGAGCATTAGATTAGAAATACAATTGACTTTAAGTGATTTTATGCAAGTTTTCCATTGAACTCTTGTTCATTACAGGTCCTGATTATGTCAAACAACGATTTCAAGAGGGTGTGGAAGTTAAGGAAAACCCTGAAGACAAAGTTCAGGAAAAACCACCTTCACCAAAAGAATCTCCTCACTTTTATCGAAAAGGCACTACACCTCCTGGAACCCCAGAAAAGAGCCCAAGGCACAGTCCCCTCCCCTCTGCTGAACCTACCCCTGAAAAACAAGTAAGAAAGCAAAACTCCATCTCAGAGGTCAGACTTGTTCAAGAAAAAAAGAGTTCAACCAGTGAAAATGTAACACCGGTGGTCAACAAGCCTCTTTATGCGAAAGTACCTGCAGTGGTGAAGCACCAGCCAAAGTTTTCACCCCGCAACAATCCTAGCAGCACAGAGAATGGAGAATTGCATGATCATTACCATGGCTACTATGTGAAAACAAATCCAACATTGTATCCATATGATCTTGCGGAAGAAGAAGGTCATGGCAACCCATCATCTTCAGCACTTGCACTAGTAGCTCAGAAGGGAACCCCCATCAAACCTGTGATTCAGTTAGATGCCAAAGAATCTTTAAAGAAACCTGAATTTGCTGCACCAAAGAATCCAGCTAATAACGACTTCTATTCCTCAGTAGAAAGAGAAGTCAATTCGGTAGGTGCTGTAGATTGAAAGTTCAAAGAAGTGGCAACAATCTTTTCATTTGGGTGGCTATTGTATGGATTCAACAAATGCCTGTTTGCAAGTTGTGTATTACACTGCACTAGCCAAGAAGCTAGGATTGACTGCATTTACCTGAGAGGTATACGCTTTGTAGGAATATAAGATTGGCAGCATGTAATTGGCAGGGTGAAGAGGCGCTTATCTCAGAATCTGAGATCAGAGCTTTGTCATAGTGTTGACTCCCTTTTTATAACATTGCAGTATTTGGTTTGCTCCTTGGAACTGTAAAAACACCTGTGATTAAAGTAAATTCAGGAGGATAGCAGTTTACATAAAGCACAGCCAATATTCAGAAGCATCAGAAAAAAAGGAGAATAAAAGTATCTTGAACTTAATTTATGAGCACTGTTTTCCTAGTAGGCTATAGCTTCTATAGAGGAAGACTTATGTACAGTATGGCATGTGAAAATCACTCTTCACCACTCTTTCATGGTGGAATTTACTCTTAGAAAAGTGTGTATAGGATTGCAGTCTAAGGAATATAGGTAAACTTTTAGGATTTCAAACCCGGTCTCAAAGATATGCTTCCAACATACATCATCTAGAGCAGTGGTTCACAAAATCTTCCGTGGGACCTATGTGTTTACGGGGGCGGGCTGCAGCAGCAATGTAATCCCCAGGATTGCACAACTGCTGGGGATGAGAGGGGTTTTCTTTTTTTTCTTTTTTTTACATTTACCAACCTCCAGCGCTGGAGTCTAGGGAGATCCTGGGGTCTGGGGAGCCCTCCGCAGGGTTTCCATTCGTCCAAACATATTAAAAAGAGAAAAAATGGGCACTTCCAGTTTTCCTCGTGAAACCAAATATGCCTGTTTTTTCTTTATTTTAAACATGTTTGGAGGTTTGGGGAGTCCTCTGCAGGGCTCCCCAGGACTCCAGCGCTGGAGGCTGGTAAATGTAAAGGGGACCATGTTGCTGCCTTCCCCCCCCCCCCGCCCCTTAAAGGGACGGAGAGAAGTACTTCCCTGGCTGGTGGGTCACATTTTGGAACCACTGATTTAGAGAAACGATACATGTTTCTAGCAGGTAAATATGGGGAGGGGTATTCTGCCTTTTTAAAAAAAAAATGTGCCACAAATGTGATAGTTCCTCTCTCATTCTCTCTAGTTAGTTTTTTCAAGGTTAGGAAAAGTCTTCCAGTTTTCAGGATATAATAAGATATCTCCTGAAATTATATTAAGAACAGTTATTCCCAATGGATTTATGTCCTTGCACAGTTCAGTAGGCACAGAACTTTGTATAACGTTGCTTGCAGATTTTCCTCTCTTGTCTTCAGCACTGCCATTTCAGCCACAGGGGGGAAAATGATCTTCCTCATTCTACCTCTTCTCCCAGCCTTTTCAGAAAAAAAGAACATCCAGTGTGTCAGTCCAAAGAAATGGGAACTGCAAAGCTATTGGAGATAAAATCCAATGAGGTTTGATGGATTAATCAGAAGTGCCCGAAAATGTTTTGAACTGCATTATAGAAATGTTGAAATACATTAGTTATGTTACAGAATTATTGCATAGTTTATTGCATAATTTATTAAAGTTACATAGACGGGAAAAGAAAAAGCTCTTTTACGATAATGCAACTAAATCGCATGCTGTGCTTGGAATATAGGGAGCTGCATTCTGTCTGGTCAGATGATAGCCTTATTAAGCCCAAGTACTGATGGAGGTCTCAGGCCAGGCATTTAAATTGAAACACTAGAGGCTGGATGAGCTGTATCCCAAGTCACAGCTTTATTTTATAAATAAAGGAATTTTGTCTGTGAAATTAATTACTATTAGTGCCTTACTAAGTTTGCCTTTTCCTGATTTGACTCTATGATATGCCCAGTGCCAATATTGAGTAAATATATCACAGTTTAGCTCAGCAATCTACGTATTTTCTTAATTGATCCTTTTTGTTTCAAACATGTAATTGCACTGTATATGCTTTTCCCTTTGTATGTCTTAAGCTTTGTTGTTATATAAGAGCTGAAGAGACAGTTCCGGCACACATAAAGCTTTTTTGTTACAGCTTCTTTATCACACCTGTTCAAATCAGTCATGGAAAGCAGAGACTAATTTTGTCTTTTTCTATTTTAAGCTGGTGCAAAGCATTGAGGCCTTATTTATGGTGCTTCACCCTAAAGCATTTTGGACTCACACTATTAATATTTTAAAAGACAGAATTAGAGTCATATTTTGAATTTCATGGGTTGGACAACATTTTCTACAATTTGCTTGCTCAGTCTTGGAACCACAAGAACTGCCTGAGCAAGACTTCCTTATGTATTACTTAAAGTACCTCCTGGAGTATCTTCTTTTTCTCCTTGAAACTGTCATCATTTATCTTTCTGAAGATTCTCGTGGGCAAGTTAGCGGTGTCAAATTTTATTCATGCTTAATCCATAAACCTAGTTCCATGATATCACTTAGAACTCTGAGATTGTTTTTGCTAGAAATGTGATTGCAAATTATCTATAGATGATGCATATCATGGGATAAGTCCTTTTCCATTCAACTTAGCCTGAAGAACCTATCACAAACCAGAGGCTACAACCATAACGTGTAGCACTGGCCATTGTGTCATTTCAATATCTGCCATGGACCATTTCTATGCTGGCATCCCAGAGGTGGTAAGTCTGGCAGGTGCTGTCTTCATAGATTCCTTCATAGGAATAGGAATCTGTGAAGGAATCTGCTTTCAATGGAATCCGATTGTACATATATGGAATCCAATTGAACTGCCTAAGAGCACAATCCTAAACTGGAGTTGGGCCGGCATAAGCTAAACCAACAAAATTTGGCCAGCAAAGGGCCACCATAAAGCATTTTTGAATTACTCTCTGAGTCAGGGAGGATGGCTCACATCTGTGTGCTGGTCTCTCTGACTCTGAGAGTGGTCCAAATATACTTTACTGTGTCCCTTGTGCTGGCCAACCTTTGCTGGTTTAGTTTACGCTGGCCTAACTCAGTCTAGGATTGCACCCTAACTCAGGATTGTCTACAGTGGTTAGCAGCAACTTTCCAGGGTTTCAAATGGGAATTTCTCCCAGTCCTGTCACTGAGCTACACACGCCCCCATACCAGACCCCAGAACAACATGATGGCTGATACTGCACTTTAGATCTATAGCAAAATAAGTCATCACATTGAAGTTATTTCCTCATGTGTAGCATGTGCTTCAGCTCTTACAAAGGAGGTATAAAAGGTGGAGGATCCATGCAAGACTCAAATACTTGACAGTATATTAAAATTTTATGGCGGCCATACAGTTGGGCCTTTCATATGAATCACCAGAAAATTCTTCATCTGCAGAGGAATAAGGCATTATTTTTCATTTTTTCAACTACAAAGAGTCTGATGGCAATTTACCTAAAAAAGAGAAAGAAATGATATCCCATCCGAAAAGGAATCACAATCTAAAAAGCAACACAAGGGAGACACCAGCAACAACCACTAGGAAGGCAGCTGTACCGGATAAATAGAGACAGTTGTTCTGCCCCTGCTAAGTTCACCTCTTTACCCAGTTAATAGGGATAAAAAAACCCTTTCTCTGTCATTTGGAGAACTTAAGATGTGATAAATGTATAAAATGAAGCATTTCTTGGCTTTGCTGTGTGAAAACATGTTATCTTACACTGGCACAGGTAGAGAAGCTTCTTGTGTTGCTATATATTCTGCCCATTCATAACAGATCCACATTATTCTCTCTTAACCCTTTGGCTGACTATTTTAGAACCATTAAGATGAGAAGTGAACACTAACCATGTGCTCCTGAAAATTTTCATGTTTAATTAAACCAATACACTCCAGTTTCCTTACCAAAAAGCTCTAGTCACAAATATTTTAAAAGGAGAAACCAAGAAGGCCTACCATTTTCAGTTTTGGGTAACAATGCATCATCCATATGATTGGCATTGTTCTGAGCTTGTGTTTATATCAGAATCTGAAGCCAGAGATATGGTACTCTGTGGTACTCTGTTTGTTTTACAAACAGTGTCTCAGGAAATGTATTTCAATCCAAGATGGACGTTAAGAATTGCTCCTCATCGTTTTTGCATAGATCTGTATTATAAAGCAATAATTTCTGCATAAAAAATAAAGTTTAGACGGGAAGGGCCAACATATTGCAAATGCTAACATTATACTTCTAAAAAAGGAGTTGACTGAGGTTCTAGTACTATTCTGTTGTCTGGATTTCCTTGAAAAACACATCAGTTCTTTTGTGATTAAGACTACATGACACACAATATAATCTCACTTGTATTTGCTCTCTCTATTGTGTATTAGAAAAATACTGATGCCTCAATGGATGTCTCAAAAAATAACTGTAAGGGTGTCTTTAATCTGGAGTTAAATCTTTTGCTTTCAAGATGATTAATCATTCAAGAGTGCAGTGAAAAAGGAAGTTTATTTTCTTTGCTACACTTGGAAGCAGTACATTTAATCATTATCTTGTTTTTTGTGACTGTAATCAAAATTCATTTCATTTCATTTTCAGGGTCCTAATTCAATCATGATAGCCCTGGTAATGCTGTTGAATATTGGTTTAGCCATTCTTTTTGTCCATTTTCTGACTTGATTGGAATTAGGAAAGGTAAGAACCATCTTTTTCATATAAAATTCTACCCTCCCCCACCTCATTTTATTCTTTCCCATGGCAAAGCTTTATTTGCAACTTTTTAATGTTCATCTATTTTAATTTTAGCTATGCCTGAATGTGATTCAACATAGTTACTTAATGATCTAACTGTTTTGATTCTTCAGTGAAGTCATGACAACTAGTGGCGTAAGCCCACAATTCTCAGCAGTTCTGTCACCAGCCTTTTAAATGGCACGAGTCATGTTCAGACAAAGGGAAGGAGGCATGGAATTAGGATGAGACACGAGAGAGATGAAACTTGGAAAACTCAGCCAGGGGCATGATCAGTTCCTCTGCTGAGGACTTATGGCTTTGGGGTTCTCTTAAAGCTGAAGCAAGCAGCCATGTTGGAAAACACACAAGCGCACACTCAAAAGCTTGCTGAAGCAACCCAACAAGTGAAGTGTGTTGGTTACTCCATCTGTTCCAGCAGAGAGTGTGACTAAACTGGAAATGTACGGAGCTGCACTTTTGTTGATGGAAGCTAACAGCTGCCTTACTATTTTGCCGTCTGATGTTTTTGGTGGGGGAGATGGGAAAGTGACTGCCAGAGGAATGTGGTCAGAGGATTCTGTTGCTGTGGAAGTGATTCCAGTATTCACTCCTATCTCATTAGAAGAAATAGTTAGCAGCATCACTCACCAGTCTTATTCCATTACCTGCTGCTTTTAAAATCTCCTTGCAGTTTTCTGGGAGATTGTGTTTCATTTGCTTATGCATGATTCTGTTCATTTGCAATTTATTTAAAGCCTGTGTACAGCCGTAAGACAATAATGTAAACCAGTCTTGAAAACATCGTTAGTTTCCACCCTGCATCAGAAATGCCAAATTAAAGTCTGTGCAGAACATGAGCAGAATATTTTCATGGAAAGATCGGCTTCTTCCTAATTTTTCCCCCTAAATGATAAGGTGACCTTCCTTTAAGGTTTAGCAGGCAATATGTAACAATGTTCTAAGCCATTGTTTGATAATAGCAAGCATAATTATTTTACATGCTGCAAGGATTATCAAGGTGTATCAGTGTACTGGATGAGCGAGGTAGAATATCCTGGAAAGGGTCATGCCACTCAGCAGTTTGGGTTGTATCTCAATATAGAAAATTTTTACTGGCATTTGAAGGCTTGCCTGAGTGCACAATGGGAGCTGTTAATACTTATAATTAATTATTATAATTAATAATTATTATGAAACAATTATTATGAATTCAAGCTTCACATTGAATACATTCAGACAGGAGCATTTAAGTCTGTTAACAATGACTGGTTATCACTTCAATGTTGTTAAAATGAGTCGATAACTTACCTCAGCCAGTTAAAACTTAAGCCTCAAATTTTCATTTGGACTCTTTGTCTTAACTAGGTTTACAGTCCTGTGTTTTGATGATGTGATCCATGTTGGGTTTTTCCCCCCTCCTCCCACTGTAGTTACTGTATTCCATAAAACTCAAAAGCATGCTTGTTCACTTACTTATATGAAAATTGTACGTGGTGTGGTCATTTTGAAAGTCAGCATTTTAATTAGAAACAAGAAGTTGGACTTGGGTTTTGTTTTATTTTATCTCCTTAAGAAAAGCCACTTTTCAGGGTTTTATCCTGTTTGTAAATTAATTACTATTATTTATTTATTATTTGCATGGTTAAATGGAAAGGTTTTGTCATAAATTATATTAGCTATCATAAGAAGCCAGCGCATCAAGTAGAGATGAGTGTGGAATGATTCTTGTACCCTGGAGCAACTCAGTGCAGGACAATAACACAGTGGCATTTTTTGCAGAAGTGTGTTGAGAATCCTGTGTTTTGACCAGTGTGGGGAATCTAGAAGGAAGCGGAAAGGCAACCAATGAAAAATGTAATAACTTGTATGTTTGTTTTTTAAAGGAAGAAAAACATGCTGTACCTCTAAATCAATAAAATTAAATCTTAATTATGTATCAGGTTTTAAAGTTGTAAGAAGCCTTGATGTCATAGAGAAATGCTCTCTTACTTATAGTTTACCCCAGTTATTGCTTAAACTAATTTTATAACTGACATTTAAATACAATATTATATGTTTATTTAAGATCTAAAAAATATGGCTTTTGAAAATGTTTATAAATTTAAGCATGTGAGTTCATTTATAAATATGTATGATTTATAAGCTTTTTTAAAAACAAAGCTCCAATCAAAAATGTTGGTATTTTTCTAAAATGTGCACAGCTGTATTTTACATAAAAGGCTATTTATAGTTGGTTGTTATACTGTACACTACATTTTGGACAGCTCATAAGTCTGCCAATGTCCTTAATGATATGTCACTTTGTCTATTTAAAATTTCTTGCTGTGAATGAACTCTTTATCTAATGAGCATCTTTATTTATAATTCTGGAACCCAAAATGGATAATGCAGTTTTTGTGCTAATAAAAGGAAATTGGTTACTAATGTGTAGATGGGTATTATCTTTGTAAATGTAGCATGTTTTTTTCCCTCATTCAGTGTATGAAAAAAATTGATTTAGAAAAAGATGTGTGGTTTGCAAGTGGAATGCGCTTGTATCTTTTCCTCTTGCATACTAAGTGTTTCATTGTACAGATTGTATGCATAATTTTCAGTTCCACAGCTATGACTAATACTTTTATGAAGTGGATGAGTGACAGACTAGAATCAGCAAATAGATTCCCCATTTTTGGAAGAATTGTGTAGGATTAAACTAAACTTTATTTAAGACTCATCAAGGCAACCATCTTTCCCTGACTACATTTACGTAAAATGCCATCTTCCTAAACATGAAATAGGAACAGTGCTTCCTGACTAAGCATAACTCTGTATTTCTACCTTCTGATTAGAGTCACAGAGTATGACATAAAGCAAAATAATTGTGAAAAGCATACAATGATCTTTTTATTTAGCTATGGTTCTGAAAGCCATAGTGAAATTTCACTTGTCTTCTCAACATGAGCTTAGAATGGCATGAAATGCAGTCATAGTACTGGTAATATATTAATTTGCATGTAAATCTTTCAGAGTTGAGCAAATGATTTAAATGGGGTGGGAGAGTTTGCATAACCATATTTCAGATATCTTCTCTGTTTTACTAAACTACTTATTCATTTTGCCTCGATCAGATTCACATTGTACTTAACGATAGGATGATTTTGCTCCAATAACCCTTTAATTCACATTAACTATATTTTTCTTTTTCATTTAATTATGCCATTGAGTTGCCTGCTGACAAAATATACACAGGTTTAACTTGACACAAGTGAGGCTTGGGAAAAACATGTTGGGCTCAGGGAAGAAGGGGAAATAATGCACTCACTTAACTGGGGTGACACTTAGGAAGAGTTTATTCCAAGATGTAACAGTGGGGGGGGGCTGAATGCTTCTTCCGGCACCCCTTTGCTTATCATCCATTGACCTTACCTCTAGATACTTTTAAGTGGTCTCTTAAGTGGTGTTCCTTCATCTTTGCTCACTCATACTGAGGACAACTGCTCTTGTACTTGGTCACTGCATCCCTGGGCTAGGCTCACAGTAGGGCCAAGGAGCTTGAACACTGAGGGGCCCTGGGGGGGGCAAGGAATGTACTCAGTGACCAGGGCTTGCCTCTGTCATCCCCCACTGTCACCATGCCTCTTGCCTTTACCCACCCTAAAACTTCTCCACCCCCATTTGTCTGCGCTCTCCCCATTTCACTCCTCCTTGCTTCTGCCCCCAACTGCATCTTCCCTGGGTCTTAAGTCTTCTTGCCTGTTTCAGCTTCACTCTCTCAGTGCTGCTCGCAATGGGTTTGGTGTTCCCTGGACACTGGATCTGGCCACAGGTGGCAATTTGGACAGGTGTGCTCTAGAACTAAAAAACGTCCCCAGCGTGAAAGGAAGTCTCCATTCCACCAAGACTACAGCCTCCAAGGGTTTTCCTGGCTAGTCACTTTCAGGGTCTGTTGCCCCAGCAAGCCTCGCACTTGGTGTTCCATACAGAGGCCTCTGACCACAAAGACCTCTGGGGATTGTAGTCGGTGACTTTCACAGCGTTCCCGGCAGAATAGAGTGCGCCATTCACACCAGGGAAGGACCAGGCAGGTGCTGGATCCAGCCCACGGGCCAGACTCTGGAGATGCCTCTTCTAGAATGAATATAGGAAGTGAGAGACTGTTAAGCTGTATAATGGCGGACTCTGACAATAGCCCGAATGCATGGTTATGTGCCTGGAGGTATTGTCATTGATATGAAGTTACACATCATCATTACTAATCATGTTAGTGTGGGGCTAAAGCTGTGGAAGTGCTTGCTGAATCTTTCGTCCATATATTGAGAGAGGCATGTGAAGTATGCCCCACTAATACAGCAATATAAATAACCAAAAACAAGATGGGAAATGGGAAAGAAATACAACTAAGTAGTGAAGCAGAATTTTATATTTCTTATCCTCCTTGATTAAATATTATGTAAAATTGTGAACAAACAACTCTGCATTCCAGGCCACCCAACATCTAATTCAAGCTGTGCTATACAGAGTCCAACCATTAGCCTGCAATGGACATTCTGAGGCCCACAGTGGCCATGCACAAGAGAGCAGCTGATGGTGGTGCGGGGAGAGCCGGATAAAGAGCTTCTGCAGGCCACATCCAGCCCCTGGGCCTTATCTTTGACACCCCGCATCAATAGTGACTGGCAGCACTTCTGGGGGTTCTAACAGATCTTTCTGCTTGAAAATATTGGAGATTTTACCTAGGACCTTTTGCAAGCAAAACCATTTACTTCTAAGATGTGGCTGCTCACCTGAGAATTCCAGTATGATTTTGCACCCATCCAGAACATAAATTTGGTGTAATAACACGTCACACCTTTTCCTTCTAGTGTTAACACAAATTAATTTGCCATGTTCAAAATTGGGCTTAAAAGCCATACTGCATCAAGTACAGGCAATCTGCTCCACACATTATGACAGGAAAATGCACTTTCCACATGGGTACACAACTGCTAAAGGACTTCTAAAACACACACACACACACACGCAAACGAGAGCCAGAGAACAACTGTTACATTTCTACCGGGTACAAGCAAAAATACAAGTATGAAGCTGCTGTGTCCTATGAGCTCAGAAATCCTTGAATCATTTCTATTGTTCACAAGTTGGTACTGTCATCCTTTGTACTTTAGATGGCACATATTCAATTGAACACTGTGGCAGAAACACAAACCCTGCGTGATCTGGAAGCCATTGCTGCTTGATAACTAATAACATCTTAAAAAATGCTAATATCTCTCACATTTAAGTCAGCCTCTTACTCAGACCTGGAAACATATAAAGAAGTATCCATATGTTTCATGAAGCAAAAAGAAAATCAAATGTCCTTGAGTCCCTGGCACAGACAGGCCAGCATCAGGGCCACTGTAAAGTGCGTTTGGACCACTCTCGGAGTCCGGGAGGATGGAACACATCTGTGGGTTGGCTTCTCTGACTCAGAGAGTGGCCCAAACATACTTTACGGTGTCCCTTGTGCTGGCCAAACTGTCCTGGCCTAACTCCAGGTTAGGATTGCACTTTCAGTTTCATGATCCACCAACAATCTAGGTTGTGACCAGTGGTGTCATCTACTCTAGCGGAGACGGAACGCTGGGCGGGACGTACATTTGATTGGCAGCCCGGTCCATGCAGTTCTGCCGCCTTCCCCCGCCACACGGGCTGCCCTTGGTCGCCGCGCCCCACTGCTGCTCGCCCAGCTCCGTGATGGACGCGGGGGGGCAGGTGGGGGGGCACTGGGTGCCTGGGCGAGCAGGAAGGACAGCGGAAGCGAACGGGCAGGCAGCCAATCAAACGTAAGTCCCGCCCAGCGTTCTGTCTCCGCGAGAGTAGATGACACCACTGGTTGTGACCCACTGGTGGGTCCTTATCCACAGTTTGGAAAACACTGTTCTAGATGCTAACTTCTGAAATACATAATTGCAAGGGTCAAACAGAATGCTTCCTACATTGACAACATCAGAAGTCACAAATATGATACGTTCAATTAGCTTTTGTACCGAACATAACATTGCATTCGAGTCGCACAAATCATACATAGTTTAGAAGAGTATTTGACAACTACTTGTAATATAAAAGCAGAGTACTTGCATTTCTTTCCCTAACACACCTTTTGTCTCCTAGTATTTCTTTTTTATTGTTTTCCACCTGATTGCCTCTGGGTGATAATGATTCATAGCTATAGAGTTTATTTAATGTTGGAAGGCACCACATGGCCATTTATCCTGGGGATCTGGAACTGTCAGATACTATCTGTAAGAAAGTATGAGGCCATCGAGTGACACTTATCCTTGTGTGTTTCAAGTACTATGATGTTGTTTTGCAAGGGGGCAAACAAGTTATATTTTGCCCCAGAAAGATGACTTCAATAGAAATATAGCTTGTTCTTGCACAATACATGAAGAAACTGTCATAGAATATGCAGTAGATGGGCCAAAGTTCAGGTTTCATAAACACTTTTATCCAAAAGAAATAGACAAAGCAAGATTTTTTTTCTTACACATTATACACAATCTGCATTTTTGCTTATGTTTATGGTTAGTTATGGCAATGGCTAATGCTCCTACTGTCAATCTTATTTAAAGGATTTCTATATCGCTTTTCTAAAAACCAAAAGTGGCATACAACAAAACAAACACATAGAGATAAAAACAAACATTGTTTTTTAAAAAAAAAATAAAAAATACTAAAACTATACGAATCAGAAGAACAACAATAAAAGAGCAGATTAGCATATAAAATAATGTAAAGCAGCATAAAAGTTAAGAAGGGGCCCCTAGAGAATCCCTCCCTCCCCGAAGGCCAGGCAGAGCAGATGGGTCTTCAAACCCTGCCAGAAACCATATACTAAGGAGGGGGAATTACCAGGTGCCATCAGCCTAGGGTACCTTGTTTCCTCAAAGCCATAGGGCTGGCAACCCTGGATGGCTCAAGAGTGGATTGTTGCAAAGGGCACAAGATTCTTGCTTGTCCCATCATCCACCATTGCTAAGCTCTTGAAAACATGCTGCAGAGTCACATGCATGACCCTGCTCTTCCCTGTTTCTTTTTATTTTCTTGTCTCTTGGCCAAGGAGAAGAGTAAGTGCTGCCAGGTGAACCATCTATTTTTGTTCTGGCTTAGTTATACTTGAGGAGGCTCAAACAGTTGTTTTCATGACTTAGGGAAGCACACGGGGACTGTGTTTCAAAAGTTCCCACTCTCAGCGATGCCAAAGATAAAGGCGCATTACTCGTGCATCAGCTCAGTGCAGATCTTATGAAAGCTGAAAGCAGTTGCACCAGAATAGCAATGATGAGGCTCGTTGACTGGTACTACCAGGCAGTTGCATCACAGTGTTCCCAAGTCTCTGCCAACAGAATGATACACCAGTTCCTGCATTTATCAAGAGCAAGTACTCTATTTTATAAAAAGCATGGAGTTGTTGACTGCGCTGCCTGTCCCCATTCTCAAAGATCATATTCAGCAGAAGGTATGAAAGCAGGTCCCATGTATGTGCAACTATGTGTGCATGCTCTTCCACATCACCCAGAATACAATCATGTCAAAAACCTATAGGCACACACCTCTATGAATGCGGAAACTCCTTTCAGCTCTACTGTTGAACACGTGGTGGCCAGGAGCAGGCCCAGTAGCTACGATCCTGCTGATTCTCCACATATTCAATGTAAGCATAGTTGAAGGTGTGAAAAGTGCTTACATTTGTTCCAGAAAGAAGCCCCGCATTCCATGCCAGACGCCAGCTGATGAAGAAATTCTCTTCTATTCCTACCATTTCTGTGTTGCATGAAGTTATTTTGAGATGGGCTTTTTTTCCCTTTACCATTTGCCACATCTACAAATCCAATGAGAAAACTACATTGGGGGGTATATTTCATGTTAAAATCTGTGCTTTCTGCTTTTCATACCATGCTGCCTATATTCAGAATAGAGGCATTCCAGACAAAAGAGAATTTTTAATGTCACTCATAAACATGCCATTGGCATGTCAGACATTTTGCTGTCATGTTTATTGGGAGCCTGGCACTCAAGTTATTTTTTCCTACCACCCAGCTTGAAAGTCTGTTGTCTTTGTAACCACCCCCATAGCCACACCATACCATATCAAAAGGATTCACTTGTTCCCAAGTGAATAGGGGCAATATAGAAATAGCATTCATGACCTTTAGCTCAAAAGGACAGCCTGCTGCCTAGTGAACTAAAGGAGTAGCATGCCACTAACTCAGCTCTTACCCAACATGGATGGTTGAATTAAATCCATTCCAGACACATGTGATGTATGCCTGCACAATATTTCAACCTGCAGAGGGCAGTGATGCAAATGCACATCATTTCATCACAGCTGCAATCTCCTGAAACCGTAGGTGATTACAACATGCCACAAATACTTCGCATGCTGTCATGGGAGTTTGTTGTTGTGTCTAGGCTCAAAAGATATTTCCAATATTCCAAGCATGCCCCTATCAAAGCTCTGTTGACACAACAGTATGTTGCCTTATAGGAGCAGCTAAAAAAGAAGGCTATCATCAAAATGTTACCCCCTGCAAAATAAAAATAGGGACAACGTATGGTTCATCTACATGGTCTGCACATTTGGACAGCAGTCCGAAGACCAAATTCAGTTTGTTTGCCTCTACCAGGAATGATGTTGCTTAAAAGGTATATCCAGAGAAACTCGCTGGTCAGTGACATTTGAAGAATGAATTAATTTACCAAACACAGGAATTCTGGTTGGTAAGGATGTTTTTCAACCTGGATAGCCACTGCCCATTCTTCTGTGTAATCAAAGTTTCAAAATAGATGCCAGTTTTTGTCGGAGTTCAAGAAAAATGGATGGCATGTACTTCTGAGGCACAATGCCTGCTGCATCATTCTAATCTTATCACAGGTGTCATGTGGCAGGAAAAAATCTCTGTACACAAGATCAGAGCACAAATCAAAGACCTTCTGATACATATCCGAGAGGGAAGTTAACGTATGCCTGTTAATGGCTGCAGTACACTACGCAGTATTCTATCTATGGATGAGTCATCACAAAACGAACAGCACAACAAAAAGTTTCACCTCGTTTCACCTTCAACAAGGCCTTTAAGGTCAGTTCACATAGCCCAATGTAAGTCACAAAGTTCTGATTAATCAAACAATGAGAAATGAGCTGATACACATACATATGAGAACTAAATCAGCCCTATAATCATGTAACAATAATGGTTTGCTACCTGTATAATTTAGTTTAGCAGGTCATGATGGCCCAGTTTGAGAGCGCAACCCTAACCTGGAGTGAGGCTGGCACAGTTAGGCCAGCAAAGTTTGTCTGGCACAAGGGACACTGTAAAGTATACTTGGGACTACTCTCGGAGTCACAGAGGCCAGCACACACATGTGTGCCATCCTCATTGACTCCAAGAATGGTCCAAACATGCTTTATGGTGGCCCTCATGCCAGCCAAACTTCGCTGGCCTAACTCCAGGTTAGGACTGCGCTCTCAAACTGGGCCCTCATGACCTGCTAAACTAAATTATACTTTGATACAATGAAGTTATTTCCTCTACAATTTATCTCTCTTTATTTGACTAGACAAAGGGTCATATCAACAGTAACGCAATCAGTTTGTGTTCCATGAACACAATCACATTTTGTGAACCAGTGGCATACAAAGAGGGTGGGCAGCCCCGGGTGCAAGGCTGCAGGGGTGTGTGTCTGAGAGGCTACCCCAAGATGTTTTAACTTCTTTTTCAAGAAAAAACATTTCCTTTAAACTTATTTTTCAACTGTTCATTGGTATGATTACATATACAAAGTTACACGTAAATATACATACATTGTATGTTTGTATATACATATATATGTACACACGCACAGAGAGAAAGAGAATATCCACTGTCTGCTCATCTTCTCTGGCCATTATTATTATTCATTTCATGCCATGACTATTGCTTAAAATAATTTTGTCATGGTCAAAAATTTATGGGGCCTGGTTATGCCAAATAACCTTGGTACTCCACTGCTGTGAACACAAGCTCCTTCAGAGAATGGAACAAACATCTCACTCGTGCAAAGTGTCTTTGTATATATGTATGTGCTAATTGCCCTTTGCACGCACAGAACACTCCCAGTTTGCAAAGTGCATTTCTGTTCGTGGAATCATTTCTATGGGTGTAATCCTGACAACGTGAAGCACTTGGTAGATCCCACTGATTGCACTGGAATGAATGATATCTACCAGGTCTCAGTGCCTTTTATTTTTTTTAAATGCTCTTACTTTCAAAAATAAAATGAAAACTGAATAGATGAGTTGCTTCCAGTTCATATGCACAATATGTATACAGCACTTCCCATGCTTTAATATGATTTTACAATTGTTTGACTTATCAGAATACTTCCTTACTCCGGAGGTTAAGCAGGGTGCCAATAAAACCACTGACATATAAACTTATGTACACCAGGAATAATTTCTTGAAAAGCAGTATATAAATACTATTAATCACAGAGTGCAATCCTAAACTGGAGTTAGGCCAGCATAAACTAAACCAGCAACGTTTGGCCAGCACAAGGGCCATCATAAAGCGTGTTTGGACTACTCTCGGAGTCAGGGAGGATGGCTCACGTCTGTATGCTGGTCTCTCTGACTCCGAGAGTGGTCCAAACATATTTTACGGTGGGCTTTGTGCTGGCCAAACTTTGCTGGTTTATCTTATGCTGGCCTAACTCAGTTTAGGATTGCCCCCTGACTCAGGATTGTCTACAATGGTTAGCAGCAACTTTCCAGGGTTTCAAATGGGAATTTCTCCCGGTCCTGTCACTGAGTTACACACGCCCCCATGCCAGACTCCAGAACAACATGATGGCTGATACTGCACTTTAGATCCATAGCAAAATAAGTCATCACATTGAAGTGCCCACAATTATCATCATCTAACATTTCACTATCACAAAGGCTCTAATTTAAAATAAAAGTACAAATTTCTGTACTTTTACAAACTGTGCCATTTTATACACTGCCAATAAATTACAAAGACCAATTTTGCACAAAAAGATTTGTTGGCTGTGTTTCGAATATCCATGGAAATTCTCAAACTTAACTGTTTTAAAGTTCTATTGCTTTCAGTGGGGAAAATGAAGAACATACTAACTCCTGTTAAAACCAAGGGAATTTGCTAAAATGCTTACTGGGTTAGAGCCCCTACCCCAATCCTTGCCATGATCCCACTCCAGCTACCATTTACCCTGGAAAAAGGTTCACATTGGCGCTAGTGGGAGCTTGTTTCCAGTATAAGTGGCAGCTAGATCAAGCCCCACTGTGGACAAGGACTGATAGTGTCCTCGCACTGGTAGGGTTAAAAACCACATTGGATTGGATTGGATAGGCCCAATCCATGACAATGTCTGATCCAGTTATTCCTTTAAAAAAATGTCAGCCTATCTATAAATGCCTTCTCTGTAATGGCATCCTCAAATATGGAATTCCTTCCAGAAGAATTAAGAATTACACATTCTCTCATGGCCTTTCGGAGAGGGCTCAAATCATACCTATCTCACCTGGCCTTTGGATGACGGTTGGCTGTCTACCCTCTATCCAGCGGTGTTATTCTGCCAGAATGCTGGGCGGGACATCCAGGTGATCGACAGCCCGCCTGTTGCATTCCGCAGCGTTACACCGTTTGCATAATGTACGCAAGCGGCATAATTGGTTAAGCAAACGGCGGAACGCAGCGGAACGCGACAGGCGGGCTGTCGATCACCCGGATGTCCCGCCCAGCATTCCGGCAGAATAACACCGCTGCCTCTATCCCTCTGGGATACTGTCATAGTTTGTTTACCCCCCTGGTCAATTGTTTTCCCACCCTCCAAAGGGGCTGATGAGGAGAATTGGGTCTAACTTCTGTCTTGAACATTCTCTGTATTCCCATTAAATGTTAAATGTTTTGTTTTACTTATTGTGGCTACATTGCTGTAAGCCGCCTTGGGAATTTGCTTCGGCATGGGAAAGGCAGGGTATACGTTCTTCAAATAAATAAATAAATAAATAAACATCACATTATTAAATGCCAAATGTAGTTTGGTTTTTAAGAGCCTAGATCATGCCTTAAATCCTGATCTGGTACTGCTCTCTTTCCACACCAGAAATTCTGACCGGCTTCAAGGTTTCTGCAGAGCTTTATTTCCATTTTTCTGTGATTCTGTGATCCGAAAGTTACAAATGACAAAGGTCCAGCCTCTCCTTTGGTTCCCAACACTTCCTTTCATCTCTAAACCTGCAGTCCATTAAGAAAACCTCTCTGATGTTTTACAAAATGTACAGGTTGTTTAAGGACATGGAAAATGCTAGGCATTATTTCTCCTTGACTTCACAGGCACTGTTCTTGACAGGATCGTATGACATCAGGCTGAATACCAATCCATTTGAAAAGTTCAAGTAGAACAAAGTTGAGGGGGCTCCTTCCCTCCCACTGATAAATGTACAGGCTTCATTTAAAATACAGCTACAAAAAGAAATGTGTATAACCAATTCCAGAATCCGTCTGGCTGCAGTGCACATTACCATCCTAATTGCTTCATAATGGATTAAAGAGACAGGATTTTTCATTATACTCATGCCATCATGCTAGCTCGGAAATTCTTTAAAAAATAAATTTTTAAAAGCCTCTATAAAATAATGAATGATAAAGACTGATGAGCTAATGTTCCCTGGGGTAATGAGGAAAAGTACAAGCAGTGGCCCCAAGGTCCCAACTTTTTTTTTAATGGTGCTGAACATTCATTTCTCTTTAATTGAGAACTCGTAGTTTTCCCAGCAAGTTCAGTAATATGAGAGAACAAAACATTTTTTTCTTCTCATAAGAACGTAAGAAGAGCCCTGCTGGATCAGGCCAAAGGCCCATCTAGTCCAGCTTTCTATATTTCACAGCAGCCCACCAGGTGCCCCAGGGAGGCATGAGACAACAAGATGCTTGCATCCTGTTGCCACTCCCTTGCACCCAGTACTCTGAAGTAGTCTACTACTAATGTAAGGGGGTTGCACAATCCATCATTGCCTATAGCCCACAATGGACTTTTCTTCCAGAAATCCGTCCAATCCCCTCTTAAAGGCATTTAGACCAGATGCCATCACCACCTCCTGTGGCAAAGAGTTCCAGAGATTAACTACCTGCTGGGTAAAAAAGTACTTCCTTTTACCAGTTTTAATTCTCCCAACCCTCAGTTTTAGCAGATGCCCCCTGGTTCTGGTGTTTTGAGAGAGGGAAAAGAACATCTCCTTTTGAACATTCTCCTTTTGAAAGGGGGTGAGAATCTATCATGTTTTTATACTTCTTGGATACTAAATTCCTAATTACTAAATACTGTACATTCAGTTTCAAACAATGTTTTTCAGTAGCAAAAGAATATGTTTTGAAACAACAGACCAGAGTCATTTCACCTTGATTGTTCACAGGCCTGGATCCAACCATTTAGGCACTATAAGAAATGTGTTCCTATATGTTCCTCTCTCAATACAAGTGTTAACTTACATAGCATAGCCAGGAAAACAGCTACCCCTCTCGAAGTTATTTACTGTAAGGTGCGTCAAACCTGACGTGACATTTAATGTTTGCTCACTTATCTCTTTTAAACCCACAAGCTCATCCTTTCTTTCATCATATGCAAGATGTTTCGGCCCTAACAGCATTCAGTATCAGGTTCCTTGCTGAGTCCGAATTATGGATTGAATATCGATTCTCATTTAAGCCAACATTTAACCACAGAGACTTCTGAAAAGTATAATGAGATCTTAGTGGAAAGATCTTAGTGGTGGCAAAGCAGTGAAGTTGCGATACTTGGCAAAGCAGTGAACCTGCGAAGTCAAAAAGCAGGGCCCATGGAAAGAGAGAGGTTATATTTTTAAAAATGTAATCTCATCCCTTCAAGCAAAGGGGGGGGAGAGCAATCAATTCATCATTTAAGATGATCGGTAAATCCAGGAAACAACGAGCCTGCGCGCCCTATCCTATGGCCCTCTTCGCCAGCGGTATTTCCATATCACCAGCTAAAAGGGGCAGCACCAAGAGCTGCACTGCCCATACTGGGCCCAGCGTCATTGGCACTGAGCCTCAGCACCCCGGAGCCCCTGCTGCACTACTGACTGCTGTAAGAGCTACCGCAGACAAGCAGTGCGGGTTTTGGGGGTGTGGGGAGCTTGGCGGGACAGGATCAGGCCCTGAATTAGTGAATGGAGATTACACGCAACCTATGATGTTGACTGAAAAGTAAGCTCCACTAAATTCAACAGACTAGAGAATAAGGGCCCTAACCCTGTCCCACTTTCTAGTGATGATGCAGCAATGCGAATGGGACATGAGCTGCTTCCTGCTGTGGGGCCACAGTCATGGAGGCCCTTCTCAGAGTAAGAGAATGGTTGTTCCCTAATCTTGGGACTGCATTGGGACTGAAAAGTTGGATAGGATTGGGCCCTTAGTAGGTTTAGGACTGCAGCTTTGGTATGTTACCGTTGTTGTTGTTCAGTCGCTAAGTCGTGTCTGACTTCATGGACCACATGAAGTCAACATGGACCACACTTCGTGTCTTCGCGACCCCATGGACCACAGCACGCCAGGCCTCCCTGTCCTCCACTAGCTTCCGGAGTTCTCCCAATTTCATGTTCATCGCTTCGGTGACACAATCTAACCATCTCATCCTCTGCCGCCCCCTTCTCCTTTTGCCTTCGATCTTTCCCAGCATGAGAGTAATATATAATGCACTAATATAATGCAATTCTATGTCTGTCTACTTCAGAAGTAAGTCCCACTGAGTTCAGTGGGCCTTACTTTCAAGCAACAATATATAGGATTATAGCCTGAACCTCATTTTTGCCTGATTTTACTTATATCTGATCTTGGGGAAAAGGCAATTTTTGCCCTCTCCTTCCATAACCAAAAGGGATACAAGCACATTTTAACCGTCTATTTCATTCAGCCAAGACTTATCTGTATTTCAAGCTGAGCCCTGCATCAAACTCGTTATTTATAGCTTTACATGCAACAAAATATTTATTCCACTCTTCAATAGGGATAGTTATTATAAATGTCAGTGGATTATTTACAGCGTCAACTAAATAGTTATTAAAATGCCTCTATTTTGGGGAGGGGAGGGTTCGAATACTTGTAGGATTATTTGGGTATTAAGATGCTTTTGAAGTCTCTTAATATTTTTTATTATTATTTATTACAGGGTTACAGTTATGAAGAAGACTGCCCCCATGATATGAAAGTAAACACATAAGACTAATTTTATTTAGCTTTGGTATTAACGGTACTCAGCTAAAATGAATACACCAGTAACACTGAATTAGAATGAAATTCCAGTGGAAGGATGCAACACCCCACATGATCATTCTCTGAATTTATGTTAATCACTTTGTTAGTCATGCACCAACCAAATAAGTGAATGTTGGGGGCGCCACTGAAATATAAAGGCAGTCCAGCTGCTTGCTCTCCACAATTAAATTGCCTGTTTTTATCCTGGAGTTGCCCAAAAAAGGAATTTTAAAAATTAGAGAGGAGGGTAAGTATTGATGTGTTTCACTTCCCACATTTGTGCTTTTAACACTTGGAAACATTTATAGACTTGTTGAGGCCTGTCAGAGACTGGGCTTTACAACAGTAGACAAGTCTTCTGCTGTCATAAAATGGCAGCCAACAGAGTATGCAGCACTCTGCCAGTGGCCATTTTACGAGAATAGCCGCAACAGGTGGCAGTACCCCAACTCCACTGCTGGACCTAGTAAAGCAGCAGTGGGTGAGGGCAGGGAGGGGATGAAATCAGGCAGTAATGGTGCACACCAGATCAGTGGCGTCATGCAGCCAGAATGCGGGGCGGGAGGAACGGGTGAGCAGCAGCCCACCCGTTGCGTACCACTCCGTTTCGCCATCTTCCCCGCCCCCGCAGGGAAGTTCCGGCTGCATGACGCTGCTGCACCAGATCCTATCCCCTCTTTTCAAGCCTTCCTGCCCCATTCTTCTGATTTGTTCTGCAAAAAGCAGGTACAGGTCTGAGGAGACCCACTGCAAAGCAGGAGCCTAACTGAGGGGTAAGGGGAAATAATTCACCTTTCCCCTCCATAGCCTCCCACGTTGCCCCCCTTTGCTGGATACAGCCAACATCTAAGATGGTAACCTGCACCTTAGAAGACACAATCTCCTTTGCTCTCAGATAGAAGAGGGTCCACCATTCCCACCCACCATGGTTCCAATCCTGAATGATCCCATTCCCCTCCCCCTATCACAGCTATTACAAAGAAATAACCAGAAGTGCAATGGTGTGTTTAAAATCACATCCACTTTGGCCCCAAAGATGCTTTCCACAATAAACACACACATAATCTAAAAACAAATGAAGTATGCCTCCTACTTTGTAACTATTGTTTTATGGAGATACAAATTATCTATAAATAGAGAGCGGCCTTCCACTGAGTTAGGCTATTGGCCCATCTAGCTCATTATCGTCAATACTTACTAGTAAATGGGAGATGATCTCCAGGGTTTGAGAGTGGAATTTTTCTCAATCCCCTCTGGAGATGCTGGAGTTTGAATCTGGGGCCCTGTACATACAAAGCATGAATTATGGCCTCACATCAGTGAAACCGATCTCATCAGCTGATTATTCAGTTAGGGTGCAATCCTAACTATGAGTTAGGCCAGCACATGTCCCCTGTGCCAGCCAAAGAATGTCACAAACATGAACGTGCCATAAGGGAGCACTCTTGCGCCACTCCGGGAGGCGCCTGGGCCTGCAAAAGCAGTCACACCGGACCATGGAGACCAAATCTGGCCTTTGCACCAGCCCGATGGAGGAAGCTCCAGCCTAGGGAGGCCAGCCCGGCGGTTCAATCAATCAATCAATCAATCAATCACTAGTATTTATATATCGCTTTTCAACACAAAGTTCACAAAGCGGTTTACAGGCAAATAATAACATTAAATGGCTCCCTGTCCCAAAAGGGCTCACAATCTAAAAGAATGGAGAACACCACCAGCAACAGCCACGAGAAAGACACTGCGCTGGGGTGAAGAGGGACAATTGCTCTCCCCCTGCTAAATATAAGAGGACACCACTTGAAAAAGTGCCTCTTGCCCAGTTAGCAGGGGTTTAGGATGGCGAAGGAAGGCTGAACGGGGCAGGGGGAGGGCCACCCCAGGGATGGGGTGGAGTCAAGTTCTGGCACTTAGGCTGGATCCTAACCCCCATCCCTGGCCCAGTCCACCCTACACAGGCCGCTCAGATTTGCGCCAGCAACTTTGCACATTTTAAGGAAAGTATCCCCTTATCCCAAGGTGGCCTCCAGCTCCTTCCTAACCTCCACAGGATACAGCACAGGCTGGCCGGCCTGCCTGTCCCAGCACAGGTTAGGATTGGGCTGCCCATCAACTGAAACGCTTAATCCACATTTATTTGTGTGACATCTCTAATACCGTTGCTTGAATAATAAATAGAGTAGCCAAAAACATAAGAGGGCAGGGCTCCTGTAGACTTGAAATACTACAAAATAAGAATTTCAGCTTGTGCAGCTTTTCTAACTTAAGCAGGACAAGTTGCACCTGTCAAAATTCCTTCTCCTACACAGCTATTAAAAAGGCTAACAAGTGCCCTGTTGCCTACACACACTCCCTACTCCCATTCATCTCCCTTTCAGCACAGAGCCATTTGGTAACATCTCCCTCTACTAAAAATTGAGATCAAACATTGCACATTCACGCCACACCCAAATGGCTGTTCTGTCTCCTTTCTATCCTTGGAATACAATGGTCTTATCTATTTTCTTCGAGTCTCATAATACAACTAGAAAATCACCTGCTATTTTGCATCTCCCAAATATAAACAGTGGGCATTCTCTCCACCATCACCCCCAAAATTGCTACTAGATAAGTATGAATTAAATTAGACACGTACTATATGACCTATCAAAGCATGATGGGCTCTGGAATTTTTTTTTCAGAGGCACTACTTTTTAACAACAAATTGCATTCTTCCCAAATTAAAATACAGCCCATGTATATACTCTGCACTCCAAAAATGCTTAGTAAGCCGTGTTCTATATTGCAGTCATGTGTGGTGGAATTAAATGGCACAAGTCTAGAGCCTTCTTGGTAGGAGTGGTCAATGTGTGAAATTCGTAGCCATGAGAAATCAGGCTGGTTGCCTTGCACAAGATTGGTGGCCCCTTTTGCCTTTGCTAGTGCAGGTTCCCTACTCATGGAGAGAGGGCTATCAGGGAAAACTTTCTGATGCATTGTGCATTATATATAAGCCAAATGCCCTTCACTTTGGATTGGAGTGTGTACAAATGCAAAGAGGAAGAGTTCTCATTTTGAAAGAACTGCAGTGTAGTTATCCGTAGTTTTTAACAGGGATGGGCACTTGACGCTGGTTGACTCGACTTTGTTGTTCAGTCGCTAAGTTGTGTCCGACTCTTCGCGACCCCATGGACCACAGCACTCCAGGCCTTCCTGTCCTCCACTAGCTTCCGGAGTTTACCCAACTTCATGTTCATCGCTTCGGTGACACTATCTAACCATCTCATTCTCTGCCGCCTCCTTCTCCTTTGGCCTTCAATCTTTCCCAGCATGACTCTTTTCTAAAGAGTCCTCTTCTCAGGAGGTAGCCAAAGTATTTGAGCTTCAGCTTCAGGATTTGTCTTTCCAGGGAGCAATCAGGCTTGACTTCCTGGAGGATTGACCGATTGGATCTCCTTGCAGTCCAGGGGACTCTCAAGAGTCTTCTCCAACACCATAATTCAAAAGCATCTATTCTTCGGCACTCTGCCTTTCTTATGGTCCAGATCTCACAGCCATACATTGCTACTGGGAAAACCATAGCTTTGACTATGCGAAACTTTGTTGGCAGGGTGATGTCTCGGCTTTTGATTAAGTTGTCTAGGTTCGCCATAGCTTTTCTCCCAAGAAGTAAACGTCTTTTAATTTCATGGCTGCAGTCACCATCTGCGGTGATCTTGGAGCCCAGGAAAATAAAGTCTGTCACTGCTTCCATTTCTTCCCCTTCTATTTGCCAGGAAGTGATAGGAGTGGTTGCCATGATCTTAGTTTTTTCAGTGTTGAGCTTCAAACCAATTTTTGCACTTTCCTCTTTCACCCTCATCAGAAGGTTCTTGAGGTCTTCCTCACTTTCTGCCATTAGAGTGGTATCATCTGCATATCTGAGGTTGTTGATAATTGTCCCAGCAATCCTGTTTCCAGCTTGTGAATCATCCAGCCCTGCCTTCCTCATGATGTACTCTGCATATAAGTTAAATAAGCAGGGTGACAGTATACAGCCTTGTCGCACTCCTTTCCCAATTTTAAACCAATCAGTTGTTCCATGTCCAGTTCTAACTGTTGCTTCCTGACCCGCATACAGGTTTCTCAGAAGAGTCATGCAAAATCCATTTTAGATTATTCAAGTAGACTCAAGTTGTGGATGTCACTGACCCCAACACAACTCATGACTCGGGGTCAGTGACTCAAAAAAAGATCTAGACTCAAAATAGCTTGGGTTCGGCGCCAACACACCCCATAGCAATCCGGAAGCCAGCCTTAGCAGCAGGCATGGTGGGAGGAGGATAGGGTCCAGATATGGACTGGGAGGGGTTGCGGGGAGGAAAAAGACTTAAAGGATTTGAGGCGGGGCTGCATGAAGCTGTGGGAAGGAACAGAAGGCATAGCAGGGGTAGCCAGGACATGGGGGAGGGGGCTTTTCAAGCTATATAGAAACTTTTGCTCAAGGAAGCTATTGACTCGCTACTCAGCTTGTTTCTCAAAATGACTGACTCATAAGACTCAAAATTTTGCTCACATCAAGTTGCAACAGTTGCGACTCACAACTTGAGGGGTCACTGACTCAGGCTCAGTGACTTCAGGACATGCCTGCTAGGTACACAAAGGCACAATCTCTGCAATAATGTCCCAAGTCAGCACCTTTGTCCTATAGAAACGAATTGCAGCCATTCACTGACATGGAAGAAAGTAAAAAAGATGTACTAAGGGTCAGGCATGTCTGTTTTCAAACCTAGGAACAGAAAGGAAGCCTTCTCCTCTCTTCACATCCTTTTCCCCGTCCCGTGCTCGTCTCTTGGTCAGAGCAGAGTATACAGAATATTGGAAACTGGCTTTTATATATGCAGGTTTGCTTCACTGACCATGGCAAGTGGAGATGCAAAAGCATGTTAGATACAAGGGTGTGAACTGGGTGAAATAGGACAAATCGCTTATCTTTCAGCCTCAATTTCCCAACTGTGAAATGGGAACAACAGTGGCTCCCTCTTCAGGGCTCTTGAGAAAACAAAAGAGGTGAATATTGTAATGCAATTTGTATATGAAGTGTTCCAGATCAATGATTGACAATAATATGTCTAGTAATTACGGTCAAATTGCATCTGTCACTAATGAAACCTGAGGATATTTCAAAGATGCCATGCTATTTACACAGTAATGATTTCAATAATAGAATTTAAAACCGCTCCAAGAGCTGGAAGATATCCACAAGTGAATGTACACATTTAGAGCGCAATCCTAAACTGGAGTTTGGCCGAAATAAGCTAAGCCAGCAAAGTTTGGCCAGCACAAAGGCCATAATAAAGCATTTTTGGACTACTCTTGGAGTCAGGGAGGATGGCGCACGTCTGTGTGCTGGCCTCTCTGACTCCAAGAGTGGTCCAAACATACTTTACGGTGTCCCTTGTGCTGGCCAAACTTTGCTGGTTTAGCTTATGCCGGCCTAACTCAGTTTAGGATTGTGCCCTTAATGTTTCAGGACCAAACAGTTTATCATGCTCTTTATGTTTTATTTACTATATAAGGTAAAGGTTTCCCCACAACTGAATGGTCTAGTCGTGACCGACTGTAGGGGGCAGTGCTTATCTCCGTTTCTAAGCCAAAGCGCCAGCATTCGTCCGAGGACAAGCTTCCGTGGTCATGTGGCCGGCATGACTATATGCCATAGCACACGGAACGCCGTTACCTTCTCACCGAAGTGGTACCTATTTATCTACTTGCATTTTTATGTGCTTTCGAACTGCTAGGTTGGCAGGAGCTGGAACAAGCAACAGGAGCTCATTCCGTTGCGCAGTCTTGAACTCCCAGCCTTCTGGTCAGAAAGCCCAGCAGCAGCAGTTTAACCCGCAGCGCCATCACGTCCCACATTTACTATATACCTATGGGTTAATCCAACCTCCCTGCCTTTCAAGACTAGGAAAGCACACGGAAAAGAGAGGAAGAACAATGACCTTGGTCGACTGCTGTGCCTGAGCTTCTGTTCTGGTAGTTTAGATAGCGCTCTTTACACTTTATAAGATATAAAAGGTAACATTTAAAAGACTTCTAAAGCTCCATTGTGATAAAGTACAATTAATTTTGGGCTGTGTCAATTGGAATTAGAGTCTAGGCATGCCATAAGAGTAGTACAAAAAACAAAGCCCCATCTCTTAATTGCTATGTGGCACAGTGGCTGAAAGACATACCTTGTGCTTTTTAAAACAATAATATATAATTTTGTCATTCGTGTAAAAATCCATAGCCACCCATTTCCTTGAATCAATTGTTCAGCAAAGCTCTTCTTCAGCCGTGCAGGCTTGTCCATTCAGCAGTAGTAGGCTTGGCTTCCTTCCCACTAACAGTGGGTGGCTGCCTTACAGTTATGCAGGTTACTGCATTATGTAAGCGACACCATCGTGGAAAGAAGTGAATATTTTCTAATTCATTTGTTTAGGAGAATTTGACTCAATTCTACTAATCTAGTCGTGGAATATTCGTAAATCCGTGAAACACTCAACTCTTTTATCTGTAAGACTATTTTTGAAAAAAGCAGGAGAGCCGACTCAGGCAAAAGGCTTCTCAAAAGCAGCATTACAATGAATCAGATTTGTTTGGCCCCCCTTAATGGTGGGACAGGACAGACCCGCTGACAGATGTCATATTTGCTTCCCTAAAATGCTCACCTATACCTTTTTGCTGCTAATAACAACAGGAATGCACCCATTCCTGTTGTTGTGTCACTAGCAGCAAAAAGGATGGGTACTTTATTTTATAGGTAAACCAAGATGACAGTGACCAGCAGCAGATCTTGTTGAATGGGAAGTGTTAAAATTTGTCCTGCTTGATATCATTTCTGGCCATGACATCACTTCCAGGTTAATGACATCATTTCTGGTGGGTCCTGTCAAAGTATCATTCTAAAAAGTGGGTCCTGGCACTAAAAGGTTTGAGAGCCACTGCTTTTTCAGCACTGTGATGGCCTTGAAGATACTCAGCCTTGGCTCAACTTGGCTCTCTGAAAGCAACTGAGAACACTATGTAAGGCAGAGCAGAGTGGTGCACAAATTGTGATAACGGGATGAGTGTGTTGTACATTTATTTCCAGTTCTTTTATGCAAGCTGGGAAAAGAGCAGGTCATCACCTGATACTTTGTGAAGCATTTCTAAATACCACCCAACACAGTAGAAATCCATGACTACTTTCTCTCTTGGGCTGAGTCTTTGAATATGTATAAGGTGTGCCACAGAATTTTTCCACCCTCGTTAACGCCAACATATACAGTATTTATCTTGCCCAGGCAAAGAATATATGCAGATTATCCATGTTGCTTCTACATATTCATTTAAAACAGGATTCTAATTGCCTCCAGGCTCACAACATTGCATTGAAGGGACCATCAGTTTGCATTAGTCACAATAATAGGTATTCCTATCAAGATACAGCTTGCAGGGTACTATTGGAGAATTGTTCCTACCCACACAAAGTCTGTTTCATTCATTCTCCTTTCTACTCTCCGAAATGAAACTTCAGTCAGTTTGACTTGAAATTGGTTGCATGGTAAGCAAGCCTGACTTGAAAGCTGTCCTGAAAATTTTAGCTTCATACATCTCCAAACTACTACTAGGTCGAGTATATAAATCTGGGGTGCCAACTACAAGAAGAAATGCCATCCCTACTCATGTGTCAAGCGATGTGTGACCAGATTTCCAGGCACAAGATTAGATCGTCTGTTTCTGAAAATGTTAGTGAATGAAAGGTACAGATCCATCTTGGAGGCTTTAAATCCTATTTGTGCATCCCAGTTCATTGTGTGGATTGGGAAATTTCAACATACCAGTAAACATTCAGAAGAAGAAGACGAAACGGCTTTCTATGATTTGAAAGGTTTTTGATCACTTTCAATTCTGTGACAGTAGGATTTTGTGATCCTACTCGGTCTTTGGCAAGAATGTCCAATTGGCCATGTCTGCTTGAGCTTGTACAATCCTTGTGACACCGCTGTTAAAATCTGTGGCTGCCTTCAGATTATCCTCCAAATGCCATACACAGATCCTTTCCCTCTATGTTGCTTAATGCATTGTTTCCCGTTTTTATTATATAAGAATTTACCGTTGTGTCCAAAAGCAGAAAACCTCACCACAAACCAGAATTGTAAGCCATATCTTTACCTTGTGATATTCCATGAGATTTTCTTCCTGCTTTGGCCGAGCAAAGTGTTACATTTTTCTGCATGGCTGGAAGGAAATATGATGCCCAGAGCCCACACACAGTGCCACTGACATCACCCACACAGACTGCAGCTGGGCTAGACCAGGGTGATCTCATGAAAGATTGCCACGGGGTGTTCTTGGTACAGCTTGCAACTGCAGCGCGCGCGCGCACACACACACACACATACGCACAAAGCTTTAGGAAGATTTAGATTAAAACGTTCTAAGTTTTCCTTTATACATAATGATTTTAATATTTAATCCAGGCAATGCTCCACCTTTTCTTCAATGTCGCATGTTCAGGTTTTACTCACAACGAACTAAGTCCAATCACAAGACTTGCGATGCCAGCCGGCACATTCGTCATTTGATTACAAACAATGATGTAATGTCCACATGGGATACACAGACAAGTAACCCATGTTTAGGCTGGAGATGCTGCTCCCCAATAAGCACGTTTGCAATAAGCTGGCATTCATAAATAAATATTTATCCATGTTTTTAAAAGGCCCAATTTTCCATATGATGTTTTCCAAATATCTGTGTGCACAGTTAGTCACCATAATGGATAAATCCCAAGATTTGCCAGCAGTGAAACAAAATAGGGATGCCCAGTTACCAAAATATCGGGTAACTTAAAAGGAGTATGCAAATACTGTACAGTTATTTTTAAAAAGTGTGTTGTTGATCTCCCTGTGCAACTGTTCCAGTGTGATGCAGAATGCGTTTATGTTGTCTGAACTGGACTGAGTCAACAAGAGCCCTGGGCTCAAAGCAGAATTGCCTCTCTTTAAGATTCCTTTGCCTGGGTGAGGCACACAGTCCTCATAGTTATCACTGCAAGCAGCAAATTAGCCTGGCAGACATGCTGTCCACTCACTTGGCAAGAAAATCCCTGCTAAGAATACACTTGCTGGATTGATAAAGCTCTGAGTTCCTGGGCGTTTGACATAGTCTTCAGAATTTGGAAGTCAAACTAGGGCAATGCTCTTTATTAAGACCGACTGAAATATCACAAAGTAGTCGGCAAGCTTTAGAGTTCTTCAGATTGAACGTAAAGCAAAGGAAAGGTTGTAGGGATACAAATGTGGGCATGGTGGAAAAGGCTAAAAGCCTGCTGTGGTCACTGTCTTGAGATGGATTACAGAAGATGCAATGCGCACTTAATTGACCACCCCCTTGCTTAGGTAGGAGACAGTTTCAATTTCTACCAAAGGCTGTCGTCCGCCCATCAGTCTCCCCATTTGGGGGGGGGGGGGAAATAGAACATATAAGTTATTCAAATCTGCCTCCAGCTCTAATCAGAACAAACAAGAGAAGAAGAGAAGTAAAGAAAAACAATACTTTTTATATTAGCAAAGAGGAAGATTAATTGTAGGTATTGCATTAGGTAAAGAGTCAATAAAAGTTCAAAGGCAAGTAATGCACAAACTTTGTCCTAGCATCAAGTGGTAAAGATCATCTTCCTCTAGTTTTCAGATTTCGTTCCTAAATAGCTAAATCTGATATTCCCCACAATGCAAAAAAAATCCATAGGTAGCCCTGCTGTTCCCTTAGACCAGTACTTCATGACCCACCACCCTAGGAAGCACTGGCTTATGCCCTTTAAGAGGGGGTCTGCAGGCCTCCCCAAACATACCCCAGGGGCCAGTGCTTACAAGGGTTACGTATGGAAAAAGCAACTTTGGCCAGAACAGCCGCATGATCCTGGGGATCACGTTGCTGCCTTTTCCTTCCTTTGCAAATGTTTACATGGCTCCCAACTGCCTCGTAAAAGTTTGGGAACCACTGTCTTAGACCAGGGCTCTCCAAACTATAGCCCGTGGGCTATATCCAGTGTCTGGAGAAAGCCCTCCGTGGCGTGAATGGTGCTTATCGCTGCAGCTGCTCCTGGCACCCAATCTACACTGTGCAATTAAATGTTCTAGGCCAGTCTCGTTTGCCCAGAACTCTGGGAGCAATGCCTGCTGGGGCAATGGGCAAAAGCCATGCCTAGAGTGCCACACAGTGCCAGGAGTAGCCACAGTGCAGGAGAACATTAAGCACCACTCATGCAACAGATGGCTTTATGGGTGTGCAGCCGTCTCCACTTTGGAGACCACTGCCTTAGAGGATAAAATCTATGGAACTGGTAGCAATATGCTGATGCTATAAATCAGAAAGCCCCATATTTTTTATATTAAACAGGATCACAATTTATCTGCAATCAAAAGCTCATTGCAAAGCCCACTAAGCCCAGGTGATCTAAATTTGAATACTAAATCTCAACATTATCCAAACCAGAAGAATAAATTTTGAAACACTTGCCTTATTTCAATGCACTCTAAATATATAGGACCTAGAGTCCTATATAAAGGGCCTTTACAGTGCAGACATATACAAATATACGTTCCCTACTCAAAAATAAAAAAAAAATTTAGACAAAGTACCAGGAGGGAAAGGAGGAGTCAAACAACACTCCTAATTAAAAAACAACATATGCCTATAATGTGGATCACAATACACACGACACTGAGCCTGTCTGGCTTGGGGCTGCAATTTGCAGTGTGTAGGGAGGAATAGGACTGTCCCCTTTCTATCACTTTTGTGCAAAAAAATTGCTGCCGCCGCCGCTGCCTCCTATTTGCTGCAAATCAACTGCGGCCCTCGCCTGTATGCCACCCCCCACGCACCTTAATCTCCTGTCGCGCACAGAAACAATACTTTTTTTTTTGACAAAAGTTTTATTATTTATAATAAAATGTAAAGGTAAGGGATACAGAAAACAAAAGGGGAGGGGAAAACATCGGTACACACATAAGGTATCATTGCAATGTGTCTCAATAATCCAGTAATCTTTCTACTAGTTATACACATATATCAGAAACAATACTTCTGATGAAAACCAGAAGTATTATTTACAAGCACTCTGAAGCTCTCAGAACAGTTTCAGCACGCTACAGAACATGAAGTCTGCATGCAGTCTGTGGCAGATGCTACCCAAGGACAATTGCCCCTCCCAGTAGGTTCGCCACTGCTGTAAATGATTGCTTTATTGATAAATATGGCGGGGGGGGGAATTTTCAGAGAAAAATAGTGGAGAGGAAAAGTGTAAAATCCTTATAGCATGTTATGATCTCAACCCCAACTGGATTCTCTCTAGCTGATTTTTTAAATATAAAAAGAAACGCATTCAGTCTACTTCTTGGTTAAACCTCCCTACCAAAGATGGATTTCAACTCGCACGTACACTTGTAGTAAAATAGCAAGGGGCAAGCAACCCGCCCACCACAGATCTTGCTTCCTTTGTGAACAGTTTGGTGCATTGTCATCCATGTCGTCTGTATCCACCCAAAAGATTTCAGAGGCCCACGAATGTCACATTTCCCCCCACATACTGGAATGGAGTTTTTTTTAATTATATACAGAACTTCATATTATTTTGATGTCTCTCAGGGAAGCTGCTTTTGTCCTGTTTCTGCCTTTGTGTCAGCACATTCTACCTACCACATTTCACCTGAACATCCTGTGTTCCCTCTGGAAGTTCCTTAATTAACCCTTACTTTATCTTGCAGCCATCAGATGTAAATTAATAGTCACTTGGGGCGGTCATCTTTCCAAGGTTAGTCTGCACAGCAACCACCTGTTATTGCCTCTCAGATTTAAACCTACAGAGTGCTGAGTTGCTTGGTAAGGTACGTCATTTGAAGGCTGATCTACACAGTGAAGGGGTCTTAATTTGGGATTTACTATGCTGTAAAACACATTGTTTTCCAAATGAAAAAGATGAATAAATACTCAGTGTCAAGAGTGTAGAGTCTCAATTCTTTCAGAGCTTATTTATTTCCAACAATTTTCTTCTGGATTTTTATTTTTTAAAAAGATCACCAGAACCAAACAAAACTGGCAGCGCAATTCAACCCCCCTCCCCTTGGGCCGACACCAGCTGCTTGCGTCAGCCCCACGCTGTCACGCCTGCGCCATAAAGCACATGCACAGCCAGCGCTGCTGCAGCTGCAGTGTCGATGCAAGTACCTTGCTCGGCTGGTGCAGAGGCATTTCTGAGCAGGGGAGGGCAGGAGGGAGGGCATTACTGGGCGGGGCGGGAGCTGTGCCAGCTTAGGAGAGGGCGTGGAGATGGGATGCGGCCATTAGGCTGCATCCAAGCCCCCGTTCCTGGTCCACGAGGCTCTGATTCGGGGCACGCGACTTGCTCAGATCTATGCCTGCTAAATAGCGGGTGCAGATCCAAGTAGCCCATTGGGACAGCTGGCACCTTCCCCGTAGCAAGGGCATGAACATGCCTTTGCCCCGTGGATTCTCCAGGCAGCTCCCAACTTGTGCTGGATATGGCACAGGCACATCGCCCTGCCCATTCCAAGGCACGTTGGGATTTCGCCCTAAGGGTCCAACCCTGGCCAACTTTTCAGTCCTGATGCAGCTGTGCCAATGGGATATATGCTGCATCCTGTGGTGCATCCTGCATCCTGTGGTGGTGGGCAGTCATGGAGGTTTTGTCAAGGGGACATTGTTCCCTTACCTTGGGGCTGCACTGTGACTGCATCAGAGCTGGAAAGTTGGATAGGACTGTGTCCCAAGTGACTTTTAAATGTAACTATAGAACAACCATAAGACCTAGATCACAAACCACCTAACGGCCACACTCCGCCTCCTCCCCAGGCCAGCCTGCCCATGGGGCCACCCTCTCTCCACTCCATTCCACCTCCCTCCCACCCAGTGATGTCATGCAGGGGGTACGCGGGGGTACGCGAGTACCGGTTCCTAGGATTACAGCTAGCCCCACCCATTAGCCCGCCCACTCGTCAACTCCACCCCCTGCAACGTTTGAATTTCCTGCATGTTTGAGTTGCCTGCACGTTCTCAGAGCCAGGCAGGCAGCGAGCGGAGCCTTGCCTTGCCATGCCACTGAAAAATGAGCTGCTCTGGGGTTTTGGAACTGTTGGGTCACTTTAACATGATGCCAGGCCTCCTTCACATGTTCTGGGGGTGCTGTGGAATACTGTTGCAACTGTTGGGTCAGTTTAAAATTGTCTGAGGCCTCAAAAAGGGCTTTTTTCATGTCACTTCCTGCCACGACATCACTTCCGGCTTATGACGTCACTTCCGGTGGGCGGGTCCCGACACGTGCCAATCAAAAGTGAGTACCTGTTCTTAAACCATTTAGATGACACCACTGCTCCCACCCTCTCCCCACTCTCCCAAGCCCCTGCATCGGCCGAACTTGGTTGACACAGAACCGGCTTACCATGTTCTCCGTGGCATCCCTGGGTCAGCATGACTCCCTGTGTCGGCCCAGTGCCCTCATCAATGGTACAGACATGCCTTATGGCGCATTTGCAACAGTGCTGACCTGGTGCACCTGCCCAAGGGCAATTTGGGATTGCGCTCTAAGAAACGGAGCTGCAAAGCTCACCTCTCCTTTGAGCTCACTTCAGGGCCTTAGGCAAGTCATTCATTGTTTTAGCCTCAGCTCCCCACCTGCAATATAGGGATCATAAGACACATATACAGGGATTGTAATAGAATTGGGCTGCACGGGGCCCAATTGGGTATCCATGGGGGATCCATTCCTGGACATACTGTGGATACTGAAATCCACAGATAATTCTGAAGGGGGCCCAGCACAGTGCTGTAATAATGTACTTGGGGGGCACACCTGCCCCCTGGAGGTCACACATGGCCTCCCCACATTCTCAGAAGGCCTCCTATGGATGCTGGCCATGTGGATAAGGAGGCCCACTATACACACTTTTCATGGAGTTCGCCCCACTAAACGCAATGGTTCATACTTCCAAGTGGACATAAATAGTATTACTATTGTGGAGCCCTCTTTTTAACATTTATTCTCTCTTAACCATGGTGGGGAAATTGGAAGCGTGTTTTCAAGCACACAGATTCAGTCCTTCCTTCTCACTCCCTTGGAGATAACCATGGTAGAATGCTTCTGAACTAACATGAACAGAAATGAACATTAAACACAAACAGCTTCAAAACAGAGTCTGCAGAAGACTTTGAAGCTGTTTTTCAAATTCTAGTTACAGATGAAGTTTTCTATAACATGGTTATGGCTAACCATGGTTAATGGTAACATTAGCCATGGTTACTGTCGATGTTGGTGCAGATGCAGAACTTTGTCATGGTGAGCACCAAGAGAAGGAAGCTGGAAAATTCACACTCTGTCTGACCTGGAGACAGGGATAAGCAGCGAGGTGGCTAGGTTTGCAGATGACACAATACAAAACTTTTCCGGGTGCTGAAGACCAGAAGGGATTGTGAAGAGCTCCAGAAGGATCTCTCCAAGTTGGGGGAATGGGCAGCCAAATGGCAGATGCGTTTCAACATAGACAAGTGTAAAGTGATGCACATTGGGGCAAAAACCCAAAACTTCACCTATAGGCTAATGGGTTCTGAGCTGTCTGTGACAGCTCAGGAGAGAGATCTTGGGGTGCTGGTGGACAATTCAATGAAGGTATCGACCCAGTGTGCAGTAGCAATTAATAAGGCCAATTCCATGCTTGGGGTAATTAAAAAAGGGCTTGAGACTAAAACAGCCAATATTATCATGCCATTGTACAAATCGATGGTAAGGCCGCACCTGGAATATTGTGTACAGTTCTGGTCGCCGCACCTCAAAAAGGACATAGTGGAGCTGGAAAAGGTGCAGAAGAGAGCGATGAAAATGATTACAGGGCTGGGGCACCTCCCTTATGAAGAAAGACTGCAGCGTTTGCGGCTCTTCAGCCTAGAAAAAAGGCGCCTGAGGGGGGGCATGATTGAGACATACAAAATTGTGCATGGAAGGGATAGAGTCGATAAAGGGATGTAAATGTTCTTTTCCCTCTCTCAAAACACCAGAACCAGGGGGCATCCGCTAAAACTGAGGGTTGGGAGAGTTAAAACAGATAAAAGGAAGTACTTTTTTACCCAGCGGGTAGTTAACCTGTGGAACTCTTTGCCACAGGAGGCGGTGATGGCATCTGGTCTGGATGCCTTTAAGAAGGGATTGGACGGATTTCTGAAGGAAAGGTCCATCGTGGGCTATAGGCCATAATGGATTGTGCAACCTCCTTACATTGGTGGTGGGCTACTTCAGAGTACCGGGTGCAAGGGTGTGGCAACAGGATGCAAGCATCTTGTTGTCTCGTGCCTCCCTGAGGCAGCTGGTGGGCCGCTATGAGATACAGGAAGCTGGACTAGATGGGCCTTTGGCCTGATCCAGCAGGGCTCTTCTTACGTTCTTACTCCAGAGGTTAAGGCGAGAAAACATGTGAAATATGCAAGCTTCTAGTACATTTCCAGACTACTACCCATGGTTTTACATGGATGTGTGTGTCAGGAACAACAAGGCCAGGAACCAGCCGAAGACTCAGTCCCATAATGGTGCTCAGCTGGCATGCTGTCCCCTAAACCTTTAGCCACAGTGGTAATACTTAATGTGCCAGGGAGGGCACAGTGGGACGGGGCAGTGATGTGAAGAGCTTTGCACATGCACTCACATCATACAGCTCTGTACAAGAGAAAAAGGCCATGTTTTTATTGAACCAACTTCCTTTGGAATAAAAGGTCTTCGAGTTGCAAATAATTCTTTCGTCAGATTCTAGAGACTTATGGATTCATCCCTTACATCCACCAGGATCTTTGACTCATGAATTCGGAGGAAAAAGACTCAGCTAACTTAAGCCACAATTATAGAAATCAATGGGGCTACTTATGAATAAATAACATTAGTATCAGGTAGTGGGTGATGATGACTAGTTGGATTGGGATAATTTTCTATGAATCAGCAAAGGTTTGTAATTTCTTGTTGCGATTAAGGAATTCAAGACTCTATACTCGAGTTATCCCCTTTTGCATGCAGCTTCTAAGCATGATCATATTCATTCAAAATGGTAATCCTGCTAGCTAGCACATTATTGTCTGTTTTGATTCTCATCAGAATCATAAGCAGAAATCTTTCCCAGAGACCCTGTGCTGCCTATCCCTTTCTCACTCTAATTCAAAAAACAAACAAACCTGGAGATGCCAAGGGCTGAATTTGGCCCAAGACCATTCAGAGCCTGGGCAGTGCACCCAACGCTGCCTCCCCTTCCCTTGGTAGTACACCAGACTCTTCCACTCCTCCTCCTCTTCCACACTTCTTCCGCTCCACTCCCCCTTCTTTCTCTAAACCAGGGTGCCTCCTGGGAATCTGCCACCAAGGCAACTGCCTCAACCCATCTACAGATGGGCTGACCTTGAGGGGTCTTTACATACAAAGGCTGAGTCTCAGCAACAAGCTCCCCTAATGACTCAACTAACCAGCAGAAAATATATTTCCTTTTTTCCCTGAGAAATATGACTCAAAAGCTGCCGACACTAATACACAACACCTCCATGAGCCATGTGTTTCTCACTAAGCTAATTTTAAAAGAATCACCATTCTTGGTGCAGGGCAGGTGCTGAACTCTAGTTTTGGAGCACAACAAGAAAAGATGACTTGCAGGGCCACCAGTTCAGAGGTGGACATGAAGTGGGCATGTTTGGCTCTTGCTCTACCGTGTGCAGCTGGCTCCTCCAGCATGGCACTACTGCAGCACTGGAAGAAAGTGATTCTAGAATTTATTTATTTATTTAGAATATTTTTATCCTGCCTTTTTTTCTAGTAAAAGGGACTCAAGGCAGCTTACAAAGTGAAATAAAACAATATCTTAAAAACAAACATTAAAACAACACCAGTAAAATAGCACAGAACCCATGAGCACCAACCAGTGGTGTCATCCAAATGATTTAAGAACAGGTACTCACTTTTGATTGGCACGTGTCGGGACCAGAGCGCAATCCCAAAGTGCCCTTGGGCAGGTGCACCAGGTCAGCACTGTTGCAAATGCGCCATAAGGCATGTCTGTACCATTGATGAGGGCACTGGGCCGACACAGGGAGTCATGCTGACCCAGGGATGCCACGGAGAACATGGTAAGCCGGTTCTGTGTCAACCAAGTTCGGCCGATGCAGGGGCTTGGGAGAGTGGGGAGAGGGTGGGAGCAGTGGTGTCATCTAAATGGTTTAAGAACAGGTACTCACTTTTGATTGGCACGTGTCGGGACCCACCCACCGGAAGTGACGTCATAAGCCGGAAGTGATGTTGTGGCAGGAAGTGACATGAAAAAAGCCCTTTTTGAGGCCTCAGACAATTTTAAACTGATCCAACAGTTGCAACAGTATTCCACAGTACCCCCAGAACATGTTAAGGAGGTCTGGCATCATGTTAAAGTGACCCAACAGTTCCAAAACCCCAGAGCAGCTCATTTTTCAGTGACAAGGCAAGGCAAGGCAAAGCAAGGCTCCGCTCACTGCATGCCTGCCTGCCTGGCTCTGAGAACGTGCAGGAAATTCAAAAGTTGCAGAGGGCAGAGTCGACAGGTGGGCGGGCGAATGGGCGGGGCCAGCCATAATCTTAGAAACCGGTACTCGCGTACCCCCGCGTACCCCCTGCATGACATCACTGGCACCAACATTAAAAACCATTACATTAAAAGATGCCAGCCAACCATTCACTCAAACGCCTTCTGAAAAAGAAAGGTCTTGAAGCCCTGCTGAAAGGTCTCCAGAGAGGGAGCCATTCTTGGTTCAAGGGGAAGGGAGATCCATAAATAAGGGGCGACCACAGAGAAGGCCCTATTCCTAGCCACCACCACCCTCACCTCACCTGGGGGCAGCACAGTAAGGAGGGCCCCCCACAACTTAACAGGACAAGTAGGAATATGGAAGAAGGTGGCCCCTCAAATATCCTGGAACCAAACCATAAAGGGCTTTAAAAGTTAAAACTGGCACTTTGAATTCAGCCTGAAAACAAATTAGCAGCCAGTGTAGTTACCAGAGCAGCAGCCCAGCTGAGTCGAACTGATGTGCTCCAGCAACCCCCCGGACTATGCTATGCAAATTGCGAAATGGGAGCAGGAAAGCGAGAGCAACATACACTGGCATAGCTGGGCAGACCAAGGGGGCCAAGTACCCCCAGGCACAAAGCCTGAGGTGGCGGTGCCACCATCCACAGCCACCCCAAGGTGCGCCACCTGAGAATGAGTGGCTCTGTGCTTAGCACCAAATTCCATGTCTGCTTGGGGAGAACAACAAGTCTGTGGCCGCCGGATACGGGAAGCTGCTCTCTCGAGATGCTGCGTGGGGAGATTCGGGTCCTGCTCCTGAGAAGAGCGCCTTGGGGGCGTTGTGGTCTCCTTGCTTGGACCTTTCAGCCCCGCAGAAAGCAGCCACGTGATCTTCCTCTTCCTTCTGTGCGCATCGACCTGGAATAAGCCCCACCGTATGCAGTGGGTCTGACTTCCCAGAAGACACACATAGGCTTTGACGGCTGGGGGCGCCCCCGTCGATACCTCTCTCGAACTTAGTCTGGTGGCCCTGCAAAGCGCCCTTCGCTTGCTTTCAGCATCTCCATCCGGCTATTGTCACCCAGCCGACGTGCCGCTGCCTTCGATTTTCTTGGGGCTGGAGTGGAGAGGCCCCTGGAGACGAGCCAGCGCCGGTACCCTTCAGCTCCCGCGGAGAACCTTCTTCCGGGCGCAGGGCTTGCGGGGGGCGGGGCCGCCACCAATGCGCGAGGGTTGGTGGGGAGGGGGAGGAGGTTTCCCCCGGGTCCAATTAGCGGGCGGCTCTGATAACGGAGGGCGTTTATAAGGCTAATCCTGGGTGTGAAACTCAATCGCCAGCGCGATCGCGACCCTCCGCTCTGGGATTCACCTCCACTATGTTGCAGCCGCTCCTTTGAGAAAACACGGCGCACGATGAGGCTGTCCTCAGGCTCCCTGTGAAGCGCGGGAGATAACAAACCCTGGAGAGGAAGGAAAAAGTCTATAGCAAAGGGGATACGAGGCTCCCCAGCGCATTTCATCTCACGGCAGCCTGTACGCCCCTGGCAGGAAAATCTCAACCTGAAACTGCTCGGCCTTTGGCCAGTCCACCAGGGACTTGACGCCAGGAGCTGGTTTGTGCGGTTGTAAACGGATTTTAGAAACTGGCAATTAAGTGGAGTCAGCACGGTTCCCCCGGGGTGTGTGTATATTGTACAGTATTCATTCAGAATACTTGTCTCTTCATTGCAGATTTTGCTAGTTTGTGCAGCCAGGGGTATATGCACCCTCAGTTATAGGGGAAAGGACTTATTTCTTTTCCCTTGTTGACAGGAATTTCAGGCCTGGTTTGGAAGGACTGGGTTAAGTTGATAGATAAGATCAGGTAAGATAAATAATAGATAACCTTTATCGGCATACAAACAAACAGGTCCCACAGGAGAGGCTTTAACCATATTTAAAAAACAATTTACAGTGATCTGGCAGTAAAAATTTCACAGCTCTCCCAGTAACTTCAGGGAGACCTTCTCGAAGGAGGAAGATCAGTTTCACAGGGTCCAGGAGATCTAATTTGTTTTTTAGCATCAGATCCAGATAAAGGGCCCAAAGTTCCATGTGTGTTACACAATGAAACAGAATCATAAGGGTAACAGCAATCAGGGAAATGGGATCTTATGGTATGGTATGCCCTGAGAAACTTGGGAAGGGATGGCATTGAGGGCATAATCCTAACCTGGAGTTAGGCGTGCACAGTTAGGCCAGCAAAGTTTGGCCAGCACAAGGGCCACTATAAGATAGGTTTGGACGACTCTCGAAGTCAGAGAGGCCAGCACCTAAATATGCGCCATCCTTTCAATGGATGTACACTTTCCAAGTGGTTAACTAACGCCCCTTGTTGACTTGCGGGGGACCAAATGTCTGTGTCCCAGGAGCTGTGGCCTGATTTGTCGCCTGCCTGCCTTTTGTCCTTCATTTGAACTCCTTGGCATGGACAACAGTGTGTGCTGTAGTCTCTTTCATCATCACACGCAACCAATTCATCTACGATTCCAAAATCCATTCTCCTGCCAAAAGCCTTTAAGGCAGAGAGCAGCCTAGGTCAAAATTTGAGCATTATTCGGATCAGTGGCTCCCTAAAGCCCCACTTCCGCTCAGAAGAGATGAGGATAGCATGCATAGTTCTCTCTGCAGCTGGTTGCCGCCAACTTCAGGCTGGCAGGAGACAAGAGTAACTTATCTAAACCCTGGACATGAAAGACGTCATGTTCACTCTCTCCTCGCCCCCTCCCCATTTAGGAATGTGCCCAGTGATCTCTTTGGACACAGCTCAGCTAATTGGATAGTTAATTCTGGATGCCAGGCAGCTCTGAGATATAAAGTAATGGAAGTAAAAGATCAATGAGCAGATTATTGATCCTGTCAGAGCTCTTTAGAGCTAATTACAACACTCTCTGGCTCCTGACTTCTCCCCACAGACACACATTAAAGTCTCAAGATCGTAATAAAACACAGTTCTTCAGGTCACATCTTTATTTGCAGGCTTCTGATTGTTATCAGACACCCCTTACGGTTCTAGTTGATAAGAGGAATTAAATTACCCCTTCAGAATCTATATTCCTAAAGGCTGGGAGGACCACCTGTCTTCGTGCATTCTCCCTATCAGAAGTCCACAAGGATTGCATGTATACTTGCAACGCGATTCTAGATTATTTCCAGTGTCATTTTCAAGGCCCTTGGTGCCATGCACCAGCCAAACATTTTTCCAAGAGTCAGCTTTAAAATTCACGTTTCCCTATTCACACATAATGACACACAGTATCACGCTTTCAGTTGTCATGATGCTGCTTATTCAGAAGAGCTCCTTGTATTGCACCCCCTTCCTAGACAATAAGTGCGGCAAAACCCTTTAGAATAGGCCTGCAGTTACCACATTGGTAACTGATTGATTAGTTTAGATTGATTGATTGATTGATTGATTGATTAGTTTAATTAATTAATCTTTTCTAATTAATCAATCCAATGAAGAATTAATCTTCAATTAATCCAACTGAAGGCTTCTGCCCCAACCAAGGTTCAAAACATTCTTTAACCTAATACACCACTTCTTACATATATCTCACCTTACTGAGACCTGCCAAACATCTATCACATAGTGTTCCTGATAGTCAGTTGACCATATGGCTGAATTTGACGAGCCTTCCTTTGATCAGCTGATCACTTGGCTTGGACCAATGATATTCCTCAGGGTAAGCTGCCTGCAATATCTCCCTTCTCAAAACCTAATGTTTTTAGAATTAACAATCTGCAGGATTTTAGGAAACATGATGCAGCGCATTCTGAACCATCAGACGGTATTGTGCTACCCAAAATAGATTACTTGGTTCTGGTAGTAAGTACATGCCAGCAAGTACATAAAACAATGTGACCATTTGTTAGATAGCTGGATTGTATTTATTGGATAGTTAGTTGGATGCTTTGCAAACCCAGCCTTGTGAATAAGGAGAATTATGATGTGCACATCATAGCTGAACCTAATATATGGGTCCATAATTTTCGGTTAGCTCTTGTGCTGGGAAGGATCAAAACAACAAGGATCTCATATGAAATGTCCATGGCTGAGGATAAACAGAGCTCACTCAGGGAATGCATCCAGCTAATGTTCCTGAGCTGTGCTGTAGAGATTTCCTTGCAACTTGCTCAGATGGCTTGCTCAGTGCCCCAGGCAGGTCAACAGCAGCTGGCTCTACAGCTTGCAAAAGCTTTGGCTGCCTTACAAGTGTCAGATTTTTTTCTCACAGACAAATTGTACTTGAATAACGTTGCCAATGGAAAAGGTGCACTCAGGACTCCAGGAGCGTTAGATCAGTATATCTGGCTTCTCTTTATTTTAATAGCCTGTTTAAACTTAGGAAATGATATTAAGTGTAGTCATTGCAAAGAAGCTGTTACTCTGTGTTCAGGTTTTTGCCTATATCTCTCTTGTTGTTGTTGTATATTGGTGACATATAGGATCATATTACACCCTTGTTTCTTTTTTTAACCTCTTTCTTACAAGAATCCTGCACCCTAGTAGTGTAATGACAACAGCTTAGTAACCATCTGCATCAGCATTTGCTGGAGAGAAAACTTCTTTGCTCAACACATCAAGTTGCAGAATCTGATCATGCAAACCACTTGTGGAACTTACGCTGAGAGGTTGATAGAACCTGTGCATTAATCTGGAGGATTAACGGCGCAATCCTAACCTGGCATTACACTGGCGCAGTGCTCAGTAATGTTGCAAACGTGCCGTAAGGCACATCGGTGCTGCGGATTTGGTTGCTGGATTGGCACAGGCAGCAGTGCCAGCTCACGGGCGCCGCAGCACCTGTCAGCTGTGCCAGTCAAGTGCCGGCTTAGCTCTGCTGGTGCAGGCCTGCGCCGAGGGAGTGCCAGAGTCTCATCCCACTGAGTGGCCAGTCAGGGAAACTCTGGGTCAAACTGTCTGCACCAGGACTATGGTGTGACCAGCGGCCATCTCTCCCTGCTTGGCTGCTGCCTACTATCTGGGACTTAAGGACTTGCCTAATTGCTCCTTGCCCCACTATTTCCCAGGACGCAATCCTAACCAACTTTCCAGCACTGACATAGCTGTGTCAATGGGGCATGTGCTGCATCCTGCAGTTGGGGGAGGGGGCAGTCACGGAGGCCTCCTCAAGGTAAGGACATGTTTGTTCCCTTACCTCCGAACTGCATTGCTCTTACCCCAGTGCTGGAAAGTTGGTTAGAATTGCGCAAGAGAGGCCTGCAGCGCCGGTCCCGTTGTTCAAGCACCAGCACGGGGTGCCGATTGGCCCCTCGCCCCTTGCGTCAACGCTATGATGTAGAATTGCACTGTTAGTCAGGTTCAGGTGTGCCCTGTGTCCTACTTAGGGAGGGACCTGCACCACCAGTCCCCACCGGCCCTCCATAGTAACCATCTTAATTACCGGTCCCAGTTCCAAATGCTCTCAGGATTAGGACCAACCCCAGCAAACCTAAGTCTGAGCTTCACCAGTTAGGCTGCTTGCCCTGCCGGATCTCCACAATATGCAAGGTGTATTATTTAAATGTGTTTTTTAAGCAAAACAAATCAGAATTCTACATGAAGAGAGCCCATGTTTTACACCAGCAAACTCGCATTTTAAAAATTTAGAGGACGGTGTCCTACATTTTGTAACTGTAATTATCACATGATAGATTAGATATTTAATGACTTCAACACAGGATGGCTTACTGTCAGATAGATTGTTATGACCCAAGCCTATCTTCCTCCCTGCTGGCATAACTAGCATTGTGCCAGAAGAGCTTTAAGAGCACAATCCTAACCTGGAGTTAGGCCAGCACAATTAAGCCAGCACAAGGGACATCATAAAGTATGTTTGGACCACCCTCAGAGAGGCCAGCAACAGACGTGTGCCGAGAATGCTCATCCGAGAATGGTCCAAATGTACTTTACAGTGGCCCTGATGCCAGCCAAACTTTGCTGGCCCAACTGTGCCAGCCTAACTCCAGGTTAGGATTGCGCTCTAAGTGTGTTTCTCTTTGAGGTGCCACAAGAATTTTTGTTTGTTTTTAAAATGATCATGAGATTTCAGGTGTTCGTGAACTTGCAGACTCTCAGCAGTCTAGAGAAGGGGTCTCCAAAAGTTGCAATAGGAGAACCACATGGTTTATTTTATACATTTTCACGGGCTGAAAAAAAAAATCAGTTTTATAAATGAATGAATAAGTTTTACTTGGATCATTTTTGGAATCAGCAAGTATGTATGATTCAGAACAAAAAAGAAATCTGACAAGTACAATGAAACAATGCCATGCTTAAACTGAGAAATGATATATAATGAATGAAAATGTCAAACATTAGCAAATGCTCTGACCAAAAAACTTGCTGCTGGCCAGATAAAATCTTGTGGCTGGCCCCAGGCTGTAGTTTGGAGACCCCTGCTCTACAGGCTAGGGTAGAAATGAGAAATTAAAAGAAACCAAGCAAGAAGGAGCCCATAGACTTGTAAGAGGCTATATTTCACAACCTGAAGGTGGGGGTGCAAAATCATAGAGGTATTTTTAAAAAGCTCTCCTTTGATATGACTCATAATTTCAAGACCGCCAAATTTAATATTTAGTTCATATCTGCATATTTAGAAATGGTGAGACATGACAATTTGAATATTGCTCTTCTAATTAAAACCTCTTCTGTCTTTTTCCAAGCTGTTCCTCTGACAACGCAATTTGTACACTGTAGGATGGCAGAACAGCAGGCTGTGGGCCCAATCCTATCCAACGTTCTAGCACTGATGCAGCTGTGCCAATGGGAGAGCAGTCACAGAGGTCTCCGCAAGGTAACGGAATGTTTGTTCCTTACCTCAGGGCAGGCATTGCAGTTGCATTTAAAATGTGTTTTATTAGCTACAACAGTGATTTTCAACCTTTTTCATCTCAAGGCATACCATCAGTTTTTTTTAAAAAATTGACAAGGCACACTGTGCTCCCATATCCCTCAATGGCCTGACTAATAAATGAACCTTTCCAAAATTCCTGTGGCACACCCAAGGACCATTAGCGGCACACCAATGTGCCACAGCACAGTGGTTGAAAATGGCTGAGCTACAAGATAGTGGTTAAGCAAGCCCGTTGAGCAACCTGTATTAATTCTTTTGTTGATATATATTTTATTTTGTTGAATTTCACAGAAATGTTATAACATTATTACTGAATTATTATGGTATTGCTTGATAGTTATAGTACCCCCTCCAGCCTTCTGAGGGTTAACTTCCAAGGGTTAACTTCGGTTGGCCAGGGGCTGGGACCAGAACATAGGAAAGGTGCTGCAAGGAGAGGCAAGCGCAGCAGGTGCCTTTCACAGCAGGGCGCAGTGGGCAGGAAAGAAGCTGTGTGTTTTTCGCCCTCCTGTCCTCCCTTACGTTCGGATTGCTTCTAAATGGAGCGATTCCGGGCATAGGAGAATGTGGCCAGGCTGCACAGGTGGCGAGGTATACGTCACCCTGCCCCCGGCACCCTTTGAGCCAGTTATGGCTCTGCCAGAATTTAGCGTCATGATAAGGACATAAGAAGAGCCCTGCTGGATCAGGCCAAAGGCCCATCTAGTCCAGCTTCCTGTATCTCACAGCGGTCCACCAGGTGCCCCAGGGAGGCACGAGACAACAAGATGCTTGCATCCAGTTGCCACTCCCTTGCACCCAGTACTCTGAAGTAGCCCACCACCAATGTAAGGAGATTGCACAATCTGTCATTGCCTATAGCCCACGATGGACTTTTCTTCCAGAAATCCGTCCAATCCCCTCTTAAAGGCATCCAGAACAGAGTTCTGTTAAAACAGAGTTCTGTGGCAAAGAGTTAACTACCCGCTAGGTAAAAAAGTATTTCCTTTTATCTGTTTTAACTCTCCCAACCCTCAGTTTTAGTGGATGTCCCCTGGTTCTGGTGTTTTGTGATACGGAAGAGAACATCCCTCTATCGACCCTATCCCTTCCATGCATAATTTTGTATGTCTCAATCATGTCCCCCCCCCTCAGGTGCCTTTTTTCTAGGCTGAAGAGCCCCAAACGCTGCAGTCTTTCTTCATACGGGAGGTGCCCCAGCCCAGTAATCATTTTCGTCACTCTCTTCTGCACCTTTTCCAGCTCCACTATGTCCTTTTTGAGATGCGGCGACCAGAACTGTACACAATTCTCCAGGTGTGGCCTTACCATCAATCAATCAATCAACCAACAGGTACTTATATACAGCTTTTCAACACGAAATTCACAAAGCGGTTTACAGGCAAATAGTAATAATAAAGTTAAATGGCTCCCTGTCCCAAAAGGGCTCACAATCTAAAAAAAGGCAGACCGCAGCAACAGCCACTAGAAAGACTGCGCAGGGGTGAAGAGGGACAGTTACTCTCCCCCTGCTAAATATAAGAGGAACACCACTGGAAAAAGTGCCTCTTGTCCAGTTAGCAGGGGTAAATTTGTACAATGACATGATAATATTGGCCGTTTTATTCTCAACCCCTTTTCTAATTACCCCAAGTATGGAATTGGCCTTCTTAATTGCTGCCGCACACTGGGTCGATACCTTCATTGAGTTGTCCACCAGCACCCCAAGATCTCTCTCCTGAGCTGTCACAGACAGCTCAGAACCCATTAGCCTACAGGTGAAGTTTTGGGGTTTTGCCCCAATGTGCATCACTTTACACTTGTCGATGTTGAAACCTCTGGATAATTGTGCCTATATTGTATTTCTTTGCGAGAATGTTTTTCTTAGAGCTGCTGGGAGGATAGCATGGAATTGGAATTTGGAACTTGTCACGTCTTCACTGTTGGTGAGGAGCTGTGTCTGATGGACAAGAGCGTTCTGACGCAGTTAGGAGTGTCAGTTGAGGAAGTGGAGTCAGATGGAATCAGGTGAGAGAGCAAAGCAGTCTCTAGAAACATAGTTTTTATTTGCTAGTATTATCTTGTGACTTACTGTTAAGAATGTGAGTGAATGTTACTTTAGTTGTTAACAGGACATTCAGAGAGGTTATTGCAAGTGACAGTTCAGATTATTTAGGATGATGTCATTGTTAGAGGTGACTCAGGGCACAATCCTAACCTGGAGTAAGGCCGGGACAGATAGGCCAGCAAAGTATGGCTGGCACAAGGGACACAATAAAGAAGGTTTGGATCACTCTCGAAGTCAGAGAGGCTAGCACACAGACATGCACCATCCTCCCTGACTCTGAGAGTCGTCCACACGCTTTACAGTGGCCCTTTAGCTTGCCAAACTTGGCTGGCTGGCTGTGCTGGCCTGACTCTAGGTTTAGTTACTCTTAACTGTGCCAGCCTGATTCAGTCGGCTCTTAGAGCAGACTGAATTGATCAGTTCCACAAAACGAAAGTTGAGTTTGTGATTACTTTAATACAACAAGAAAACTGCAGGCATTGTTATACATCGTGTACTACAGCAGTGGTGGGTCGCACCCTGCCATTGAGAACCAGAGCTGGGTCATTGGAACGAGATAGGTTATAGGCCACAAATCATATCCTTTGTAACTATACTCTGGTGTATCTTTATTCATGTGCTGTTACTTCTCCCACAGAAATGGCTGGCTTCAGTGAACTCTGGTGAACCTCTCTAAACTGGGTGAATGGTCAACAAAATGACAAAGTTGGTTCATTGTAATACATTGAAGCAAGAAATCCAAACTCTACATGTGCACTGATGGGGTCCAAACTGGTGATGAGTATGGAAGAAAAACAATTTTAGGTCATGAATGGTGGATATCTCAATGATAATTTTGATCATGTACAAAGGATGCTGTGAAGAAGATAATTCCATGCTAAGGATTCCATGCTAGGATGCAGCCATATTTGAAATACTGTGTACTCTTCTGGTCACCACATCTCACAAAGGATAATTGTAGACTTGAAGTAGATGCTGAAAAGGCAAATAAATAATCAAGGGGTTGGAGCGCCCTACCTCTGGGGAAACTAAGTTGTTTAGGATCTCTTAATTAAGAAAAAAAGGGAACCTGCATGTAGGGGAAACTTGACTGAATTCTTTAAAATTCTGCTTACTGTCAAGAAAAGAGAGGACTCCCTAAGGGACTACTCAGTGGTGTCATCTAAATGATTTAAGAACAGGTACTCACTTTTGATTGGCACTTGTCGGGACCCGCCCACCGGAAGTGATGTCATAAGCCAGAAGTGATGTCGTGGCAGGAAGTGACATGAAAAAGCCCTTTTTGAGGCCTCAGATGATTTTAAACTGACCCAACAGTTGCAACAGTATTCCACAGCACCCCCAGAACATGTTAAGGAGGTGTGGCATCATGTTAAAACCCCAGAGCAACACATTTTTCAGTGGCAAGGAAAGGAAAGGCTCCGCTGCCTGCCTGCCTGCCTACCTGGCTCTGAGAACATGCAGGCAACTCAAACATGCAGGAAATTCAAACGTTGCAGGGGGCGGAGTCGACGAATGGGCGGGCGAATGGGCGGGGCCAGCTGTAATCCTAGAAACCGGTACTCGCGTACCCCCGCGTACCCCCTGCATGACATCACTGGGACTACTCTCCCTTCCTGTTCCCTTCTTTCCCTTTTTGGACACACAGCTGAATGGGGGAAAAGCTATTAGGCCGCATCCAAGGCCTCGTCCCCATGCCATGTGGCTTCCTCGGACCTGCGCCTGCAATTTCTCTGGAGCTTCCCCTGATGCAAGGGCATGAATACTTTAGAACAACTGTTCCCAAACTGTGCGTCAGGACCCAGCAGTGGGTCACGAGCCAACATCAAATGGGTCGTGAAGCATCCAGAGCAGCCTTGTTGATAATATGGGAAGATGGGATGCTGGAGAGGGGGAGGGCTGTGTGGCTGTTTTGCTTGCGTCAAGGTTGTAAATAGGCTTTTCTTTCTGATTCACTTGGCTATTGGAAAATGGCTGAGAAATAACTCAACGTATTGCTGCATTCTCAGGAAAGCAGCAGGTTCTGGCATAACAATGTTGGCACTTCTGGCTATGACATAACTTGCAGTGGGTCCTGGACAGATTGTCGTTCTAAAAAGTGGGTCCCGGTGCTAAAACATTTGAGGACCACTGCTTTAGAAGCATTCTAAAGCCCGGGAAAGCCATGTGCAGCCTCCCCAGGCCTCAGAAGACCCTCTTGGCGGGACCGGAGCACACCTCCAGCCTCATCTGGAGGGCCTGGAGCGGGTGAGTAACGGGCAGGTGAGACACTACCTCACCTGCTTCTAATGACTGTATGTTTCTCCACCTCATTAGGAACCACCTAACTGGCCTAAATGAAGTCATTTGGACTAAGTGAGCTGTAGCCTACATTACTAAAGGAACTTGCAGATGTACCTGCAGAGCCTTTGTAAATTATCTTTGAGAAATCTTGGAGGAGGCGAGAGGTGCCACTTGACTGTAAGCGGGCAAATGTGGTCCCAATTTTTAAAAAGGAGAAAAGGAAGACCTGGGAAATTACACGCCTATCAGTCTCACCTCAATACTGAGGAAGATATTAAGACAAATGATAAAACACACAATATGCAAATATCTAGACAACAATTTAGTGATTAACAGAACCCAGCATGAATTTGTCAAAAATAAATCTTAAATCTCACCTCCTGTTTCGGTCGGGTGACTAGCGTACTGGATGGTGGCAATGCCACGGATGTAATTTACCTTGAGTTTAGTCAAGCATGTGACAAGGTTCCACACGACATCTTAGAGCACAATCCAAACCAGAGGCTGTCCTAGCTTTATTGCACCCTGGGGCAAGCCTTCGAAGACCATACTGGGGCGCAAAGAGTCTTCACCCGCTGCCCCCCCCCACCAGAGGGGCAGAACTGTGCTGATGTGGCCAGCAGGGGTTAATTCCTGTCCCGCTAGGTGAGTGGGATGGCTGTAAACCACACTGATGCTGGCCACGTAGCCAGCATCAGCACAGTTCACTGCCGCCCCACTTAGAGAGCAACCTGTAACTCCCCCTCCCCACCAGTTGCATCCCTGGTCCATCAGCCACCCAGGGGCCCGGTCCACAGGCTGCTTCCTCCCCTCACACACACACATATGCACACTTGACGGGAATTCCAGGCCAGGCTGAAAATGGGTTTATTCATTTATTTACTATATTTCTACCTTGCTCCATCTCCCCAAAAGGCATTTGGAGCAGCGTTCACAGGTGATCTACAACATGCTAATTTGAAAATATGATGTTTTAATTTGGGGGTATGACCATTGTGCCGCAGGGTTAGCGTTCCGGCTAACAATTTTCTTCTGCAAACTAGGCAAGGGTGCTTGCAAAGTTTTTGTTTGTTTGTTTGTTTTTTAATGTTTCAAAAACTTTTCGTGACCCACCAAAAATCAGCTCACAAACCCCTTCTGGGTCGTGACCAACAGTTTGGAAAATCCTGCTAGAGGAGAAAAGAGTTTCAGATTGCCTGCATTACCCCCACACTCCCAATAAAGACAGCAGACCGTTGTTGGAGTAGAAGAGGGCCACTTTATTGAATGACAAACATAGACTGGCAACAAGGACTGCCCAACAATAACATGGGAGGCAAGGGGGCGAAAGGAGGGGGTGAATGTGACCCCACCCTCCTTTGCCCCTTTAGGTGCGGAGTGCTATCTCGGGGCGATAACCCTATCGGTCATCCCCCCGCTGTAACCTCATTGGGCGAACCAAACAACTCCGGTCCGTCCCAGCTCTTAAGCTGGCTGACCGTCCTAGTTGCCCCTTCAGGGACCAAGGCAGCTGGCACCTCCGTGCCAGTCAGTGGGCTTCTCCCGGCCTCTCCAAGAGTCGAGCGGGCCTCACTGGAGCTGCCAAGATCCCCCCATGACCTTGCTGCCCTGGCATGGACACCGTGAGCTGCCTGATGTTGCTTGCCCTTACCCCGCACCTTTCATGCCAGTGGCCAAGCTTGTCACTAAGTCCCAACCACCCGCTAGCCGGCCTTGTACCAGTCTGGGGTAGGCGAAAAAAACTGCTCCTCCACAGCCAATCAGGGGAACAGCAAAAAATTCCTACCCGGCCCTCGAAGAGCGACCAGCTAATCTCAGACTAGTAACTGGGAGGGCGGGCGGGTTTCGCCGTCCGGGATCACTCTGGCAAGGCAGCGTGAGAGACGCTCATGCTGCACACTTACCACCCTCCCGGTGGCCCCTTCCAGCCAATGGCTGCTTGCCACGGTCTGCTGGTCCCCTGGGAGGCGGGGCCAAGGGGACCGTTAGTGCGTGAAGGCACCAACGGCCATTCCGTTAGTTGGTATTCCCCTAATGTTTTCTCACATTGTGTTATTTCTCTGTTGGTGCAGAAGTCACAAAAGTACTTCTCTAATCCTCTGAAACTTTATAACCAATAAGAAGAACAGAGGTTGATAAGACTTTCAGATTGTTGTATGCTGTTGGCAAGAAGTTGTGGCTAGGCAACATTTTTCAGCTGCAATTGTGCATAATCAAATGACATTGCATGTTTTTTTTTTCCAGGTTTCAGCAGCACAGACCTCCCAAACTGGGAGGAGTTAAGACAAATAGGGAGGAAGCATAGCTGTATATTATTTATTTGCTATATTTATTTGTTCTCTCTCTCTCTCTCTCTCTCTCTCTCTCTCTCTCCATGTGACAGACCTCTGCCAATCAGGGTAGCCAATAGCCATACCAGGTTCCTGTTCCCCCCTCCCCATACATATGCAGCCAATAGCAGCTTTGCGGTGGGCAAAACCATTTAGGGCACAAGCCTATGCATGTCTCCTCAGAAGTAAGTCCCATTGTGTTCAGTAGGGCTTACTCCCAGGAAAGTGTGCCAGGGAAAAGGACGTAGGAAGAAAGGCTTAATCACCCTTTCTGAGGGCACTTCTCCCCCTGACTACTCTGGCCCATTGAGCTGCTAATTAGTACAACAACAATGGCAGATTTTACTTAATTTGGCCCCAAATGCCATGGATATGGGGTGTCAGTCAGAGCGCGGGATTTATTCTAAATTCTAAAACCTACCTCTGTTAAACTGATGTTACTAGGAATCAATGCTCTAGTTCAGCCTTTTCTTATGAAAGCAGAGGCTCCAATGAGCGGACGTCTCCCCCTCATTCATTACACTGGAGGCAGTAGGTCCTTGTGTCTATTTCCTTGCATGCGCAGGTGTATCTCTCCTACACGGAAGAGACATCCCATAGAAGAAAAAGCTCAGGCCTGCAAGCTGGAGTCCAAACAGGAGTGCACTTGCCCTCCATCATCATCGGTTTTTCACTTTTTGGCAAACGTCTGAGCCCCTTTCGTGAGCTCTTCCTCATCTACCATTATTTTTAAATCTTAACTGTTATCAGCATTTTCTTTGAAAGCAACAGAAAACCAATTGCTCCAAGACAGCAGATGTTGCTCATTTCCTTTCCATTGAATTATTATTTCCTCTCCTGGCACTCAAATTAGTACAAACTGCATGTAGGCTTATCTGCCAGACACTAGACGTTCTCATGCTTACATCTGGGGCCAGGTTGCACAATGCCTCGTCTTCATGTTCTTTTGTGAATTTTAATTGCAGTGCATGAAAGAAATGCAATTTGTAAGACTGCAGGCAGGGCCTGCCTTTGGTTTTATTCATTTGTACAGCATTTTGTTTTGAAAATAAAATTTACTCTGTAAGGCAGTGTTATTCAAACTATGGGTCGGGACCCACATGGTGGGTTGTGATGTCAGGTGGGTCATGGAAAGCTGGAAGCAGACATCTTGGAAACTGCAGACCTTACTCTTGGTATATTCCTTTTCTGAGTGTTAACAATTTGAATTTTCAAGTGAAGGTTTTTTTTTTAATTTTGTTTTTAGTTCAGTGCTTTAACATAATGTTTTGTCCTAATCTTGTTTCTTTCAGGGATTTTCATGGTTCTACAATTGCTGTAGTCAGCGATGGGATTCACAAATTGACAAGGGGAACGCTGGGCGGGACTTGGGCGGGACTTCTGCTTGAGTGGCAGCCCATCCACAGCGTTCCACAGCTGTCCTGGCCTCAGGGGGGGCTCCCACTAACCGCGGGGGACAGGTAAGGGTCACACCAGGTGCCTGGGCAAGCAGCGGTGGGGCGCGCCAACCGGGGGCAGCCCTCCCAAGGCCAGGACAGCTGCGGAACGCTGCGGACGGGCAGCCAATCACGCGGAAGCCCCGCATTAGTCCCGCCCAGCGTTCCACTTGTCAATCTGTGAATCCCATCACTGGCTGTAGTCCAAGAATGCCAATTTACATTTCAGGAGTTACATTTTATTATTTACATTTTATTACGTTACAATGACAACACTTCCTGCTTGATGGTGTCACTTCCTGCCACAACATCACTTCCAGGTTAATGACATCACTTCTGGTGGGTCCCGACACAAGTGCCATTCTGAAAAGTGGGTCCTTGTCTAAAAAGTTTAAATACCACTACTATAAGATGATCATCTCTACAATAGCTGGGGCTGAGTGGGGTGGGAGGGGCTTTGCTTGGGCCAGTAGAGTCCCTGGAGAGGGGGCAGAGTGCTAAGTTTTGCAAGGCGCCTTACCTTGCTGTGTAAACCACTCCTCTTCCTTACTGTCACAGCCAGTCCTTGCAGCAAAAGCAACACCTCCAAGTTGCTTACTGGCTACCATGGTGAGGGAGAGAGTGGTTTACACAGCAAGGTAAGGAGCCTTGCAAAATTTAGCACCCCACCCCTTCTCCAGGGATGCTACTGGCTCAGACCTCCTAGTGCTCATGGCAGAAGTAAAATTCAAAACATGGACACTTTGATTCACAGCTCAGTTTCTTAGCCACTGCACTGTAATATTTTAGCTGTTATTGTCATTAAGGTGATGGTGATGATACAGTTTAGGTGCTCTTCGTTTGTGCAATATGAACCTGGGCTAGAAAAGAGGTAATCAAAAGCTAACCTGGTATAGCAGCCTGGGGATAGATTTCACAAATATGGTTTCCGGTTGGCCATATCCACCCTGGGACTGCAAGGTGCTTCGAGGAGGTGAAATTTTGTCTTCATCAAAATAGCCAAGCTGGTTGGAGAGCGGTAGCAGCAGACTCAAGGTGATAATCACTCTGAATCTCAAGGACATGCTATGTGGGTGTGGCAGGTGAGGCAGAACAGCCCCACAGGAGTTCTTTGGAAAGTGCTGCCACTGCTGCTGTGGTGGCTGTGATCCCGCAAACACTTACAACCCACAGGCTCCAGCTGCTCAGAACCCATGAATTGTAAGTTTTTACTTGACCACAACAATGGCAGCACTGTTCAAAGAACTAATGTGGGGCTGTTCTGCCTCACCTGCCATACCTGCACTGCACAAAACTGCTGAATGGACTGCCACCCTTGGAGCCTTTGCAATCTGCCACTGATGCAATCCGCTGTACCTTGCCTCATTATAATGTCATTATTGGAATGACAGTGCTGCCCCTTCTGTAATGAGTAGGACTCCAACTGTTCCACATAACTGAGTGAGCTCAGGAAGCCTATCTCATGTCACCCTGGCCCAGATGCTCACTTCACTAGAATAGCATAGCTTGGAGGCAAATCTGAATGTCATTTCTTGCTCCCAGCCAGGCCTCTGCGTGTGAGAAGTTCAATGCTCTACCTTTAAGAAAGCAGTTGGATTAATATGGATAACCATAACTCCAAAACCTACTTCTGAATTCCATGATACTATTTTGCTTGCTCCATCCAGGGTGTTCTATAAAAGAACTGAGTGCAACTCTATCTTGCATACACAGTCAGCGTCTGCACTTTGGTCTTGTTTGTAAGTGTCTCACCAAGGACTGATGGTTGCTAACTAACACCTAAGAAACTCAGTGTTCTCAATGTCTCTTTTGAATGTGTGGATTCACAATAGCAGTGTCCATAGAATGCAATGAGATCTGATGTCCTGTTTGCAAAAAAAGTTCAGGCTTCATAAGGACAGACTTAAGTTTTGAAGGGAACTTTAAAACAGACATTTTATAACCCAGCTACAAAATCCTGCTTTCCCCCCCCCTTCGTGTGTGTGTGTGTGTGTGTGCGCGCGCGTGCGTTCGTGCGTGTGTGTGTGTGTGTGAGAGAGAGAGAGAGAGAGAGAAAGAGAGAAACAATGCAAAAACAAAGAAGGTCATAGAAAGGAAATATGTCAGGACGTAAAACTTCCTTGGGAAAAGCTGGCTTTCGTAAAACAGGAAATTAATCATTCATTCTTCCTCCTGGTAGCTGATGGAAAGTCCAGGGAGTGTGTAATCAACAAAAACCGAAAATATAGCATCTGTCACTTCCATTATTGCACTTCGTGCATCTATGATCCAAATTGTAGGCCCTCTTCAATCAAAGCAACCAAACATATATATTAAAGATGGAGTGAGCACTTGAAGGGGGGGGGCACTGTTAAAGGTGAACTCCCTTGCCTGAAACACTGGGACCTAGTAATGGTCGATTCAGACTGATGTGGATTGATCCTTGAAACGGTTCACATTTCAGACCTACCCTGCCTCACCTCGCTAACTCCCTTCTCAAACAAAATAACAACACACTTTGCTGTAGTGAGCGGGGTGGGGGCACACTGGCTGACTTAGCCCAGCAGCTCCAAAAGCTGAAGCTAAGCTCAGAGTTGGAAATGTCATTGCCTGCCAGGTGTACGGGACTATAATCTTCTCTGGGCAGAGAATATTATCCCTGCAGGAAAAGATGTTTTGAGCATGTTTGGAAGTGTTGTGTGATTTCAGCTTCTGTAATCAACCTAATTGCCTAGGAGCTGAGACTCCCTCCTTTCCCCTTTTTGTCATTTGAGGATTTTGCTCTTACAAAGAACAAAACCTACCTTCTGAATTATGTGACCATCCTTGTAAGTACTCACAAAATTCCTCAAGGTTTTGCAAGTACTGTACTCGCAGAGAATTATTTCAAAACTCAGGTTGTTTGTTTTTAGACCAATGTTATTCGAAATGTGGGTCAGGACCCACTTGGTGGGTCACAACGTTATGTCAGGTGGGTTGCGGAAAGCTGGGAGCAGCCATCTTGGAAGCTGCAGTCCTTACTCTCGCTATATTCCTTTTGTGAGTGTTAACAGTTTGCATTTTCAAGTGAAGTTTTTTTTAATTGTTTTCAGTTCAGTGCTTTTGCATCATATTTTGTCCTAATCCTGCTTTCTGTCAGGGATGTTTCATGTTTGTACAATTGCTGCAGTCCAGTAATGCCAATTTGCATTTCAAGAGTATCATGGTATTATGTTACAATGACAGCACTTCCTCCTTGATGATGTCACTTCCTGCCATGACATCACTTCTAGGTTAATAACAAAGATGTTAGATAACTGGATAGGCCATGTCGTCACATTCTTGAAGCCGTGGACTTACTAAAATGGCTGACTCAGATCATTGCCGCGAAGGAGGAGGATTGCCGCTGGAGGGGCTCTCTCGCTTGCACGGCGCACGTGTAAAAGTTAATTTCAACGTCTTTAAGCATGCCTGCGTGTTCTGCATACGGGTGTGCGAATCGCTGAACAAAAAATGGGAATTTCCACGGAAAGATTCATGTATTCACATTACATCGGCTCAATAAAACGACCGGTAATATTTTCAAAATTCTGAACATTAACAGACATTTTTTTAATGGGGCATGGCCGTTTTATTCCTGCTTGTGTAGATTTCAAAAAATAAGTCTGTCAAAACAGTGCAATCTGAGTTAAAATAGACAGCATTTTGTCTGGTGTGTTCAGTAATATAATTACGCGGAATTAAACCTTGGAATTGCATATTAACTCATAATATGGTTACCACTGATGTTTCTCCACGATCACATGTTGTTATTTTGGTAAGTTTTTACTTCAGGAGTAAACAATTCAGCCCTAAACATAATGCGAAAACCCATTGGAAATGCGTGGAATGAGCAATGTTTTGGACATACTGTCATGGCCGCTAAGCCCGCCTACTGGAGTCAATGCGTTCCCATTCATTCTAAAGGGAGGGCCTAGCCCTGGTTAATAACATCTAGGTTGCTGACCCCACCATGGATACCTGAAACTGTGGATACTGGGAATGTCTTTTTAAAGATAAGGGAACATCAGTGGTTTTGCTGCAACAAGGTAAAAAAAAGATTTGTTTAATGTTCCCCTATCTTTTTAATAGGCATCCCAGTTTTCATGGTATCTGTAGATTCTGAATCAGTGGATACCGGGATATGCCTGTACATTCTAACTGGGACATGGCATGCAAGATGACATGAATGGGACATTTCAGACACTGTGATCACCACCCTTTTCCCCTTGTGCAGGAAAGGTAAAATCAACCATATTATCAGAGGCACAGAAGCTGAGGAGAGTGGAAAGCTACTGCTTAGATAGGCCTTGCACTAGGATTAACTCCTCTGCAAAAGGGAGGTGAGTTTCTCCCTTCCAGGTCTGGACTGAGTCATCTGCACGGCAGTTTATCTGTGAGACTGACATTTTCATGCTTATCTTAAAGAACAGTCTGCACATTTGTGTACGTCGGTTTGCATGCCTTTCCTGCCATGCATGGGGAGAAAAAGGCAGCTTGGGTGGCCTATAGCTTTGTAATATTTAGCATGTATACAGTTGGCTGCTGCATTCTGTGCATTGTGGCCGCAATTCAGCTAAGTATGCGGATGTACCCCTAATTCTAATACATACATACATAAATGGCACCTGTCAGAATTATGTCCAGTTTCCTCATACACCTGCACGCACTTTGCTCAGTCATTCTGCAGAAACGTTTCTGATTAATCTTTCAGGTTTAAAAGTAACAAAAACTCCCAGCTCCCCCCAATAAGTGGGGAATAGCAATATGTTCAGCCACATTCACCCTGTATGACCCATAGCTGTGTGAGGGGTATTTGTACCCCAAGAGTGAAAGGCCTTGAATGTATTGCTTGCTGTCACATGACTCTGCTAAGAGCACTGGGGAACTGCACAGCCCTAAGGAGCAAGGACCATTTTTAAAAGCTTGTAAGTGCTGCAGTCTGTAAATACTGGTTTTCCTTTTTGTTGTCCTTGATAGAATACATTTAGGTATATGAAGCCAACTAGTACTTCAAATGCATCTCTTTCAGCTATTCCCATGAAAGAGGTATGGTACATGTTTTCTTACAATGAGTATACATTATTGCAGTGGCATTGCTAGAGGGGGTCAAAACACTTAAGTATTTATGCAATACTTTAAATTAATACTTGAAGTAATTATGCAAATTTAGGCGCTGCAATGTACCATGTAAACAATCCCTCCCTCTCACTGCTGGCACCATGCCAGGCAAAGGAAATATATCTGCATTACTCTGGTTGCCTCGTATGGCTCTGATGGTGAAGGTAAGGGGCTGTTCCCAGAGCTCACTGCGGCACCGTCATTACATAGTGTTTGACCCCCTCTAGCTACGCCAATGGGTTTTTGTATGTACATAATATGTACTGAAAACTGAAATTTATGTGCAGGCTCTATCTATTCTGCTGTCCCTGTAAATGGGAAGGAGACAACTGGCTGGCACTGCAAGGAACCTATGTTGTGTGCCTGCCGTATTATTACTGACTCTCTTTTAGGTTTGGCAGCTGATATCCACCAGCAAGGGACTGTTGGTTAGAGCTCCTAGAAGAGGATCACTCTTGCAAGGTGATGAAATGTGCAGCCTTTGTTGGTATGTTTTTACCAACAAACAAATGTATGTTTTTATCTCTCTGTTCCATTAATTCTACAGGAAAATAAATTCTAGCGTGAAAAAAATGATCACAACCCATGGAAGTAGCTGCTCTCCTTTGACTTGGCCACTGCCACATGATGAATCTCACCCTTGTTCTCAGCCTTCTGTTGACAGAAAGAGAAATAGAACTAGACAGTCTGTGCAAACAACCATTTTGGCACAGATGTCGCATTCTCCCTCCATCCCTGCATTTGTTTGTTCACTATCTGTACGCTTTGACCTATAAATATATCAACAAACAAATGAAATACAGGGTGTTTGTGGCTGTTTCATGTTTATTCCAGGGCCCACTTGTTCAAATGGGTTCCCTAAAACTAGCCATAGCTGCTTGAGAGTTTATAATAGTGAAAGACGAATTCCATTTCTGAAACTGTTTGTGACGCATGGCACAGCCTAGTGGCTATGAAGCAAAATGCACCTTTAGGGCCAGGAATAGTCTCATCAAAATCTGGAGGGGTTATGGTGCAGTTAACCTCACCAGCGACAACAGATTCACTAACAGAGACCCAGACCCAGGGACCAGGTGCTGGAAGAAATCCAGATGCCAGCTCTGTCTCCACACCTGCTCAGACAACAGTACTCAGGACCACGACCTAACAATGTCAGTCATAGCATCAGAGGTTCATTCACCTCCTGTATGATAGATGCCACCACCTGCTAACAGAGTTCTTTTGTTGTTTATGCAGCTCCCATTTGGCTTTTTATGCAAAATATTAAATGGATTCAGACCTTGCATAAAAAATGTCAGTATTTGAATATCAGTGAGAGAACATTTCTCTCTTCCAGGATGTTGATCTGAAAATCACCTTCAATGGGGGGGGGGGGAGAATCATTCCGATTTCAGTATGAAAATCTTATCAATACAAGAGGTTTGACTGCTGTTGTGTGTGGTCACTGCGCTTATCTTGATGTGCCTGAATTAGCAATGTCACAGGCAGGACCTCTTGCATTTCATGGCCTTTTGACCCCATATTTTATACTTGTTTCTCTACCTGTGCCTATGTTTGTGCCAATCTTTATGTCTACCTACCAACTAAGATGTCATACAGCTGTCTGATAAAGTGAAAAAAGTATCTGAAAAATCTAGTTCATCAAAGTTTATGCCACCATAAATCTGTTAGACCTTAAAGTGCCGCAAGTCTCTTTGTTATCTCGTCAACAACATTCCTGACATAATGGAACTACTGGCATTCTTCTCCTTACTGGAAAGCACCTGGCTGAGATACTCGCATTAAAAGAGGAACATCTACAGTTACAGGAAACGCTGTGATGCCCACAGAACATCAACCATTTCTTGTGTGTTGAGACAATGCCCTTTTGTTCTGCTTCTTCCACAGCATGATAAATGAAGCATTGAAAAGTGAAATTAAGGGCTGGCCAATTTGCTTTTTTCATTCGTATGGAAAGCAGTGAGCAGAACAGGGCCTTTTCCCCACATACACAACAAAGTGCTTTGTTGCAGCCTGTCATCAAACGAATGCATTGTTGTCTCCCACAGGAACTCTTCTGACACAAAATCTGAATCGCTAACAATAATCTGCCCACAGAAATTAGGTAATTGGGATCATGGGCAGGACTAATCTTATGAGGAGGTGAGGGGAAGCGTTTGCTTCATGTGGTACCATAATCGAAAAGGCAAAACCCTCCACCACAATATTGCTGCATGTTGTCATTTTCCTTCCTTGTCAGCCCTGGCTAGCAGCACCTCAGCAGCAGCTATAATTCTGAGGCACTGTGGACATTTGTGCTGTGCTGGGAACAGTGTTACCAGATACAATGGAAAACAGGGTGCCTATGCCTTTAACTATTGTATAGAAGAGGGAATTTTGGCAGGCACAGCTCAACATGGGAAGGTTTAAAAGGCTGCACCTGCCAAAATTACCTTTATAATAGTTTAAGGTATAGGTACTCTGTTCTCCATAGTATCTGGTCACCCTGACTGGGAATTCTGTGCACGTGTGGTGAACAGACTGAGGGTGCAATCCTAACATTAGGCCAGCTTAGTTAGGCCAACAAAATTTGGCGACATAAGGGACACTGTGAAGTATGTTTGGACCACTCTCGGAGTCAGCGAGGCCAGCACACAGACGTGCGCCATCCTCCCTGACCCTGAGAATGGTCCAAGCGTGCGTTAATGTGGCCCTGGTCCAAGTCAAACTTTGCTGGTCTAACTCCAGGGTAGGATTGCGCCCTGAGAGGCAGAAGTGTGAGAGAATACCTTAGGGTTTTGCTGTTGAAGAGTTAGCATAGTGTTACTGTGCCTCAATCAGGCAGGCCTGGCTTCTTCCTCCTTGTCCTTCCTCCTCCTCCTCCTCCTTTAGTGGCTACCATCAATGCAACCCCGAGTTGCACCTACCGCAAAAAAAAAAGGCCCACTGCCACAATCCTATATGCCCTTGCTTGAGAGTAAACCCATTGAGAGTAAACTCAGTGGGACTGACTACCATATAAAATGTGTAGGACCAGGCAAACAAGCCTACCCACACGAACAGAATTGGCATGTTTCTAATTTGGTTGTTTTTTAAAATAATTGTATTGTTCTCTGACTCTCCTTCCAATTATGAATCACTGAACCCTGCAGTCAAAGAACCGAGAGGCATCAAGACACAACTATGTTAACCCATTGTTATTAACACAATGTTGTGTTAGGCTTCTTATTTACATATTATAGCGTATTTGGAACAATTGCTAATATTTGCACATTCCTCTCCCAACCCTGAAATTTCCCCTGCTCTCCACCCAAAACATGCCCCTGCTGCCAATTTACCGGCATTGGCAGAGCCTCTGTGAGCTTGCCTTAGTAAAGGTGGAACCCCTCTTAAGCCCTGCTAAAATCAGCCAAGTATGTTCATAGCTGCTTTTCTGAAAATTGGATTTATGATTTTTATTTAAGGCAGGGGCAGAGATTAGGTGGATCTGAGCTGCACCAGAATGTGCCAGGACCCTATGCCCTCTTTCTGTCCTTGGACTTATGCTAGCCATGCAGCTGACATGGGTCCAAAGAGACCCATATTGCCATCAGGAGGCTTATGCAGAGATAAGTAGAAAATTTATTTACTTATTTCTGGCAGGCCTCCTGATCACTTCCCATCATTGGATGCAGCGTGCTCTATCCATGCGGCTGCATTGTCAATAATAGTGGGGAATGGGCAGGAGCATAGTTAAAGTGATGCAGTGGGTAGCAATTGCACCGGGCAATTGCAATGGGTAGCAATTGCACACAAGCTTTAGGGGGCAACATGCTGAGCTTGACATTAGTTGGCAAAATTGTCAAAACTTTGGTAATTATAATGCCATCATGTTATATATCATTTGATGCAGAATTTCATGCAGAATGCAATGAAACAAACCGAAGTGCAATACCTTCATTCTATCAAATGTAATGGCTAAAAAACAACAACCCCAAAAAAGAAAATACAACTGTCATGTAAAAATCACTGGCTTAGATTACTTTTAAAACAGACAAAACAAAGGGAGGAACCATGCACAGCACCCTGAATTCCTTGAAAGAAGAGTAGTATAATGTGAAAAATATGAATGAATGAATGAATGAATGAATGAATGAATGAATGAATGAATGAATGAATGAATAATTTTGTCATATGGGAGGTGAGGTGAGGTCAGGTCAATTTTGTCAGGTGTTAAATAGTCTAGCTTACGCCACTGTTGACAGGTGACTGGGGGCTCAGAGGCAGCAGGAGGGGGATGCTGCTGGAAGTAGGATGCAGGTTGCCTGCCATTTTTCACCTTTTTAAAAAGCCCAAGTATGATGTCACTTCCAGAAGTGACATCACTTCTGGGGCATCATTTTGCTGTGAGCACAGGGCTATACTTTCATTAGCTACATCACTGGGAATAGGAAAGAATTGGGTAGACAATGAGCTGGGGACTGGCCCTGGGCTGGTGGTAAGTCCTTACCCCTGGCGATATGACACTAGCACAGGTGGTAAGGGCTTACTGCCGGTGCTGGGCCACTTAGGATTGGGCTCTTGGATATTAACATATCCAAAGCACATTTCTTAGTTCGCCTCCTGTTGAGCCAAGATTTTTGGCTAAGATCCTTTGAAAAGAATTTCCAAGGCAGTCCCTGAGAATGCCTGTAGGTTACATCACCACTCCTGCTGTAGGAGACATTCTGGAAATCTACTTCCCCTCCCCCTACTTTATTCCTCCTCAACTACACCCTTGACCAAATCCATCATTATTTGGTATTCTGGGTAGAGAGAATGATGCTGGATTTGGTCAGGGGGATTTATTTTTTTCAGTCCCACCAAAAATGACTCATGTACACTATATGCTATTCTACACAGACAGAATTAAGACTCTGGGATTGAATATGGTTTGTAGGCTTATATAACTGTGCACAAGATCACACATAGTTATGCTCTGTTGAAACAAGGAAAGCAATGAAACAGTTTGAAATGTTGCTAATACAATTAGGTGCAGTCAGCTCACTGCTTAGCACAGGATTTGGTGTTGGTATAAGTACAAAATGCAGTTGTTCACCTTCAAGTGTGCAAATATAAACAGTGACTTCCAATGAGTTGATTTGTTAGATGAAACCTCCAGTTTCTGATGGCAATTGAGGAGAGAGAGAAATTGCCACTTCTCACACCAAGCAAAGTACCTTGAAAATTCTTTGTTAAACAGTTATGCAGTTAGGTCCCACTCAAAGAATCTGCGCACCCTTTAAAAAAAATATGATTTATTACCTTCTACTTGAGACACTTGGCCCCCAAATGCTTTGTTAAGCAAATGATGAAAGCAACTGTAGACAGCACAAAGATAGGACTGAAATTCATTCATTACAAATGATTCTGCTCCAAGCTATATTCAGCATGCATGTTTATGTATCCTGTATTCCAATTGAGATGTCATGCAGATTTTACTGTCTTCGGCTACAGCCCATGATCAAAATGGACAGTTTGATTATCTTATAATTTTTCAAACTGTTCCAGGGATACTAAAACTGTCAGCTCATTATTTCTGTGATCAGATTCCGCTGCATGCTGAAAGCAATTCCCTGACCTTGAAATGTTTAGAAGAACTATTTCATCCATAAGCAATAGGAGGGCTTCTTATTTCTTCTTGATCAATGTGTAATTCATACAGAATATCAGCTTCTCATTGGGTGGATAAGAGAATGCTTTAAAAATGGCTGTGTACTCTCCCTGAAACAAAGAAATGAGTTAATTTCTAGTTGAAGAAAGTATTGTTATATACAATGAAAGAAAAGCACCCTTACTCCTTCATGTCTCCTGTTCTGCAATGGGTTTCCTTGGCTGCAAATCCCACTGCCAGTGCCATCCCCTCCCCCAGGGCTGTTCTTCCCCTCCCCCTGCCCAGTCCCACCTTCCCCCGCCCTCCCCATGCCCCCAGAACCCACACTGTTGATCCACTGTGACACTTAACGTGGTCCAGCAATGTGGGTTCAACGCCCCTTCTTGGCCTGGTGCCGTAAATGTGCTTTATGGCACTTTTACGACACCTAGAGCAGGCAATGAGCAGCAGCGCTGGTGATTCTAGCCCCTAGGATTGGGCTCTGAATCACCCCAACTGAGTATTTTGTAACATTTTATTGTGGTTCATTGCCTAACTTTTCTAACATTTTGTACTTCTTTTGGTGAAGGTATAAATGTGCCAAGTACCACGAGGTAGTTTACTCGTTTACCGCTGATGTTCACAGTCGTGTTGACAGTCTCTGCAAAAGAAGAACTATTATCAAGAACTTGATCATGACAGAAAGAACTGCATCATCCCACCACACAGCTTACATACAGCACATTCTTTGTGGGGTTTTTTTCATAGAATGACGTACAGTACAGCAGTGGAGCAAACAGAAGGGCAAAGGCAGAGGAATAGAAGAGACTATGCTAGCCATCAGAGCCGTCACCCTACCAGGACATGCTAAAAAAGCATTGCAATCCCTAATTCAAGCCATCCCATCATTGACTTAAGTGTTAACAGTTCATGCTATCCAATTGCTGTAGAGTGGCCCTGTGAATCCCAACAGGTGGAGAGCCACTTACCCTTGGAATATCCTATTCCTACAATGACACACTAATGACACACTTCACACTTACCTCCTTTCAGAGCTCCACAAAAGGAGTAGCCATCATCCATACCACTGCAAAGATCCACATTCTTTTCTAAGACTTTTGTGTTGCCATGCCACAAGCTGACACTTGCAAATGCCGTAGTTATATCATATTCTATGCAAATAACGCAATCAAAGATAAAAAGCAAATGGTTGAAAAGATTACAACTTTTTCATAAGAACATAAGAAGAGCCTCGCTGGATCAGGCCAAAGGCCCATCTAGTCCAGCTTCCTGTATCTCACAGATGCCTCAGGGAGCACACAAGACAACCAGATGGTTGTTTCTCGCTGCCACTCCTATGCATTTGGCATTCTGAGATAGCCAATAAGGAGGTTGCACCATCCATCATGGCCTGTAGCCTATGATGGACCTTTCCTCCAGAAATCTCTCCAATCCCCTTTTAATTTTTCTCTGTCTCAGAAGAGAAAAATACTTCTGTGGCCTTACTCTCTAGAGAAGACTAACTTCCAAATTCTTATAAATTTTGCCAGTGTGTTTCGTACGGCAATCTGACAGAAGACATTAGTCCAACTCTGACAGTAATTCTCCACTATCTTAGGTAGGACTATTTCTTATAGTCCTTGTTTAGAAAAAAAAAGCCTTGTTTCCTGGGTCCAGAGATTCCAAGGACTAAACTGGGAAACTTCTGATTTGCAGGGCATGTGCACTCTCCAAGGAATTCATTGAAAACTAAATTTATTTGTAAAAGATGACAACAAAGGCAGAGAAGTAATATACATCTGAAAGTCACATTACTATTTTGATAGATTGTCATCCTCATTTCTTAATCTTTCTCCGCCAAAAGGATAATTACTACTACTAGCAGTGGTGGTAGTCGCAGTAGAAGTACACGCCTACATCCAATAAGAAACATTTTGGCATATAAGCCGGGCTTGCCAGTGGTGTAGCTAGACAGGGATCAAAATTAAGTATTTAAGGCACGGGAACACACTGTGTAAATGCCCTCCTTCCTTGTCGCCAGAGCAGGGCCAGGCAGCCAGAGTAATGCAGAGGCATCTCTTCTGCATTGCTTTGGCCACTCGGTGTGGCTCCAGGGGTGAGGGGCCATTTACATGGCATGTTGTGGTGCCGTAAATACTTAATGTTTTGACCCCCTCTAGCTATGTCACTGGATCCTGCTCATATAGGAGACCAACTGAGGCAGTTGCCTCGGGCAGCAGCTTGGCAACTCTTCCTTTCTGCCTCCTCCTCCAATTTCCTGGATTCAAAAAGGAAGAAACAGAATAGGGAGAAGATACAAGTGCTGTGCTCTAGCCTGCCTCCCCTCCCTTCCCCTCTATTCTTCCTCTTTCACTCTTGTAAGGGAGGGTGGAGGGCTAATCAGGGCGTTGAGTCACAGTTTCCTGCTTTCTGCTGCCCTCCCTTTACTGGTCAAATTGGGAGAAAAGTGGTAGTGGAATTTCTACTCCCATCCAAAGTGAGGGAGCCCAGGCAGAGAGGCTGACTTGGAGAAGACCCAGGTGAACAGAGAACCTGCAAATCCTGAAGGTTTCTGTACAAAACCTATGGAAGCATGTCTACATAGGACCAAATTCTCTTCCCTTATGAGTTTTATTTTTAACTTATTTTTAACCACTGTTTTCTGCCTAAGGACAGGTATGAGACTGAGAGTGCAATCCTAACCTGGAGTTAGGCCGGCACAGTTAAGCCAGCAAAATTTGGCCAGCACAAGAGACACCGTAAAGTATGTTTGGACCATTCTCAGAGTCATAGAAGCCAGCACACAGATGTGCGACATCCTCCCTGACTCCAAGAGTGGTCCAAATGTGCTTTACGGTGGCCCTGGTGCCAGCCAAACTTTGCTGGCCTAACTCCTAAGAACTGAGCCTTTATTTTTCTGCCCAGCTTCTTAATAGCATCCTGTCTGGACTTCTTTAGAATGGAGATGGTGATGGGAAAGACCTCCAAGGTAAAGTACATTTTCCTGAGATAACATAAAATAATGAGGGCCTAATCCTAAATGGCCTGTACCACTGGCAGTGGTGTCACAAAAGCGCCATAAGACACTTCTATTGCTGGCACTAAGGGCTTACTGCTGGTGCTGGCCCAGCACCAGACCCCAATGCCTGGAGGAACTGCCATGGAGCTGCCCAATGCTGGTGGCAGTGTGCTCGTTCAGGGTGTGGGAGAGGGTGGGACTGGGCAGAGGGAGGGGTGGAACTGGCGGTGGCCTCCACGCCACATCCTAATCTCCATGTCAGGCTGTGCAGCCTGACACAGAGGCCTTCAAGCCTGCGCCAGCAAAATAGCTGGTGCAAACTTGAGGAGGTCCATTGACAACCCTGTGCCAGTCCCCTGAGGAGCCTCCTATGGCTGCTATGGGGCCTGTAGGATACAGCGGTGGCCATTTGCGCCTACGGGGGCCAGGCATCATAGCATTGGGCTGTGAGTCTGGTCATCTGAAACAGGAAAGATAACTTACTTGGAATCCAGAAAAGAAAACCTTTCCATTGTGAACGATGGGTTTCAAACTGTAAAGTACATGGCTGTACTTGAAAGGAGAAGTTTTCACTACTGGGATCTGCATGACAAAGAGAATTTAAGGGATTTATGTCATAAAAATCATAAAAAAAAACTAATTGCAAAATGATGTGGACTTCTGGCCACCGAGCAAGGCCCCTATTGAATTGCAAAGCCAACACATCATCTTTGAAATTAAACATGAGGAATAGCCAATTAGTTTGGAATATGCCTGGCACAAACAACACGTGTACAAGGAGGTGAGATTCAAGGTACTTTCCACATTACTGGTGCAAGAAAATGGTACTGTGTGGAATTCCAATGTTTATTTTAATCAAAATACAAGACTGAACTGACAAATTATGGAAACTCTGAGAATGTGTGGTGGTTGTTAGTATGTTACTAAAAATGTTAGTATGTCGCATGGGCTGCCAGGCACGACTCGTGAGCCAAGCAAACTTTGACTTGTTCAAATATTGGATTGTTCAAATGGGCACCACTTTAGACTACATGCAAAGAATGGGATGTCATTCTCTGACTGCTCATCCACGGATTGAAAATCAAACCATAAATGTTTAAAATAAAATGAAATTATCTCTCTCTTGATTAAAAACCCTTATTCTTGTGTACATTCATATTTCTGATTGTTTTTCTTGAAGAAAGTAGAACAAGTGTGTTCTGAAAAGTGCTAGAGAGACTGATCCAAACAGCTGCTGGTATTTTGTATTGTTGTTGTTCAGTCGCTAAGTCGTGTCCGACTCTTTGCAACCCCATGGACCACAGCACGCCAGGCCTCCCTGTCCTCCACTAGCTTCCTGCGTTCGCCCAATTTCATGTTCATCGCTTCGGTGACACTATCTAACCATCTCATCCTCTGCCGCTGCCTTCTCCTTTTGCCTTCAATCTTTCCCAGCATGAGGGTCTTTTCTAAAGAGTCCTCTCTTCTCATGAGGTGGCCAAAGTATTTCAGCTTCAGCTTCAGGATTTGTCCTTCCAGGGAGCAATCAGGCTTGACTTCCTGTAGGATGGACCGATTGGACCTCTTTGCAGTCCAGGGGACTCTCAAGAGTCTTCTCCAGCACCATAATTCGAAAGCATCTATTCTTTGGCACTCTGCCTTTCTTATAGTCCAGCTCTCACAGCCATACATAGCTACTGGGAAAACCATCGCTTTGACTAGGCGAACCTTTGTTGGCAGGGTGATGTCTCGGCTTTTTATTAAGTTGTCTAAGTTCGCCATAGCTTTCCTCCCAAGAAGTAAACGTCTTTTAATTTCATGGCTGCAGTCACCATCTGCGGCGATCTTGGACCCCAGGAAGATAAAGTCTGTCACTGCTTCCAGTGACATTTTGTATTATATGGTAGCATATGGTATTGGTATTTGTGGTTTCAAAGAGAGAACAGCCATTGCTTCTTTTCCCCCACATGCTACAACCTGAAATATTTTGCAGATATTTGGCAAAATCTTTCATTCAACCTGAGAAGAGTTTGGTGTAATCTGAAATATCGCTTTGAGACTTTCAGTTGGTCCTAATAAGGATAGTGTGCTACCCCTGCCTAAATGCAGTGCTAAAGGCCTAACTAATGCACCGCCAATAATGCTGAATGGATTTTTAAAACATTGGTAGCGCAATCCTAATGTATACTTGCACTGCGCCACCACAGCGACTGCTGCGCTGGTGTGAGCCGTTATAAAAACACCATAAAGCTGTAAACAATGACTTGAAAGCAAGCAGAGCTGGCAGGCCACCCTGCTCCATCCTGATAACTACCTTGGCTGCCAGCAAAGGTTTGTTTCATGCTGGCCGATGCAGGGGCTGGAACAGGGTGGTAGGAGAATAGTTGGAAGCAGGAAGGGGGCGTTTCTGGGCAGTGTAAGATATGAAATCGATAGTCATACAAACCCATGGGAATTTTGAACTCCAACACTAAACTATAAGGCCTACTGTTTCTCTCTAGACAGAAAGAAGTGGTTAATGATGTTTCAGGCCCAGGCAAGGCCTGACTGGTAAAAGAGGCGGGCAGTGCAAATTCCTAAATTGATACATGGAAGAAAGTTCTCAGAGCCGAGACACAGCTGTAACCTTGGGTGAAACTTGCACTGAGTCAATAGCCATCCCTAGGCATCCTGGGTAAAAGCATGAGCAAGGGAGGGGGAAAGGAAATTATTCTGCATGAGTGTTAGCAGGTGGCTGGGAATAACCAATGAAGATACAGTAAGAAATTCCACCTCAGTGGTATAAATTGTTGCACCCATTTTGTGCAAGGTGTGGTACGCAGTTTGTTCTGTTTTGGATTTTGCTTGCCACCCATATTTGCAAATATGACAATAAACCTTTCTTTTAAACCATACATCTGGGATCCAGAAATCTATGCTTGACAGCAGGGAAGGATGGAACAGGGCAGGGGAGGAGTTGGTATGGATGGATGCCATATCCTAACCCTGCTCTTGGGCCAGGAAGCTTAACACTGCTCAGACGTCCATCAGCTATCTGAGTAAGCGCTAGCTGTGGTGTAATTTGGGGTAAGGCAAAAATATCCCCTTACTCTGAGGAGATCTCCAGCTGCCTTCTAACCTGTGCAGGATGCAAGAATTTTTTTTAAAAACCCACAGTAAATAAACAGCAATAATCTTAGTTCTTTTTCAAACACTATCTATATATATAAAGAAGAGCGTATGTATGTGTGTATGTGTGTGTGTATGTTTGTTCCACATAGGCTCCGCAACGCCTGGACCGATTCGCGCCAAACACGGCACGCGGGTGCCTTGGCCCCCCGAAACCATCGCTGCGAATTTGTGGTTCTCTATGGACGGCTATGGGCTGAACCGAATATTCCGAGGCTCTGGTGATGTCATGATGAGATGCAAATGACATGCGGAATCTTCAGGCAGCAACTGAACTCTTGACAGTTGAAGACAAACAGCAGCAAACAGGTTTCACGCAGGCAAACCGATACAGCGCCAGGGAAATGTGTTCTGTGGACATGTGGGCGGTCTCTGCTTGGCAGTGGACAGTTGGCACAAGGTGTTGTGGCTGTTGCTCTCACTCTGAAAGTTTACTTTCACTGTATAACATAAGGCAATTGGGCAGGTGCAACCAAAGGCTACAAAGATGAAACAACAGCGTACACAGGAAACACCTGAGGGAAAAAAATGACTTGCAATGCTACGTCACAGAGCTGCTACATCTAGAGCAACAGAAACAGTACAGCAGCGTGACAAAAGACTACACGATAAGAGAGACAGAGCTGCTACATCTAGAGCAACAGAAACAGTACAGCAGCAGGGATGGGACATATAAACACCCGGGCACACATGTGAGTGGGGGGA
>JAJKFI010000021.1:8635811-8815842 GCA_029204185.1 Lerista edwardsae
AGGGATAACACAAGCGTAAAATGTTGGCTGCACACCACGCAGTTTGAGCCCTCAAACTCTCCCTCTGCGTACTTTGTAAAGGGAAAGGAACTTGCCCAGAAATGTCCCGCTGCTTCTCGAGCGCTGTTGCAATAAGAGAAATGAGTTCTGCATATGTTCAAATATTTTTAGGGGTAGTACTATTTCATATTCCCAGGTCCAAGTCCTGAAATTCAAAACAGGTTTTGGCTCAAACTGGTCATAGCTAAAGAAAGCACGTGACACCGTGTCTTGGAAACCTGGCCCAAAGTTTGAATGAGAAGCTTGGTGTGTGGATAATATATGCAGCCCAATGCAGGGCATTCCTGAGGGGCCCCTCACCCTCCCTGCGGTGCCCCCACACACCAAGAAATGCTGCACATGGCATCTGGAAGTAGTTGGTGGTGACATGATGACATCACCGCCAACTGCTTCCAGGAGCCCATTTTGAGCCATTTGGAGGCAGGGGCAGTTGTGACGGCTCAAGGTAAAACTGTTCTGCTTGCCCCACTGGCCTACAGCCCATAGAGATCCCATCTGCAGCAGGCAGCAATCTGCTCACTGCACTGGTGTGGGACCTCCCAAAGTGCGGGTCCCAATGTGACATTGGCTTAAGGCAGCATTGGCTTAAGGCCTGTATGCAGCAACTTTCAGACTGAGAGCCTAATCCTATGCATGTCTACACAGAAGTGCCTTCAGTGGGGCTTACTCACAGGAAAGTGTGCATAGGATTGCAGTGTGAGGCTGCAATCCTAAACACTAACAAGCCCAATCATATGCTTTTCCCCACCATAAGCACTTTCCCCCACTGTGCTGCATGCTGTGTGTATCCATTCACTCCAGATGGGATAGCAGCTGGTATATCTCCTGCCTCCAGCACCCACCCACCCCCATCCTTTCCTGTTCCACCCCAAGTCTTCCATTCCCCTTCCTATTATGTCCATAACTGCCCAGAGAATCCTTGCAATCAGATTAGTTTAGAAATGAAGCAGTGGCCGACAGTTTGGCGACCACTGTATTAGTGCGCTAAGAGCAGAAATAGAAATGGAAGCATACATATTCCTTTTATATAAATTTTATTTTTATCTTTAGAACTGGATTTGAATTGTGTAGGAATAATAATATAGTCAATCCTCATTATTCACTAGGATTAGGTTCTTGGAAAACCACATGGGTAGTGAGTTTGCAGATAACCCCATGGTTCGCATAGGATCAATTATCCTATCTGTCATCAGAAAAAGCCAGCAGAGATTCTCAGGCAGCTGCAGAGTGCAGAAGGGAGTGCCAAAAGAAAACAGGCAGTACAATTTTTTAGAGAAAAGCATCCCAAGACTTTGGGTTGGTACTCTTTCCTCAAGGACAGAATACCTGGTCTATGATTAGCCTTGCTGATATGGCATACATAAAACCTGGACTTTGGTACTCTTTAAGTTTTTTTTTACAGGGTTTTCAATAAAAACTTTCTCCAGCTTTATTCTGACCCTGAAGAAGAGTCCCAGTCCAAAATGAGACACTGAACTCCCTGATAAGTAATTAACAGCACCCAGAACTGTTTTTTCTTCTGTGATTTCCTGATGCTCCAGCGACAAGCCTTTCTGTGTTTTTTGTTTGCTTGTTTAAATGTTAGTACTAATAGACATAAAACAGACTCTTCAGTTCATGGCTTGAATCTTGGCCTGTTGTTCTGTTCTCTCCACAATGTTCTTCAAATGTTCTGCGTCTTTGAAAAAGTACATATACAGTTTTCTTTCCATCTGCTGTAAATTATTCTCCAAGCCCTTCTTCTTAGTCTTTACATCAGCAAGAAAATCCATAATGAGCTGGTTTAATTTATTCAAATGAAATTCTAGCCGATTAAATTGATCGGTCAAGTCCTAAATATGTGGGGAACACAAACATGAGTTTAGTAAATGTAGCACTTAAGTTAGGGGGAAAAGTCCTTAATTCCTTAAGTTCTTAGCCTTCAAGAATTACTGGCCATATATATTTAAAAATCTACCGTACTTTAAAAAAGAAACCTGGGATTCTCAGGAAGCCCTCTTTTATGCTCTAGGACAGTGATGGCGAATCTATGATACGTGTGTCAAAGGTGACACCACAACACTTGGGGTGACACCAGCATTTACCAATACATGAGAAAAACTGTGTTTGTTTTACTCATCTTTCATTTTTGTAATTATTTGATGTTTCTTTATGTAATATATAGCAGCACACATGATTTGACTTTTTTGTTTGTTTAAATAAATAAATAAATAAATATTGTTTCTCCTTTGTTTGGGAAGGGGGGTTGACATGCCAGCAGAGCCAAGTTAAGCATTTTCCTAAATTTTGACACACCAAGCCCAAAAGGATTGCTATCACTACTCTAGTCAGGGACCCAAAGATATTAGCTTGGCTTAGCAGTAATTGTTTTTTGTTGCCATCATCCCTAACCCTTGATCAAGTCCTCTTACATAAGGAGAGGTCTGGAAGATTCGCTTATTCCCCACCGAATTTTGGGGAGCAGAGCAACACAAAAGGGTTACAGCATATTGCTTCTGCTTACTGCAAAACCTAATGGCCTACCAAGCATGTCCATGACTTGAGTTACCCTGCCATGAACAGGAGTGGCTCTGGGAATGTAGTGCACCAGGACTGATTTGTAGCTGGCAGAGGTGGATTCCTGGATGGGTCATAGCAAAGAGAACATAAGGGGGGAGGCAGAGTCTTGGCTGCTGATACTGAACACTATCAAATAGGGAGGAAAGGCAAACGTGTGTTTGTCACATACCAGGAGCGCCCTGGCATCCTCATTTATGCTACAGACCCTAGGCAGCATGTTGGAAACAGCTACAAAACTGAATAGGGGTGAAGAATAATTTTCTAAGTGTTCAGTATAAAATACAAATATGAGGTTATAAAAGTATGAAGTTATTTACAGTCACAGTTGATTCTAATCAACTACTCACCTGGTTACTAAGACAGACGTTTTCTCCTTTGCAGTACACAGAATCACGAAGAGTAACTAAATCAGCATCCATCTTTGACAGAAAAAGAGTTTGTTCTTGGCTTGTTACTGCTAATTGATCAAGCTCTGACACTGTATCTAGATGTAATTTTTCAGCCATCTGCTCAAGGTCTTCGTGTGTTCTGAACAACTGTTTTGAATTCTCTCTTTCCAGAAATTGATATAACCTTTAAAATATGAATGCAAGTCAGAACCGGAGTTGACAAAAGCAGCCTATAAATACAATAAACAGTGTACGCTGTATTCCAATGGCTAAAACTACATGCTGTTTTGGGTACAACAGAGTCCTGCTTGCAGTAGTAGGTTTGCTTAGTAGGTTGTCATACAATGCACAGACCCCCAAAAGTGAAAAGCTGTGCCAGAGAATAGAATCCTAGAGCCAGTGTTGCTTCCATCTCTTTTCCATAAACAGATTGAGGCAAGTCTGTGTTCATTCATTTCAGTGGCTAGGCATGCCTATCTCCACATACATTCTGGTGGCAGTTCTATCCTAATTTGGTAAAGCTTAAAACTGCTTGGGAGTAAGTCCTATTTAACTCAATGACATTTACTTCTGAGTACACATGTTTAAAATTGAATTGTAAATCACTTTAAATCCATTCTGTCCTAATATAATGAATGATCAGTGCACTAATCACTTAAGCTGATTTGCAGGCCAAGTGAACACACTGCATGGCAAGAAATATTTATATGAAAAAATTCAGACACACCAGCACGAGCCCATGCATATATGCAACAGTAATTACTAGTTCAGAGTGATTAGGTGTAGGAAAAAACTGATTAATTGGTAGAATTGTGCTGTTAATTTCCCACAATGTATTTGATAGTCCAGGGGAACAGCCAACTGCTTACCTATGTGTAGCATTATCTTTTGAATCAATCGTGCTTCTTGGTGCATTAAGATTGAATATAGATGGCTCAGACATTACTTCTAGTGTTTGCACTAAGGTGTTACTGCTGTGTTTTAGGTCTTGGACCATATTTTCCAAGAGACGGCTGTTATCCCGAAGTTTTCTTAACTCAATTTCATAAGCCAGCTGAAGAAATTCAAATGATGCCTTCTGCTGGATCAACTGGTTACAAATCTGATCTTGTCTTGATACGTAGTAGTCCTGCCGAGCAATCTGTAGATCAAAGTCACCTCGCACCACTGGCATATTTAGTAACTCTGAAACCTCTTTTACCAGCAAAGGTAGACTTTCATCATTTATCTGAACCAAGTGGTTTTTTATTTTTGAAATCTCAGTGTTCAAGCAAGAAATTTTAGTTTCAAGTTGTTCTATCCCAGGAGCCTGCAAAAACAATCAGATCTTGTTAATCATAGACATCTACTGTGTCCATGCTTATACCAACAGACTCCAAAATCACATTGTCTTTTTTTGTAAACAAATTAGCAAAAGACATCAAACAGATGCCCAAATACACAGTTCTCCATAAAGGAATTATAATAAAGATTCAATACTGAAGTATATTTTGATGGCCAAAGAGAAGTAATGAACCATGTGGAATTATAGTCACATTTTGGGTAATTTTACATTTACATTTTACATCCTCATGTAAACTGAATAAAAATGGATAATTAATATTTTGAAAAGAATTTAATGCAAACGTCTTTATGAATAGTCAAATTAAATCCTTGGTCAAAATTCAATCTCAACCCAGGCATATTAAACCTTGATTTATTTTTTTAAATGAATTAATGCCCTCCATTAAACACATTAAGTGAAAGGTTTCTCTTCCATATAAGACAACCATGGATTTTTATTTATTTTTTAAGACAAAGCATTTCAAATATGACACTTGTATGCTACTGTTGTGCCAGAATCTACAGATTGGCAAGTTATCAAACACTTTGATCTAGCCCTTGGCACCAGGATTAGCCATCCTGTCACAGTGCATACCTGGATGATCTTTGATATTTCTTTTTCTTTTTTTAATGCTCTTTCAGTACCTGAGCTCTGAAATTTGCTCAGTTCTCAAGCTGGGAATATTTACGCTTTGAAATGAGAAGTTATTACTAATTACTATGCTTCTCAACAATTCTGGGCCCTTTGTATCTAAATGGACAAAGATACATGGACTACAACCAACTGTTAAGGTTTTTGTTTTTTGTTTTTTTTAAATTGCAAGCTACTTTGAGTTGCTGGGATGGAGGTGGAATTGGGGCAGAGCAGGTGAAACAAAAAGCAGTAACACTGGAATAAAGGATACCTTCCTAAATAGGATACCTGGCCTGGAAGTCCCTAACTGCACATCGTGCTCTCCAGTTCAGTCTTCTGGGACAGCTGGAATGACTGTGATGTGGGACAAGTGAAGTGCCTAATTTTGAACCTGTCTTGTTTGATGGACTGGATAAACAGCAGCAGCTGCAAGCTTTAGGGCAGAACATCACCCTTGTAGTGTAGCACAGTAACCAGCAAATAGTGAAGGTTTTGGTCACAGTAAAAGGTGGCCAGCAGCAATTCTTGGTGGGAAAACACTTCTTGGCTAAAGTCCAACTGTTGAGAGTCTCTTAAGTGTGACACTGTTCCCCATTGTGGTTATTTTGGCCCTCCAGGTAATACCTGTGATTGCTATGCTCATAATGGTCAGATGGAGGTTTAACCAGATGCACATAATGCAGGACTTGTAAAGGGGTAAGACCAGGATGTGATGGGAACAAGTATAGGGGCAGTGTTAAGAACACCCTGTCCTTCCCTTACACGTGTATAGGTCTAACTCCATTTTGGATTTCATCCTGAAAGTTATGAGCTGCTATCCTGCGAAGAGGAGGTCACACAGATGATCCTCAGGAGATAATGCAAAACAATGCTAACTACAGAGCTATTAAGAATTTGTGTCAGGGACATCCAAACATCTCCTCTCCTCAGGGTCCAGATGAAAATCTGAGTATCTGACAAAGGGCATGTGCAAGGGCAAGTCCTGCCTGAATCTCTCAATTTAGATTCCAATCTGCCCTGGAACTAAGCTAACCTGGAAAGTCTTTTGGGGCTAAGTCAAGAAGTCTCCCCACCCAAGTTTAAGGCAGCAACAGAAAAGGGCTGGAGCATTAGAATGATTTTTGTAAAGGAGACAGAGTGTTGTGTTTTAGAAGCATGGAGCAGTTTTAAAGGCACATGAAGGTTTTGGCTGGATAGATGTTTGTTAAAGAAATAGTGCTTTCTTGACAGGAAGAGAAAAGGGGGGAAGGTGTTAGAATGTTGTAGAGAAAGTTCGAGGACTGTTCTTGCCTTTTTGTCTTCTGTATCTACTGTCAAAATCCTATCACCACTACTGTACACCAGAATTCGATAATGGCTATTCATATTCAAGCCCCCTTCCTGCCACCTCAGAATGTTCTTTGTCAGGAAGGTGGGGAGGGGAAGATTCCAAGTCTAAAGTTGCTTCTTCCTGTGTAAGTACTGACCACACTGATAGCCTATCAATATTGGTGCCTCCAGGAATACTGATGTTTCTATCCTTTGTATTGGGGAGGGGAAATTGTAATACTGTTGTTTGCAATGAGTTCACATCCATCAAGCAATGGTGGCTGAATTTGTAAACAGTATTCTTGTCTAAATGTCTCCTTTCTACTCTGATACCTCCTTCCTGTCTACCCTATTGTCCTCTCTAAATATGTAAATACCCCTTGCTGTTTAAATGTGTCAACCCCATTGTATGTTTTGTTCCCAGTAGATAGTATTGTTAGAAAGGTATAACATGTGAACTCTGAGACCTGATCTCCACATATGTTCTGTGGTATTCATGGAAGTGTATTGCTCTTGTGTCCCTTTATTAATGCTCTACATTAATGCTTTCTGCTACATCCAGCTGGCATTCTTTTGTCAATTTTTTTTTCTTAGGGTAAGTTCTTAGGAGGGAATCGCTTGCTTTGGGAACGTTTGGTTTGGGGCTGTCTTTCTGTGTTTTGGGAGGCTTCTGTTCTTTCAACCAGGGAAGCATGCTGGGTGAGAACCTTCAGCACAGTCAGCTGGGTTTCTCTTAAAGGGACCCTGATTCTAACTGTAAAGGTCCTTGAGCTCCATTTCTAGAGAATCTCACACACACTATACGTTTCTAGCAGCCCCAGGAACACAGGGCCCCAATTATTAATAACATAAATATTATTTCTTTTGAGATTTTTTGGTCACAACAGATAGTTGTTTTTAAAAGTAGGTCCCAGAAAGCACTGAAATAGCCTGTTCACTTAAGAACAGAAAAGAGTGCAAGAGGGATGAAAAGCATAGAAGCCCAATGCTGGAATGTCTCTGACCTCTGAAAAAGACAGGGTAGCTCCCAAAGGGCCCCTTTTGCCTATTGGAGAAAACAAAGTAGAAACTGACAAACACAGGGAGTGGTGGAAAAGAAGTTGCACTATCAGAGTTAACAAATGAAATTCAGGACAGCCAAAGTAGCGATTCTTTAGATAGATGCTCTCACAAAGATTGCTTGAGTTCACGACCAGGAACCCTACTCAAGAGTATTTAAAATAAAGGAGCCAAATTACCAAAAAGATCTGCTTTTGGTCTTATCTTGATAAATGTGAAAGTTTGGCATATTAGGCCAAGTCAATATGAATTATTTCTTAAATTGAGAGATTGTTTTGAAGTACTGTCTCTCTTCCCATATGAACTTGCTAGGGACGCTCTGTTGCAGGAGCCATCACTATTGAGGATATGGTTGGCAGTGACCTACAATCAGACCTTCTCTGTTGTGGTGCTAGGACCTGAGGAATTCACTCCCCAATGAAATTAAGACTTTCTTTCCTGCAATGATATTTCAAAGGGGTGTTAAGATTTCTTCTACGAGGGCTTTACCTCATTTGTTTTTCTACTTGAAAGGTTGCTGAACTGCCTTGTTTATTGTTGTCATGCAATGTTTTATTGGTTTAAATTAGATACTATAAGCCAACCTTGGGCTTCCCTGTTGGCTTAGAAAGGTTTTAATATATAATTTGTTCATATCTACTCTGACTTCATTATGTCTGTAAAATAGCACTACATTTGGCTATGTATTTTTAGAAACATAATAAAGTTTACCTTTTTGAAAGAACAAATATTTTCCTTTGCCCACTGAAGACCTGATCTCATACTTAGATTCTTAGCTTTCTGTTGAATCAGTTGATGTTGAGCACAAACATATGCCATCTGTAGCCGAGTCAGCTCTAGTTGTTCCTCACAAACATCCTTGCTCTCACCACAAGTGGATGAATCTCTTATATCTAGAAGCTGGAACTTTTCTTCATTAGAACTTTCAACTAACTCAGATATACCTTGGAAAAATTGTTTTTTTGTATACAAAGTGAGGGCTGCAGTGCTTTGTTCTTCCTGACATAAGTACGAATCCAAGGCAAGCTGGGCTAACAGTACAGGATGTATATCCAACTCTTGTTGTCTCTGTGCAACAGCAAGGAAAGTGGTCAGCTTCTCAACTCTTTCCGTAAGAGTTTGTAGCTCACTGTTTATCTTTGTATTTATAGCAATGAAACCCCCCTGATCTTCTTGTAGTTTTTTAGCCACTTCCTCTTCTGTTTCCTTAAGCTTAAGGGACATAAGGCTATTGGTTGAGGCTATTGCTTGAAGCTTGTTACGACGATGAATTTTTAGCTGTTTAATCTTCTGAAGAACCTGAAGTTCATCTTCTAATGTTTCAAGTTTTTCTTCTTCTTCAGTAGTGCTGGTGTTTAGATCAAGGGGCTTGCAAGTTTTGAGAACTTCATCCAAAGCTTCCTCTTCTAATATAGGTTTTCCAGATTTAAGAAGACTGTCAAATGATTGCAGCTCTTCTTCTGATAACGCATGTTGATCATTCAAATTGGTAGAAAACCAATCCAAAAATGACTTATCTTCTAAAGTCTCAAATAACCAGTCAAAGTCTTCTCCATTAAGAGAAGCTGCCTTTGAATAACCTATCTTCTTTAGAGTTCCAACAAACCGAGTTCCGCAGTCCATAATTTCCAGTTCAGCACAGAAGCTTGGATATCAGGGAAACTAGTGGGTCTGTGACCGCAAATAAAGATGATGATGATATCAGGGAAACGTTTGCTAAAATTCAAAAATATTTACAGCAAACAGAAGCACAATGCCATCAATTATTTACATTTCAGCACTTGAGCTCTGCAAAGAAAAAGCACAGATATGAATAAGATACAGTAGGTTGTATCTTACATTTGCACAAAGTGTTTCATTATCAACTCCTTCCACTTACGGAAGGAGGTGCTAACAAAGATGAAGTGCTTCATGAAAGTTTATAAAACAGTGCATTAACACTGCCAGATATTAGATAACCCATTAAGAATGTGCAAGTTGATAAACTAACCCATAATTAACTGTCAGTACCTAGAAACAAAATAATGTAATATTTGAAAAACTGCCTTGTCATTATTTATTATTTAAATAGCAAGGTCACCATACCAGCAAACTTAATTTATCCTAGAACTCAATACTGTACAATTTCCCAACTCAGTCCCAGCACAAATTAAGGCTGAAATCCTATCTACACTTACCTGGCAGTAAACCCCACTATATGTACTTCTGGGTAAACTTGCATAGGCTTGCTTCAATCTAAGTAGCTCTCATTTTCAAATTGTATTTTTTCTAAACTTTTATACTGTAGCTCACTTTTCAATCCAAATAAAATAGAACAAGTTATAATTTAAATATGCAAATTGTTTTCTATTATCTTCCTTGCTTGATGTAATGCTTTTGGAAAAACACCAAAACCTGGACCATTACTATGAAGGGCACTTTAGACAACATTAAATTTTGAAAGCCTAACCCACTACAGAAAATATTTGTCCCACTTCATATATTTATACACACTATTCATCTTGTTTTATTAACTGCTTGTTGGAGGTAAGGGAATCACATTCTCTCTCACCGAATCTGTAAACTGGAACCTTCTTTTCATTCTGCATAATTTCTTATCCTAATTGGTCTTCCAGCCACCCGTACACTCCCCCCGTGAGAACCCATTATTTACTTTCCCATTTAGTCACTCATGCAACTTACAAACTAGGATACGGCACATAAGAATACTATGCCACATTTCAATCTTTACAGCCAAATTCTGTCCATGGTTTCGTGGATTAGATGCAAGTTCCAGTTAATTCAACGGGGGGTTGAGATTCAAGTACACACAACGTGCAGTTGGGAAGGACGATACTTTTCTGCGTAGCCATTTAGGGGGAGGGGGCCTAAAGCAAAATTTTAAAAAGCAGCGATCTCAGCAACTACGGTACGTATAATAATCACCCTCAGCCGAATACATTCCGAAGCCCTTTTTGAAGTTTTGCTTGCATGGCCATTGGGAAGGAGGCAACGGGCCTCTCCGTTTCAACAAGCCGCCGTCCCCCATATAGCGCGCAGCTTCGTGAGCAACTGACCTCCGGGAACAAAAAGACACCCCCACCATTTCCCCCTCAGATTTAGCCTCACTCCGCTCCAGCTCTGCATGTTCCCAGTTGCGATCCGCCTCCCCTAAAAGCACAGGTCTAAAGCCCAAGGGAGGCCCTTCCCTTGAAGGCTCTCCGTCCTAGACATAACAGGCTTACTTCAGAGGAGGGCCTGCTGAATTCTGCGAGACTCCGAAGAAAGACGGAGAAACCCCACAAGCCTGTAATAAACCGAACAGATTCCTCGGGAGAAGCGGCAACGCGCCTGCATCCCCCCCTCCAGCTCAACCGTCGTACTACAAACGGTCGCTCGTAGCTGGAGAACCGGGAAGACTTCAAATTTCCGCTTTCTCGCGCTCCGCCAACTCTCGCGATGCCCTTCTGAATAACGGAAACGGGAGATAGGCCGCGCCTCCGTTTGTCCCACCTCGGGGTCGTCAGGAGCTGTTACAGTCAGGCATAGCCTCATAAGGGAATTAACACTTCCAGGAATTCGTTCGTACTGTATTGTGAATTGTTACTCTCTCTGTATATGAATATAGTCGCCCTCACTTTTGGGATATGAACTTTTCTGGGAACTACATTTCCCAGTGTGCCCCTACACCCGGAAAGGCGTGGCTGGGCCCCTAGAGATGGTAAACCATAGAGATGAAAAGTATCGTTTTCAGTATCTTCCCTATGATACCACACAGTAGACCAGCAAGGCTGTTCCTCTGGAATATCATCATGTAACAATTCCCTATATTTAATTCTTCCCCGACCGTAATTTTTAATATCAGAGAGCTGTCCTCCTAAATAGGATCAGTTCAGCCTAGCGGGCTAAATAGCAAGGGATGACGCAGCCTGCCTTTACGTAGAAGCAATACGTCGAGGTGATTCTCGGAAAATGCGCCTACGACATACCCCAAGATGCAACGGTCCAGTTTTCCGAGAATATCTGGGAGAATGACTTTTGTAATGTTTTTTAGTATGTTCTTACCAAGGAGGTTAGATGGTTCTTACACTTAGACTTTTAAAAGTACTAGACAGGTCATTCCATTGTATGAACAGGGGACTTTCTGATTCTTTTTATGCCGTTTCCATCTTCCCCATGGGAGAAAGATGACAGCAGTGGTCAGAAGCAAAAACACCCGGGGATTTGACATAACCGAAACCGGGAACAAGCGTGTGTCTCTCTCTTTGTGCAAGCGGTGCGAAAACGATCGACAGGGTTTTATCCGCTCTCTGAACCAGATCTTATTTTCTGAGGACAGCACAATTTGTTCGAAAGCCATTAAAAAAGTTGTGCTGCGAGCGCCACGTCCGTGGTTGTTGTTATCCCTATTTGCAGAGTGGGGTGAGAGCAGCTGACACCAGCTCAAATACAACACCTTTAGAATTCTGTTGCATTTTTAGTTTCTAATAAACTGTAGCCACCTTTTTGCACAACATCGTTTACAGTTACAATGCTTCAAAACTCTGCAGTGGCAATCACAACACTACCCCAACCCTTCACCCTTGTTTTCAATCGAAGCCTGTTCTGCATTTCCATCCGTGGGAGGTGGTTTGGAGACTCACAGTCCAAGAAGAAAATGAAGACGGAGGATGCGCGTCTTAATCTACCCTTTTTATCTCTATGGTCTTTCTCCCCTTCCGCTTCGCATACCGGAAATTCTTGCCTGTGACCTCCCGGAAGTGGTTTGGGGGCGGTTGGCCCGGCCGGAACCGTGAAGGGGCCTGCGAAGCTACCCCGTGAATATCTCCGGGGTCTGGCTGAGTAGGCAGGACACAGGTGAGTGCCGGTGTTCAGGCGGTCGTGTGTGTGTCGTGACCGGGGCGGGGATCTCCCTTTCCCGCCCTTGGATGGTTTGCGGTGGCTGCGAAGCTGCGCCCGTGTGCGTGAAAACAGCACCCGCCGGGAGCGCAGCGCGTATTCTCGCCCTGCCTAAGCGCACTACTGAACAGCCACAGCGAGGCAGCCTCGTTCCCCCCACCTCCTGCTGTTCAGGACTCCGAACCGCTATTCATAGCAACCTTCGTGCGGCCTGGTCGTTTTTCCTCTGCATGTGGGACTCTCAGCTCGCCCCCGCATGCATTGCCAGGCTTTCCGGCGTTCCCCCCCTCCGTTGACAAAGCGGTAATGCCCGTCGTGTTGTCGCAAACGGTTGGCTTCGAGTCCCTCCTTTATGTGCATTGTAGTGACCTATAGCCGTCGACCTCTTGTAAGTGTTTTGCGTGTTAAGTAAAGATAACGCCCGAGGTAGGTGACATTTCAGGTTTTCTAAGGCGAGTTCTCTTTGTGTAGTTTCAGTATCAAGCGAGCAGGGCGGAGTAGCTTTTGTTTATATAAAGTCTTTCTTCCTTTGTCTTTTGACTGTGGACTTCGAGGTGACTTGCAATGTTACTTCACCCAGTCATAATGCAGTGTAGGGTAATCCAGATTAAAAATTAAACTCCCTCAAAAGGCCCTGCCTCTGATGTCCAGTCACATTATCTTTGGGCATTTGATGAAGATTTTAAAAATCTAGTAGTAAGGTTCTTAAACTTTTTAGCATCAGGACCCACTTTTTAGAATGACAATCTGTCCAGGACCCACCAGAAGTGATGTCATAGCTAGAAGTGCCATAATTGTGATGCTAGAGCCTTTTGCTTTTCTGAGAATACAGCATGAAGTTCCATTGTTTCTCATCTATTTAAATAGCAAAGTGAATCCCTAACCCACCAGAAATCAGATCACAACCCATCAAGTGAGTCTTGACCCGGAGTTTGAGAAACGCTGCATTAGTCAAGAACAAGTTATGCTATATAAATCTCATCACCTTCTGTACGTGATGAGATTTATATAGCATAACTTGTTCTTGACGATCCCCTGAAAGCGCCCACCCCAAAGGTTTCTAAATGCTAACAGGCATTCTGTTTAATAATCTGTTCCAAGATCCTTCTGGATATTGATGTCAGGCTGATCAGTCTATAGTTTCCTGGATTTTCCTCCTCCGCCCTTTTAAAGATAGAGATGACATTTAATCATCTTTAGTTTTCAGGTGCCTAGAATTGGCCAAAGAACTAAGGCAACATGTGAGATGCTGCCTTCCCACTCGATGAATTGCCAGTCGCTGCTCCACCCATTCTCCAGATTCGGCACTCTTCCCCATCCCACATTCCCTCTTTGTCCCCCTTTGCTTTTCAAATCTAGGGAGTGGGAGGAGCAGCAGCAGCAAAGACAAGTAGGTGGACAAAGATGAGCACCTTTCACTCATCTGCTACCTGAGGTAACCACTTAAGTTGGCATCATGGATGGGCCTGCAAGCTCTTCCTTCTCCCAGAGTTCAGAGTACACCCAGAGACAGCAGCTCCAAGATAATGTCTGCAAGCTCCTTCGATATCCTGGAGCGCAGTTCATGTAGTCCTTGGAACTTTATTTAAATTCATTTAAATTTAGGTCCCCAAACTGGTGACCATGGCATTCTGGGAATGGCTTCCCTGGCACGAACGGGGCTTACCATTCAGCTTACGGGCAGCTCCCTGGAAGCCCCATTTACCTGGTGGATGGATCTGGACATGCAATCAAGCAAGACATGATTTAAAATAACTAGTTGTGTAACTTTGCATCTCTTTGTCAAGTCCTGATGCCCTTGATGATGCTTTAGTGTAAGTATTAGGGTGAATTACCTTTCCCTTATGGAAGATAACAGTTACAAAATGAGAATTAAACATCTCTGCTTTCTCTCTATTGTCTTTTATCACTTCCTCATATAACAAGTCTACACTTCCTTAATCTATCTTTCATTTGGAATAACCAAAAAGCCCTTATATATTGTAGATTGTACTGTACATAGTAAGTTGCCTTTGGTTTTCTTGTAAGAATCACTGGGTTGCTATGCAGTAAATAATCAAAAACTTGATATTTCAGGCTGTGAAATATGAATTATAATACCACAGACTTAATAAGATTATTACATCATATTGCATAGCATGCAAATCATTTCCTATGTAAGGGAGGTGGGCCAACAGGCAATGTATAAATTTTAAAATATGATACGCAAATATGGTTCAGGCTATACCTGAAATCTCCAAAAAAAATTGGAGGGTTGGGAGAAGTTTCTAGTTTAAAATTTCTAGGTTTGGTTTGTAACTTTCAATCAGATATTTGTGAGAAAGAAGAGGAAGCTTTTTTTTTTAGTATACTTTGCTAATATGGTCACGTTTATCAGAATTTTGGATTATTTTATCCCCTCTTTTAAACAATTTTGCTTCTTCTGCCAAAAAGGAAATTGATTATATTTTGTCAGCAAATGAATGTATCCTTAGCCAGAGAGTTGAACAAACCTCAATATTTGCAAGCACTGAAATTCAATGAGACTGGGACTTATCTGATTTTTTTTTTTTTGAATGTAAAGGGTCTGTTTGCCATAAAGCTAATTGCATGTTTTGGAGTGCAGAGTTGACAAATTCCAGTTCTAGTTTTGTAGGTGAATAAATTTCCTGTCCAAACAAATGTGCAACCTCAGGGGTTTAAGAGTGCATAAGCAATAAGAAGTTTTGTACCAGACTTCATGCTAGAGTAGCTTGTTCAAGATAACCTCCCCATATACTCCTGAGTGAGCCAAAGGTTATTTTAGGTTGCAGGTCACCCCGTTCTTTATGCAGTTTATCATTATCTAAACTTTATTTGAATATATATTATTGCATATGCTATTAGTCAATATGCTAATTTAATAGTTATTCAGAATGTCCTCTTTACACTGACACCTGTATTCAGTAAGGAACTAAGAACTGGAAATAAGGAACTGGAACCAGGAATCTAGTGTTATACCCAAGCAGCACGGGCTCTCTTCCATTACCCCAAATCCAATCCAATGAGCTAGAGCCCCACACTAAATTTAACATAGCTGTTGATTCATTATTTCTAGATAATCTGCAGAGCTTCTGGGGCTTGCTTTGCTAAACAGCTGTTAGGATCCAGCAGTCTTCTGATTGGGTGAAAAGAAAGTTGATGCCAATAGATCTGTTTGTAACTTTATTTTAGGGTTAGGTAGGAAGTCAAAATGCTTTAGCAGATATTCTGTGCACAAAAGGAGCAAACAACATTTGTTCTTGCGTCCGGAATAGTCAATTATAACATCAAGAAAAGACTGGGTGTTTTGCCTATAAATATTGTACATTCCAGAGACTGAATATACAGTATATTGAACACCCACTCTCTTTTTCTGTACGTTCAAGAAAATAACCCCTTATTGTCTGTTGGCATGAGAAAGTTCTAAACTTGTCTTCCCAGATTTCCGCAAACAGATGGCAAAACAACCCAGCATTCTTTTAAAAGTGGTGGGGGGGACAACTTATTTATTAATTAGATTTATATACATTTTCTAAAATCCAAAGCGGTTTACAAAAGTTGAAACCATTTAAAATAACATATAAAAAATTAAAACACAATTAAAATAACAACCTTAAAAAGAGCAGAACATCCCAAATATAAAAACTTGAGCAGAGTTATGACATGCTGTATGTTTACGTATTACTCTTCCATAGTACAGTATAACACAAGAGTAACTTGTAAATCTTAGGACATCTTTGGGAGTGATCGTAGCTCAGTCATAAAGTTTTCCCTGCATAAGGCTGGGAAAGACCCCGGCCTGAATCCCTGGAGAGCTCCTGCTAGTTCAGATGAATTATCTTTCTCAGAATAAGGCAGGGATGTGTGTGTTCATCCAAAGGCAAGTGTTGCAATCCTGTATTACAGCAGAATTGAAAATTTGTACCACTTCCACTCTTAGTGGAAAAAGCTACTCTTATTTCTCATCCCCGGTATTTGCATAACACATCAGATAGTATTTTGAAATAATGGAAATATTTATCCTTTATCTTGAGGAAGTGAAATGTTCAGTAGCCATCATGTTAGAAGAGGCTCTCTTGAGCTTGGGAAAGAACATTATGGGAATGGCATGACAAGGCAGGAAGCTGGAAGCAAGGCCAGAAAATGTAGTTGCATAAGAACGAGAATACCATGCCATTCACCTTGTTTTGAATATATATTTTTTTAAAAAATGTCAGGTTTTTGAAAAATTATGAAGAAATTTGTTTGAAAATGTAGCTGGGTAAATTTCTGTTTTAAAATATTGCAAGGAGTTTTCACATACTCTGTAAATGCAATGCAGAATTTGCTATTGGTGTTAAAATCGCTATCTTGAATCTTAGTTTTCAGGAGAATCCCATCTTCCATGTTTTTTTTAAATTATAAAGCAACTAGCCTTTTGTTACTAGCCTTTTGGACGCAGTAACCCCAGCCTCTATTAGGAGAAGGAATGAATACAGGGACAGAAGCAAGCAAAGGAGCGTAATGAAATTGTCACACTCACTGAATCAGCCCTCTGGAAATAGGTCCCTCTCAGATCCGACTGGGTGCTGGAACTCTCTGGATCATTTGCAACTCTTTGCCACGCAGGCAGTGCAAACCAGTTTGGGTTAGTCCCTGTGTAACACATAACCTGCAGAATCGTTTGTGACCACAGGGTGGCAGGAGACCTCTAGTCCAATGCAATTCCCTTGGTTCCTGACGATCTGGCCCCCCTCCCCGAAAAACGGGGGGCTGTAGGGGGGTCTGACCCCCGCAGTGTTTTTTGCCAGGCCGCAAGGTACGTGTGTGCCACGTGTCGTGCGGAGTGGTGCCAGCGTTGAGACGCCTATTCAGAACACACACACACACACACACACACACGTCTGTTTTTATATATATAGATTGACCTTAAAGCCAGGTAGGTAGACTTAAACCTGTGTGGGCAATGCCTGATGAAATCTTAGACTAAAGGTATGCATATAATCAGTGGTGTCATCTAAATGATTTAAGAACAGGTACTCACTTTTGATTGGCACGTGTCGGGACCCGCCCGCTGGAAGTGATGTCATAAGCCGGAAGTGATGTCGTGGCAGGAAGTGACATGAAAAAAGCCCTTTTTGAGGCCTCAGACAATTTTAAACTGACCCAACAGTTGCAACAGTATTCCACAGCACCCCCAGAACATGTTAAGGAGGCCTGGCATCATGTTAAAGTGACCCAACAGTTCCAAAACCCCAGAGCAGGTCATTTTTCAGTGGCAAGGCAAAGCTCTGCACGCTGCCTGCCTGCCTGCCTCTGAGAACATGCAGGCAACTCAAATGTGCAGGAAATTCAAATGTTGCAGGGGGCGGAGTCAACGAGTGGGCGGGGCCAGCTGTAATCCTAGAAACTGGTACTCGCGTACCCCCGCGTACCCCCTGCATGACATCACTGCATATAATCATAGGGAGCTGAGCAGGCTTTCCAGGAGTAGATGCTTCTGTGCCTGGCTTCATTCTTTGGCTGTCCCTGTGACAAGCAAACATTTGATTTGTTATTAGTTTAAAAATACACTGCATAAGGCTAAAGGACAAAACAAAATACTATATAACACAGTTTCCTAAACTGGGGGTTGGGACCCACTGGTGGGGTCTCCCCCCACCTCATTTTTGGTGGGTTACCAAAGGGTGATGGAAGGATTAAGTTAACTAATTGCCTCAAACCCTGAGGCTATTAATAATCAGATAATGTAGTAGCTGCTAATGATCCTGAAAAGATCTTGCCTTCTGAAGTTTGCAAGATAGGTGCTAACTGGTCTGCAAGCAGCTGAGGTCCTGCAGATTGCAAGCATGTGTAAATACAGGGAGATAAATGTTTGAGGGTCTTTTTTCTGGTTATTACTCATAAATAATTTCTCTAGATTTCCTTTTTTTAAAGAGCCAGGTAAACCTAGCTGGGTCCCATTAGAGTGGATCCATTATAAAAATGGACCAGGTGGATCCTGGTGCCTGGTTTGGGAACTACTTCTGTACAGCATATGCAAATTTGCAGCTTTTATGTGTGTTGTAGAGTTTTAACTGCATGTGTGGAGTTTGGGTTACCTTAGTAGAGAACTTGCTAAAACAAATTGTATAGAAAGTACATGTGTACACACAGCCCTATTCATGTATTAGGTTCTAGAAAGTGTGAAAGACGCCAAAAAGCCTCTCTAATGCTTCACTTTGATTCGGGGAGGTCATATTAAAGAATAAATGATGGGTTTGTGTTTTTTAAAAATAATGTTGGATAGGCAGTGAATGAGCATTTCACTGCCTATCCAACAGGATGAGCAATGTACACATCCTGAACAATTCAACAGCTCAAATGGATGTTTCCTCTCCTTTGAATTGACTGATGATTTAAAGGAACTGTGGTTTTCTTGGAATTTTTGTGTTGCATCGTCCCTGGTTCCTCCCCCTTTAGGAATTCTTAAAGCATAGTAAAGACCTCAGAGTCTTGCTCCTCTTATTTTTTTCTGTTGATCTGCATGTCCTTATGCTTATTTTTTTCTGTTGATCTGCATGTCCTTATGCTGGCCTTGTTACTATACCAATATGGGAAGCTGAAGCTGGCTTTTTTTCTCCTTGAGACTTGCTATGATTCAGTATTTTGGATTCAGTATTTTGGGATCTTGGGTTCAATATTTTTGTCCTGCTTTTCCTAACACTAGTACAAACATGTTCTTTAAAATTTGGGGCACTATCTGAAAACATGCTAATTCAGTTAAGTGTTGCATTAGAATTGGGGTGTATTGGCAGTTTCTCTGACTACAAGATATCCAGATGGGCTTACCCTTGGAAATTGCACAGTTGTGATTCTTGGATAACCTTGGCCTCAAACTAGGCAATAGTTATTCATGAACACACTATCTGCATTTAAGGTAGTAATCTGGCACAGCAAACACAGCCAAGTCATGCTTTAATTTTGCTTCAGTATGAGCTATAGAAAGGATTGCAGTTAGGGTCCTTATCTTGACACCATTGTTTGCTTTTAGTAATGAACCTTAACCAGTATGAACATTTCCATTTGTTTTCAGGTCTTATTGCAAAAGCTGCCAAAGCAAAGAATTAACCATTTGATAAGAAAAAATGGGTAAGTGTATTGTGTGTGATGGGATATTTTTCATAAGCACACTCTGCATATTATATAATTCTGATTGTATTTTTGACCATGCTTTGGTAAAGTCCCATAGAAATTTGATTATTCCAATAATTGTGGTGCTGAAGTACTGTATGCTTTTTCCTTTGGCTCTTAATTTCCTTGCAATATAATACCACCTACTCCTGACACTAAATCCTATAATCTTGCATAGGTTGAGGGTTTTTTAAAAGTTCTAGAAAAAAATTATAGGGTGTACTAGAAAATTGACCAGAAGAAATGAGGAGTTTGTGAAAAAATATATTAAACCCTTATTTTAATGTTGCTGTTTTAATCTATATTGTTTAGAATGTACATACATTTAATGATTAGCTCCTTCAAAAATAGTAGCTATACAGTGTATAGCTAAAAATATTAGTTATACAGCTATACAGTAAAATTATTAGCTATACAGTGATATATACAACAACAGTAACTTGTGAAGAGGAATATATGCCCCCTAGATATCTACAGGTTTACCTATGATTCTGAAATAAAATAAATCTTTTACATGCTTCTAAGTGAAGTTGTTAATGCTACATGCATATATTTATATGATGTGACGGATTCATTCCATTTGAACATTAATGGGAAGACATACTGGTTTTAAACGTTTCAGAATAATAGATCCGCATCTATTTGAAACAGAATATTCAATGAGACGGTGCTGAAGAAATAGTTCTTAGGGCTTCCCCCCCACATATGCTTCTTGTTTGAATCTTGGTACTGTAATATGTTTCAGGGCGCAATCCTAACCAACTTTCCAGCAGTGACATAGCTGTGCCAATTGGGCATGTGCTGCATCCTGCAGCGGCATAGTAGTCATGGAGGCCTCCTCAAGGTAAGGGTGTGTTTGTTCCCTTACTTCAGAGCTGCATTGCCCTTACCCCGGTGCTGGAAAGTTGGTTAGGATTGTGCCCTCAAGCCTGCTAATAGGTATAAATTGAAATAGCAATAATCATTGTGTATTGTAGATGGAGAAGAGAAAACATATGGAGGGTGTGAAGGCCCTGATGCTATGTATGTGAAGTTGATATCCTCTGATGGCCATGAATTCATTGTCAAACGAGAACATGCACTCACATCAGGAACAATAAAAGCTATGTTGAGTGGTCCAGGTAGGTATAACAAATTGCGGTATTTTAAAAAAATGTATTTTTGGAATTGTGGTTTTCTGCATGTAACATGAGTCCTTCAATCTATATATATAAAGAAGAGCGTATGTATTTATGTATGTATGTATGTATGTTCGCTCGCTCGCTCGCTCGCTCGTTCCACATAGGCTCCGCAACGCCTGGACCGATTCGCTCCAAACACGGGCGTGGGTAAAAGCGAATTTGTGGTTCTCTATGGGTGGCTATGGGCTAAGCCGCAGCATTCCGAGGCTCTGATGTCATGATGAGATGCAAATGACATGCGGAATCTTCAGGCAGCAACTGAACTCTTTACAGTTGAAGACAAACAGCAGCAAACAGGTTTCCCGCAGGCAAACCGATACAGGGCCAGGGAAATGTGTTCTGTGGACATGTGGGCGGTCCCTGCTTGGCAGTGGACAGTTGGCACAAGGTGCTGTGGCTGTTGCTCTCTCTCTGAAAGTTTACTTTCACTGTGTAACGTAAGGCAATTGGGCAGGTGCAACCAAAGGGTACAAAGATGAAACAACAGCATACACAGGAAACACCTGAGGGGAAAAAACATGACTTGCAATGTTACGTCACAGAGCTGCTACATCTAGAGCAACAGAAACAGTACAGCAGCAGGGATGGGACATATAAACACCCAGGCACACATGTGAGTGGGGGGGGGTCAGGGATGGGACATATAAACGGGCCATCTGTATGCCTGGGAGTGGGGGGGGGTCAGTGAGGGGACATATAAACACCCGGGTGAAGCCGGGTACATAAAAGCTAGTAATCTATATTTTCTGTGGATCTTTATTAAATATCCAGCACTGTGATTTTTGTATGTCCATCTCTGTCAAACATAATATGATATCCACAAATGTCTTCAACCTAAACAAATTTTGAAAATTGTATCTTTATCAGTATTGCTGACTTGAAAGGACCTTTTATGCTACTATGTTTGAGTTTGTAAAGCTGAAATCCTATGCACTCTTTCCTGGGAGTAAACCTCATTGAATACAGTGGGACATACTGCTGAATAGACAGGCCACTGTATGGTGGTCCTGCTGTTACTTGAAGGGGGGCAAATGTCCCAGGCGGGTCTACTGCCGGGCCCTTTCAGGGCGGTGCCATGGTTCCACCCTTTGGGGAACCAGCAGAAATAGAGGGTTAATGCTGTCCGAAGACATTATAAGGCTTTTGGACAGCAGCAAAGCATTGTGCCAGGCTCCGTGGCATTCAGGTAGGGTGAGCAGCTGTCCACGGACCTGGCCCCAGGGCAGCTACGGAGCCAGGTATACAGCTGCATGCATAGGCTTGTGCTGTAAGATGATTACCTTGCTCTAGCAAGTCTGTGTTACTACATAATACAGGGTGCAATCCTAACCAGCACGGGGATAAGGGAACAAACATTCTCTTAGCATGAGGAGGCCTCTGTGACTACTACTCCACTGAAGAATGCATAACATGTACCATTGGCACAGCTGTGTCAGTGCTGGAAAGTTAGTTAGGATTGTGCCCTCAGTTTTGTCTTGCTCTTTTGGTTGATCAGAATAGTATCTGGTAGGGGCTGGCTTTTGTGGTTGGAATAGTAGGTTCTGAATACATGAGAACAAAATTGATTCTAACATCATACTTCCATGCCTACTTACTTGGTAAAGTCCCACTGTATTACTGGAGCTAACTCCCAGGTAAGTATGCATAGGATTGCAGTCCAAAATCTTTAGAAAGCATATTGATGTGATAGTTTCTGTTATATCAGATGGCAAACAATGAGTTGGGTAAGTCTCCTAGTCCTTTTTAATTGAGCAAACTCAAATATACTTCAATATATAATTCTGAAAGAAGAAAACAAAGATTAGCATCTGGAATACTCAATATTTGTGCCACCTTTGGCATTTCTCAGATTCATAATTGGGGAAATTTTCCCATCTTTATTCAGCGGTTAGCAAGAAAAATGTTACTGCTCTAAGTCTAAATCTTGTTGGAGGAGAACCTCGAGGACAACAGGTATGCTGGGAAGGGGAGATGGTCATTGCTTTTTGTGGCCAGGCTGCATCTGTGAAAGAGAATGATTGTTAATGAGCTATTGCATTAAGACTTGGATTGCATGTAACTATCACATGTACGTATAATTTATTGGATTCAGGACAGAGCATTTTAGTGCCCTGTCACACTGTTTCCTTTCTGCTGCTGGTGCTTGGCTTTTGTAGGCTAAGGATTAGTAGTCCTCCTCTGATATCTCCCTATCAGTGTGGTGCTTTCTACTGTTGATGGCTTCTACCCCATCGGGCAGCACTTCTCCCTTTAAGAATAGTAATGGACTAGATTCTTCATGTTTTCCTTGTAGACCAGCATTCCCATAGGTTGTCTGTAGTTCTGAAGGGTCACAAACGTCTGAACGTGGGAAGCACTTTTGCACAACTTGCTCTGCTTTCTGAGGTTAAGGTGATGGTTACAAGAGAGTAGGATTTTTTCAGGTGCCCATCCAAGTAATTCATCTGGTGCCCACGTTACATTTAGGTGCCAAGTGAAAGTTCATCCTGCCTGTATAAGTTTTTAATGACATATGACTGGCCTTATGTAGTCTTGTTTGGGTGTGTGGTATTGTATCCTTCCCTCCCCCTCCCCCAACTATCCCTGCTTCTGAATTGAACTTGTTTTAATTTCCAGTTTTCATTTTTGGCCACTGTTTCTAATAGCTTTGGGTTTTTGACTGCAAATGGGATCCATGTTAACTGTGCTAAGAGACTCCTTTTAAGTTATGGTTCTCTTATATTTGCAGTGGGTAGATAGGGATTTATATTCATTCCAGCGTAGCATCACTTCTGAAGGCTGTTGCCAGTGTCTCCCTTGTGTTTCTTTTTAGATAGTAGGTTCCTTTGGAACAGGGGAGCATCTTTTTATTTCCTTTGCAGTGTAAACTACTTTGACCCTTTTTGTTGGAGAGTGTGTGTGAGTGTAACGCAAAGGCAAAGTATATACAGGGTCCCAGTATCCCACTGATTCAGTATCCATGGTTTCAGTTATCCACAGATACCATGGATACTGGGATGCCTATGAAAAAGATAGAGGAACTTTTAACAAATCTCTTTTTTATCTTGTTGCAGTAAAACCACATGTCCCCCTATCTTTTAAAAATGTGTCTCTAGTATCCACAGTTTCAGGTTTTCATGGCGGGGCGGGGGATCCGGAATGGATACTGAGGCATGCCTGTATTCTGAAATAAATGAAAAAATTGCTTAATGTACTGAGAAACAATGGACAACTGGGTGATCACAGTATGTAGGTAACTCTGAAGTGGTATGTGAATATTTAGAGGAATTTCATGTGATTCTTGGAAAAATGTCTGTCTCTATGAATGAGTCTGGGGGATGGGGGTTAGGCTTTATATCTTGGTATTGTATTTATTCTGAGCTTTGATTTTTATCTTGAAACAGGATTATGTTTCCTAGCTGTACTGTAGAAACTTGTTTAGTCTCAGAGATTATTTATTCAATAGCAGCAAGTACAATATGAACAAAATTCACAAGATCTATTTAGTCCATTCAAAGCTACTGTAGATTGTGTAATGCTTTTTTAAACTAAGCAGAATTTATTTCTAAAAAATAGATTAATTGGGAATTGCTCCATAATAGTGCCTTCTTTCAAACATTCCAAACACAGATATCTTGATATTTTGTTAACATAATCACAGATTGGGCGGATCAGTATACATGAAATTTTTTTTCATAGGAGCTGAGCATTACTGAATTTTATTCCTAAAACAAAAGCCTTGGCAATCATGATTGGGCATATGGAAGGCAAGTTGGGTTTTTTACAAACTAGCATCATTTTCAAAGAGCTGTTTACAAGTATCTTCCAAATACACTTTTTTTCTCTCTGAAAAATTTGGAGCAATAACCATCTTAAAAATGGAAATCTCTCAAATCTAAGTGACTAAAACAGAGCTTTAAAATTGTCAAAATGCAATACATGCCACATATTCCAAACTTATCAAAATTGTTCCTTTCTTTTGGTGTATACCTCTGTAACACTCCTTTGATAGTGACAAAACACAATAGCTAATTTAACCCTCATTTAGAAAATACCGCAAGAAAATTTAGTTTGACAATAGAGTCAATACGTGTACACCACCACAAATTCCTTATATTAAGCACAACACACACACAAACCATTTAATTTTGTGCCAGATGCTTGTACCTCATGTTGGCATTCACAATGAACTTCTACACATGTTTACTGAAAAATAAGGTCTATTGATTTCAGACTTACTCTGAAGTATATGTGCATAGAATTCAGCAGGGTTCTAAAAATCTATTCCCCCTCTTGATATAGATAGGTTTTGGTCGTTATTCACATTTGTGTTCGAAAGGACAGTCAGGATTAATTTTAAGAACTTTTCTAGCTTAAAAAATTGTGTGACTTGAGTGGAGAAATGACAGTTAATGGGGCTAAACTAATGAAATTTAGCTGGGAGTACCGAGTTTGCCTTGTGGGAAATCCAGTTGGCTTCTGGGGTAACATACACCCACTGTTGTCATAGGAAGGAAATGGTTATGGCGGTTTTGCTTTCAGTATATCATGCATCTGGCTGGCAGTGACAATGACCGAAATGGGCAAGAAGATAGAGCCACTAACTTTTGCGCTTTTGGAAGAAAAGTACTCTTGAGGATAGGGAACTACCTTTGAGAAAAAGTGAATTTAAGCAAACTTGATATAGTAAACTACATTTGGACCTACTTTTATGTTTCAAAAGTTGACTTGTTGAGTGGCATGGAATGTATGGTGGTGGAAGTGGTGGGACTGCATATTCAAGCTAAAAACAAGCCAAATGCTGCACAGGACTACTTTTCGGTTCTTTGAAACCTCACTCTATGTATTAGGACAGAAAAGGGCACTGCCACTTTAACTTTTATATCCAGATGCAACAGCTTTACAATTCAAAATAATTTCACTGTGGTCAGCACTAATAGTATTGTTCTCAGCCTATGATATCATTCAGGTAGAAGCTCCCGCAAGATCTGGTTTAGCAGGATAAACACTGATAGGATAAAACATTTAAAGGAGAATATTAACAAACTTGAAAATACTGCTCTTCTAGCTGATCAAAATTTAAAGGGCTCTAAAAAACATAAAGGAGATGGAACACACTTAAAATTTCCAGGTTCATGCAGCAAGCGACTCTGTATGCTAAATAAAATATGCAATTTTGTTTTGTTTCTGGAAGATCTGTATGCTTATTAACTCTGTTTTTTATACATACAGGACAGTTTGCCGAAAATGAAACAAACGAAGTGAATTTCAGAGAGATTCCTTCCCACGTCCTATCCAAAGTATGCATGTATTTTACCTACAAGGTTCGCTACACTAACAGCTCCACAGAGATTCCTGAATTTCCAATTGCACCTGAAATTGCACTGGAATTGCTGATGGCTGCAAACTTCTTAGATTGTTAAATAAAATAAATTATAATAAAAATGTAAACCTTTTTTTCAGTACCGTATTTAATACACGTAGTTCATTTAGTAACTTTTTCATATAGCATGTTCTGTATGTTTAGTTTAGTTAAGAACTGTAATGGTCACTGCAGAGGCCATTGCCCACAGTTGGGTTGCATAGGAATGATTGATGCTCAGATTTTGTTTTGCAGTGTACACAAATAACGGACTTTTCACCAACTGACAAATAAACAAACATGCCAAATAGTGGACGTCCTTGCCTTATCCTTTAGTAATGACAAAAATCTGGTTTTCTTTAATGCTATAAAACCACAAATTATTGAAATGTGTGAACTGCTTTCTAAGAGCAGATCACAGGTTGATCTGATTGGTTGAAGATTTTTGACTTGAATATTTTTTCCTTTTTATATTGTCCTGGTTTTCACACTTTCATGTGGTCTATTCTGATGAAATTGGTTCCCTTGTGGTAGTAGGTTCTAGAAAAGATTATATGTTTGCAACAAATTTCTAATTGTTCTTGTATCTTTATATTGTGTGCTATGAACTCCTCTTCTTGGTGCTCCACAGCAGAACCAGTCCGCCCACCCACAGAACCTGGTCACTTGCTATATAGGTCTGGTGGTTTGTTTATCATTTGAACTGTTATTGTTGGTTCAGTTACCTGCTCTAGGGCAGGAATAGGTGTATAGTTCCCACAGGTTGTCTTAGGATTTGGTAGGATTTGTGGAGATTGCGGTGTTGATTCCTGATGGATCCTGAAGGTTACCTGAAGGTAGAACACTTGATCTAGACATCTCTAGAGCGCTGAGTAGTACGTTTCTCACCGCTGAAGCTTTTCTGGATGGAGAACAGACTGTGGGGCTCTGCCCTGAATCCCGTGCTCCCACCTAATCAGAAAAACCTGACACAGGTCTCCTTGGTTTTGCACCCACTCAGTAAAGGGTGCTGATCCAAGGAGGTCCTTTGGGGCTGCAGTTGCTTGCCAATGAGTAAGGGAATGGTTTTTTCCCTTACTCTGAGGAGCTGTCTGGCTGCTTCTGTAGCCACTGCGTGCCGCTGTAGCCCTGGATGCTAGGGAAGCATAGGATTGGGCCCTTAATCTTCTGATCATCCATACTAGTTGGTTTTGAATTCTTAAATTTGAAATGTTTCATATAATAAATAGCTTGGGCAACAATATGGGTTGCAAGGTTGTTTTAAATAGCACCTTATATTACCTTCTGTGGATAAGTACCAGCTCAGCTGATAGAGACTTGTAACAAGAGCTATGTGACAATTCATTAGACCAGTGAATAGTCGCTAACTTAACCTTGTCATAGTGCCCTTAGTGTTACAGGAATTCTTTTACAGCATCCTGTTGCAGGCAACAGCTTGCTGCAGGACAAGATGGCCGCACCTGCACCCGCCTGCCCCCAAGATATCTTGGCCCAGCCAAGGCAGTGCCCAGGAGAGTGGGTGCCCCTGTGAGTTAGCTATGGCACCCCACAGTTTGGAACCACTGCATTAGACAGTACCTCTGTGTTTGATATTTTCTCAAACACTGCAATGAAACCTTTTTGCAGTTCATAACTTTACGGCAATACTGGATGTTAATATTTAGCAGGTATTTCAGAAGAGAAATTAGTTTGTGAATTTAAACATGTTCTTCACTTTGTGTGCCTGGGCCCAGGCTAGAGGTATCTCCCCAATCCTGATAGTTTCAGTCAATCAATCAGTCAATCAATCAATCAATCACTAGTATTTATATACCGCTTTTCAACACAAAGTTCACAAAGCGGTTTATAGGCAAATAGTTTCACATCCCTTTGCACACAAAACATACCATGACCAGATGAGTTGGTTCTTCAAGCTTGCAGGAAGGATTGACTACCTGGGATTGTCTCTCCCTGTGGTGGAATGGGGTAGTTGGTTGATGACAAGAGAGAAATGTATGCATTTAACTGGAGACTGCTACTGAAACCAATGTAGTATGGATATGCCTAAACCACAGTGTTGCCTCTCCATCTGCTGTGCTTCTCATTCTGTGTGAATGAATATCAAAATATAACTTGACCAAGACACTGGAAATGTTTTAATATGTATGTTTTGCATATTTGCTTTCTTGACCTATGTTTCATAGATATTTTCCTTCACTTCCCACCATGCTGGATGAGGAGGAAACTATGAAGGATTCAAATAGCTTGTGAAAGGAACCAGAGTTCCTTTCAAAATATCCTCTATTCCCAGACGCTCTTAAGTTGGCAAGCTCTGGTGATGTGAGAATTCCATTGAGGTGCACTGTCATCTGTGAGACGCAGCCTTCTGCTACTGCAACTTACAGTTGCTATGCAACTGGCTCAACAAAGGGAGATGAATACTGTATATAACTTCCATAAGAGCAGGTAAGAAGTGAAACAGCTATTCTGTGGAGGAGATGGAATAAAAATGATCCAGTTAGTTACATAAGCTATCCAGTACCCATTTATTTATAAAGGTAGATGATATAACTTGGTAGAATACTTATCCAATATAGTTCAAGGTCTTGGGTACTAGGAAGGTGAATTATGCAGGGTTTCTCAAATTGGGTCCCAACCCACTTGCAAAGCTGAGACTAGCTGATAGCTAAGAAGGAAAATACATGGTGTGCTGTGGAAAGTGAAACTGAGCCATATCTCATGTTTACTCACAAGTAAGCAAACTTGCCCTGGTCCATTGCACAGAGCAGGCCAGAGGATTCCAATGCCACCAGAATGATCCTGATCTGATGAACGCAGCCCCCTCCAAGATGAGAATTGTATTGAGCCCAATGGAAAGTGAAACTAAGCTAATATGCTTGCATTTATTCACGAGTAAGCAAATGTAGCTTGCCCTTGTGTTGAAGGTCAGGCAAAGGGGAAATGCAAGGCCACTGGAAAAGTCTCAATCTGATGATTGTTTAACAAATCTGATGATGGAGTTTAACAAATGGTCCAGAAGGCAGTCTCCCCTCCCCCCAAATAAATAAAAATGAAGGCTTGAGGTGGAAAGCTGAAACTTTTTTAAGTCTTCTAAAGCTAGGTGGGTCTTGATAGTGTCATTTTAAAAAGTGGGTTCCAGTGCTAAAGGGTTTGGGAATCACACTTTATTGGGAAGAGTTGTTCTCTTTTCCAGACTATTCTTCTTGCTGCCCCGATCCACACACAGTGGACTCTCATTTCCTCTTATCATCTGGGGTTTTAATGCTGTTTAGAGAAAAGCTTTGAATCTCAGTTGAGTCCAAACAAAAACATGTTGGATTTAAAACTGATTTTGTCCCAAATCACACAGAATTGGTTTAAATATAAAGACCTAATTGGGTAGGGCTGAAAATCTTACTGACTTTTTTTATAGTGGGGGCAAAGGTTGAGCTTATTGCAGGCTACAGAGATAATTAATTTGGAGCAGGGCTGGCTTCCCCATCTCATCCCCCCCTTATTTAATTTGTTTTACTTGATTGTACCTACCTAGGGAAAATGAAACAATTTAAGTGCTTGCCATGGGCAATTTCAATGCTTGCTGCAGTCTCAGGACTGCAGTTTCTGCTGGATGATGTCACTTCTGGAAGTGATATCATGACTGGATTAATGACGTTACTTCTGGTGGGTCCCAGACAGATAGTCATTCTAAAAAGTGGGTCCTCGTGCTAAAAAGTTGGCGAACCACTGACCTATGGTAAAACAAATCTCCTAACTTAGATATTGCTGCACCACATCTACACAACCTGTCTCATAGATTTAAAATCTATTCATCCTTTCCTGTTTCATAATGGAGATACAAGCTCTTAACCTTGTTACTCCTTGTCTTTTATGAAACTTGGTTTTCTTTCACCTGTGGCCTGGCCATGCTAGTCTGTACCTGGTACATAGTAGCAGTCTATTGTTTGTTCTAGCATGACTGGTACTAGGTAAACATTCAACAGCAAGCCCTTTTAAGATGAATCATTTCAAATATTAGGCTATAGTATTACCAGCCTTTGTAGATGCTATAGCTAGCTTGAAAAGAAATGTCTGGCCAATTTTAAAATACTAATATTTTGCTGTAGCTTCAAGGTGATGTTTCCACTCAAGGTGATGTTTCCAGTCTAAGCTTTGAAACTAAACTTTTATTAGATGGCTGTAAAATCCTGAAGCCCAAGCTAAGTTGGCAATCCATGAGCTTTATCTATCAAGCAACAGGTACTTATATACCACTTTTCAACACAAGTTCACAAAGTGGTTTACAGGCAATAGTAATAAAAACGTTAAATGGCTCCATGTCCCAAAGGGCTCACAATCTTAAAAAAAATGCAGAACCCCACCAGCAACAGCCACTAGAAAAGGCACAGTGCAGGGGTGAATAGGGATAATTACTCTCCCCTTCCGAAATATAAGTAAAGAGGAACACCACTTGAAAAGTACATCTTGCCCACTTAGCAGGGGTGCAACCCTAACCAACTTTCCAGCATGGAGATAAAGGTAATGCAGCTCTCGGGTAAGGAAACGGACACGGACCCTAAGAAGGCATCCATGACTACTATTCCACTGCAGGGTGCAGCACATGCCCCCATTGGCATAGCTATGTTACTGCTGGAAAGTTGGCTAGGATTGCGCTCTCAAGGAACAAAAATGAGAATCTTTAGATAAGTTGGGTGATAAATTCCCTTCTATTTGAAATGCCTTGCTAAACCATGCAACTTGAACATTAAAAACCAAAAATTTTATTGTGTTGTCTTAGAGTTGTTGGGACTCCTGCTAGCATTCATAGCTGTAAACTTGAGAAATTACAAATTCACACAAGTCAAGAGCTGCTTTTTGCGGTGCTACAAATCAAAATCAAAGCTTCTGGCTACAACCTTGTCATGTTCATCTAAGAGTCCCTGGGGAACTTCTGAAACAGCAGATAATAAGTAAAAAGATAAATTGGACTGCTGTAATTTACTGTGACCATAGTTTGACCTTTATATAGAGAGAGCGGCACAAAAAATTTGCAAAGTCCTGAATCAAATTTATAAAAAGAAAAAAAATGCTGAAAGCTCAGAAAATTAAAGTTTCTATGTGTGAACATACTTGTTTTAATTTTAGTGAGCTTTTCATAATTATGTACTTTTCCTCAAAGTTCTACACACATGCACTGCCAGGATTTTTCCTAGCTCTGATCTCATTCAGTATGAATTATGTGCCCTGAGGCATGCCTCAGTTTTTCTGCATTGTGGGGATAACAATACTGTACATCAGTGGTTCTCAAACTGTTTAGCACTGACAGTCTGGCCTGGACCCACCAAAAGTGGTGTCATTCTGTAGGTGCCACCATTGTGATGCCAGAATCTGCTGCTTTCCTGATAATGCAGAAATAAGTTGGGTTATTTCTCAGTCATTTTCCAATAGCAAAGTGAATCAGAAAGCCACAAGATGCAGTGATGGCGTCTGGCCTGGATGCCTTTAAAAGGGGATTAGACAGATTTATGGAGAAAAACTCCATCACAGGTTACAAGCTATGACAGGTACATCCAGTCTGAAATAGGCTCACCATGAGGGCTGGGGTACAATTTTTTTTCTGCCAGTTTTTTGGCCTACTCCACACTGGTGAGGGAGGGATAGGACAGGACAGGTGTTCAAGTAGGTTTCATGACTTAAAAACTGGTCACTTGTGCTTAATAAAGTTAAACCCCAACCTCAGTCTGGTGTCGCGTGCGTGTGCACACGCGCACACACGAGAGAGTGTAAAGGTACAGGCCATGATGGGTGGTGCAACCTCCTTATTGGCTACCTCAGAATGCCAAATGCATGGGAGTGGCAGCGAGAAACAACTATCTGGTTGTCTTGTGTGCTCCCTCAGGCATCTGGTGGGCAACTGTGAAATACAGGAAGCTGGAATAGATGGGGCCTTGGCCTAATCCAGCAAGGCTTTTCTTAAAAAAAACAAACTTATTTATAAGGTGACCAACCGTCCTCCTTTAGGTAGGACAGTCCTCCTTTGGTAAGTTCTGTCCTCCCTCGAAAAGTGTCCTCCTACATGTCCTCCTTTTCGATATTTGAAGACTAATCTGTAAATCTCCGTATTCGATCAATGCCAATCCGATCCGTTGCGTGTGATGTGACGTATTTGTATTTGACATGACGATTCGTCAAGGCTCGGTGTAAAGAGCAAACAAGAAAAAGCTAGGCCCTGGCTTGACTTTATTTTGAAAGAATTGTAACACAAGCAGGATTGAGAGAGCTTATTTCATTGGTTGTTTGCAAAAGGTGTGAAGTTATCATGAAGTTATAATAACAGGAGAGGACATGCCTATTGAATTGATAGGAGTGAATTGAAGCCAGGGGGCGGGCTTAGCGGCCATGTTGTTGGACTCAAAACCTTATTCCAAGCATTTCAGATTGCTTTGCTCGTTCTGTTTAGGACTAAATAGTTTACTCCTCAAATAAAAACTTATGAAAATAAAAACGTGTGATCGTGTAGAAACATCACCGGTAACCTTATTATGATTTAATATGCAATTACAAGGTTTAATTCCTCATAATTATATTATTGAACATACCGGATGAAATGCTGTCTATTTAAACTCAGATTGCACTATTTTGACAGACTTTTTTGAAATCTATACAAGCAAAACTAAAGTGTGAACGGGAAGGAAAGAAAAAAAAGGGGAGGGTGGGCAAAAATTAGATAAATATATAGGAAAATTACATTAAAATCTCTTCACAACACAAGTAGTTGTCAATATGAGAGTAATTCTTTTTTACTTCTAGACTATTAAGAGTATTTTTTTAAACTTCAACACTCACCCTCCACCCCCATAAAACAAATTCTGTTAATGTTCAGAATTTCAAAAATATTATCATAGAAAATGGAAGGTGGGAAAAAACGTGTAAACGGGAAGGGGGAAAAAAGGACGGGGGGAAATATTTTTTCTCTTTCCCTTCTAGACCATTAACAGTGGGTGTCAGAAAATGGTGAATAAGACTGCTAGGAACAACAAGAAATTACACAGCTTCAAAAATTCTGTACTCACTGAACGGTAGTTTTATTGAACCGATGTAATGAGAATACATGAATCTTTCCGTGGAAATTAAATCCCATTTTTCATGCAGCAATTTGCACACCCATATGCAGAACACGCAGGCATGATTAACGAGGTAGATATTAACTTCTACAGATGTGCAGGGAGAGTTTTATTAGAGAATTCACGGCAACCCTCCTCCTAGCGGGAAAGATCTGAGTCAGCCATATTGTCTGACCCATGGCTTCAAGATCATGATGTCATGTTGTCTCCTGTTATCTAACCTTTTTGGAAGTTATAGCTGGGGTCAGGAATGCAAGCTATTCAGAAAGGTTACATGTAGCTAGTGCTGAAAACAGGAGATGGCCCCTTTATCCTGATAGGCTAATTGATTGAGCCTGAGGGGTGTGGCCACACAACAACCATCAAGACCTTCCAAACTGCAAGACTCCTCCAGATCATCCTCCAAGAAGATAATCAGATCTCATAAAGCTTGCAAACCTGCAGACTTTCCTTTGCAAGACTGGAATTGCTGTCTGAGGAACAAGGTGAACAACTAGGGCCTAGTCAGTGATAGGAGCCTAGTTTTCTTTGTTTTATAAGGTATCTCTGTTAGTTTTAGTTTGCTTTCCTAGTTGTGTAACCCTTGTTTATCAATAAATTACAATTAAATTTACTAGAAGCTTTGGTTGTCTTTGGAACCAGATAAGATTCAGTGGCTAAAGTGGCACACTTACCAAATTTTAAGTTACTCATTGGAAAAAGTCCCTGTAGTTGGGACTTGTTTAGCCTGGGGAATTTTAAGGTTAAGAGGAAGTATTCTTAACTTTGGGCCCAGACTAGTAGCAGTGGTTGTGAGCCTTGTTGTGCTTAAGGTCACACGCTGCTGAAAAAATCACAGACTCATAGGGGCCCGGAACTGATTAGAGGGCATATGAGCCTGTGACTTACACTCAGTACAGTGCGGCGAGACGCCATTATGAGATGCATGCACTCCGCACAGGAGACCTTGAGAGAGTGCGCCCCGCGCAAGTGGGTTTGTTTACTTCTTACTGAAACACGACACGGCACATACACATGCAGTAGACTCAAGGTAATTATTTCTTTCTGTCAGTGAATATTCAATCATACACAGGTAAGCACAATTCATGTTTTAGTAATTCATTATCTATTTAATAATTTCTAAATATGTATAATTTTATTTACAAGTTTATACAACCCTGTTGGCATGTAAGCATAATTACAATATAAAATGTTACAAATGTTTTTATTATGCATTTATCATATTATAGTGTATTATTGTTGCAATGAATAAAATGTTTCTTTTATTTACAATATTTTTTCTTCAATTTATTTGTGTCCTCCTTTTCATTGTAAAAAAGTTGGTCACCTTATTATTTACAAACTTGACACAAGCAACCCTCCCTTTTCCCAGCATCCCTTCTTCCCATATTTGTACTCTGGCTGCTCTAAGTGGTTTACAACCCCCCTCACTGATGACCCACTGGTGTGTCCTGACCCACAGTTTGGGAACCACTGCTGTACATATTTCAGTGTTTTATTACATTTTAACTGCTTTGCACTCTCAAAAAATGCTATACAAATGTTAAGTATTAATACATCTGTCAGTGTTTTCAATGCATACCATGTGTATTATTTTTTGAAAAGATTAAATACATTTTATCATTTAATAAATGCTTGCTTTTTATTAAAGAGTGAGTATCCCCAAGGAAGTCGACAGTGGTAAACGGGGGAGGGGGCGCGACATTCTTGGCCAAGAATGGTCCTCTGTAGTAGGAAACGTAAAGACAGACGCGACGGTCGGCTCTAAAAGGAATAAAACTGAGGATGGCAGAATCCCTAACTCCGCTTGGAGCGTCCCCTACCTGGAGCGCGCGGCCGGGCGCATGCGCACTCTCCTCGGGATGGCAGGAGCAGCCACGTGACCTGGAAGAGGAGCGGAGGGAGGGGCGCCAGCAGTGCTGCCGCCGCCGCCGTGCTGCGTCTCTCCCGGTCCCGGCCGGCGGCGCAGAAGGGGGAGGGGGTGGGGAGGCGGTTCCATCATGGCGTCTATGCAGGTGAGCAGCCTGCGGTGGGGCTGGGGACGCGTGTCCTTTCGTCCCCAGGTGGACCTGGGAGGCTGGTGGGGAAGGGGCGGGGAGCGAGGAGGAAGGGCACGAAGGGTGAAAGGAGCGGCGCTGCCGCCGGAGCAGCCTTGGAAGGGTTGGTGACGGTTGGAGCGGAGAGCCGCACGCCGCGCTGGGGTCTGTGGATGCGCCGCGGGGGCGAGGGCCGTCGCAAGGAGCCGCTGCTGAGGAGGGCTGAGGAAGTAGAATCCTCCCTCCCTCCCTGGGCTGGCCGAGAAGCGAGAGGTGAAGGTCTCCCTTGGTGTGTCAGTCGAGCGTGGGAACTGGAGGGGAGAGGAGGAGGCGGTGGAGAGAGAGGCTGGGAAGGGCCGCGCCAGGTGGGGCTTGCGCCAGGAAGGGCAGGTGCCTTGGCTGCTTCCTCGCTGCCAGTTTGGGCTGGGGCTGTGTGGCCTGCGCTGGCTGCCGGAGATGTGGCCTGCTTGCTGGGACAAGTTTATTCCCCTACCACTGGTGGCTTCCTCTTAATTCATTTTGCTTAGCTGAATGCCTCTTTTCGTTTTTTGCTGTTCAGAACCACAGCACAGAAATTTTCTTGTAGAGCTGCATGGAATGGAGGCGAAGGGAGCTGGGAACAGAGGTGTGTAAGTGAGGGCTTCAGGCCCAGGTGGGAGGAGGGTCACTCTGAAAGTCAGGAAGTAAGGAAAGTTATTCCGGGCCCTTCTCTTAGTCTTTCATACATGACTCATTGTATGTTTTGTCTTGGTGGGAGTGGCAGTGGTAGCTAGGCAGTTGCCATTTCAGCCTGCTTTTTCTGTGGATGCTTTGCTTTTTTACCCATCTTTGCTTGCTTCCCTAGTTGTTAAACTCAAGGATGAGTTTTTTTCCTGAGAAGGTACTAATTGAAATTTCATGTTAAACAAAAAGTGCAGTGGACCTTTGATGGTTTCATCAACATGGTTGGGGTGAAGCACTTTAGGAAAGATTCTGTATATTTTATTGATACATTTATTTACTAACGGTATAAATATGTAGGTATATTTATTTATTAGTGCTTTTTCATTAAAATATAAACTCCATAAAGATGAAGTACAAACTTGACCCTCTCAAACAAGTTCATCATCCCGTAGAATAGGCTTTTGTTTGTGAAAGGCTATGCTACAACGGATGAGTAAAATCTGTTGCATATATGAATATTCTGGTTTAGTATTTAGAAGTACTGTAATGTTAAATAGTATTAAACTGAATGCGAGAATAAATAGGGAGAGAGACTTGCCACAGCTAAGCATCTGGAAGTTTGCCATATATGTGATCAAGTTGAGTTCTTCTTTAAAGTTATTTAAAGAGTGACTGAAAAGATTTAAGAACGGCTATCTAATGGTTCCCAATAGATTGATGGACAGAAGTCTACAAATTTTGTATATTTTGAGCTTGAATTCTAACTGGTTTTATTTAATGTACTGAATTTTCAAGGAGTTCATTGGTAAAATTAAGTGGGAGAATATTGCTCTTAAAATGTGTATACAGTTCAGGGCAAGTTTCTTGTAGAAAATAGAAGGCACATATGAAGTTTGAAGTGCTTTTTTATTCTCTTGCCCTATTTCACACTAGAATAAGATAACTTGTAAACATCTTAGATTGTGATTGTGAAAATACTGAAAGGCCGTTCTAGTTACAATATAAATTATATTTCATGGTGTTTGATTCTTTGATCTATTCTGGTGTTACAAAATCTTGCAGCTCTAGCTTTCTTGTGTAGATATTGTGATTATTTATTAAACCTATTGATAGTATGTTAGGGATTCCTTATTTCCCTTGGCAGTTCGATACAAGGAATCAAGAGAATGGATTAAGTGCTTCCAGCTTACATCTCTGTATAGCATTAAGGATCACTCCTAGCTATGTTGAGAGATCCATTCAGTAATCTTTAGTGAATAGTTTCTAAAATGGTGTTTAGTGTTTCTTCCCAGCTTTCCAATTTGTAAACTCTTGGGGAGTAGTTAACCCTGTCATTTTTATTTTTCTTTAGCATCTAGTGCAGGGGTCTCTATATCTGGGCCCCCACAAGTTTTTATTCAGTTCTCAGCAACTTCAAATATTTTTTTCCCAACCACGCAGTTGGACAGTTAACACACGCAGATATGTCCGCTTCACTCTTTTCCATATTGCCTGAGTGGTGTTAACCTATCTATCATTTTCAGTCACTTGGGCCATATGCTTTAAGACAGTCAAGCCCTAATTATTCAATGTCAGTCTCATCCCTGCCAATAAAACAAATTGGGTTTCCATATGTTGACTTTAAAGCAACTGTAAGTTGCTTAAAACTGTAAATTGCTCACTGTATCGCAGTGTATTGCACATGTGTAAACAAATCATAACAAATTGGATTTTGCCTCTGATCTATATAAAACTGGCCCACAAAAATATGTAAAATATATGATGTGGCCCTCCTATTGAAAAGTATACAGATGCCTGATCTAGTACACAGTGAATATAGTAGCAATACATTAATCAAAGGAAGAACACTTATACAAAGTGCATACCTTTCAGTGTTCTGTGCATACTTATATGGTACTGTATCTTGTGTTGCATGAACGAATCACGCTAAGAAAATATGTTTTGGTAAAATAGATTAAAAACTAGATTACGTGATAATCCATGTGTATGTTTAACTGTCATCTCTTTTAATAGTGGAAAGTAACTTCTAAGGAGAAAGGAGACTAATTTGTGGTTGTTGAAGAGTGTAGGTGTTGGTTCATTAGTATAAATCCCTGCTCAGCCCTGAAGCTCACTGCATGGCCTAGGGTGGATCGTTCTCTCTTGGTCTAAGCTCGATTCACAAACAGTATCCAATGTATTTCTTGACTTTTTAACACTGCTCCTGTTTATGGAATAAAACTATTTCAAATATGGGTGACATATCATGACACAATGAAGTACTTGCATAATACCATGCTGTTTATGTACTGGCCTCTTGTTACTGATCCAGTTTAGAATTGGGACACATGTCAAAGCTTAACTCATTCATGAAAACACATCAATAACTGGTGTATTTACATAGACTTGGAAACTAAATTAGTGCTGTTTTGTGTTTTTGTCAATGCAAACAGCCAACCCAAGATTCACTAAAATTGTTGGTGGAGATCATTTGAAGGCCTGCGTCCTTTGTGATTTTATTTTTAACTATGTGCTACCTGGTTTCAGTTGATTTAAAGATGACATGGAAATACTGTGTTTCAGAGAAACACTAAGTCAGTGTTTCCCAAACTGTGGCTCTATGGCTTACCAGTAGGTCACAACCCAATTTTTGGTGGATTGAGAAATTGACAAAGTAGATTTGGCTATGTTCATCAAGGGTTAAACAACTTGCTCTTTGGGAGGGAGCATTGCTGCCCATTCACAGAGGCTTGAATGGCTGATAACCTTTTCATAAGTGGGTTCCAATGTCAAAAGATTTGGGATCACTGCATTATGTACACGCAGTTGTATGTGACTTTTTGCAATAGCACCTGATAAACTATCTCAAACTGCTTTTTGAACTTCTCCTGAATCCTTCAAAAGCACCTTGTGATAAGGCTTAAGGAAGTGAGCATTTATGTCTAATACCTTGCTGTTCCATTATTGTAAAAGTGTAAAGATAAGAAGTTGGGTAGCCAACATGGCTATGCCATGTTAGTCTGCAGTAGCACAAAGAAGTTGTGGCATCTTTAAAGATTCTGTTTTTACTGCTATTTTAGTCACTTTAAAGTTGTACAGGGCAGCTAGTTTGCTGAGCTGTGGCAGTGGTACAAATGTGTAGGGGAGTCATGGTTCAGTGTAAGATAGTTTTGTGGTGTAGTGTGTGCGCATGTCAGCCTGTTAATCTCTTTAAAAACATAGTGTTTTTGAAATAGGAAGGCTTTGCTGCAGGGAATGGGTGGCTTTGTGCCATGTTTTAAAAATTAATGTGGGTACTCATAACATGAGTAACGGCTTGTGTGAGTTTTAAAAAGTAGAAAACCAATAAAGAAAGAGTTCCAAAGCTAAGCAGTTCATAAACTGTGTTTTGTTGGCATGAAGGTGCATGTTGGGTGCTTAGTACAGGAACTGTGTGAAAGCCCCCCCCCCCCGGCCCTGGTTGTTCTATTTGGACTGACTCTGATTCATTTCTTTGCACAGTTCAAATAGTGATCACATAAAAAACCCTTTGTGGTTTGAGCCTAGGGTGGATCGCTTCCTCTCATCTGAGCCTGCCTTAAGATCAGCACTAAGGACTTGGTTTTGTGTTCTGGCATCAGTTGAAGTCTGATGTGACAGAGCCTTCTCAGGTGCTTAGATTGAAACTCACTGTCCCCAGAAACTTGCATGGCCTCTGTACTTTGGATTTTTCAATGGTTATAAAGATTTTTTTTTCTTTTGGCGTGAGCTAGTGAGTTTGAATTCTGGTCCATGGCTCTGTATATGTTACTGCTGCCGCCGCCATTGTCTGTTTTGGTTATGTGGGATGCTCATTCATATTTTATTGTGAGCCACTGTAGCATAGAATTGGGTGGAGAACTATTGAAAATGGTAGTAACAATATGGAAATTATTAATGTTTGTGATAGTTGCATAGAAGCCTCCTCATATCCAAGGGCAAATCTCAAAATCATGTTCTGTGTTTGAAGTGCAATGCCCAGGTAGAGAAATTCCCCTTAGCCAACATAATTTCATTTCCTATCCCTTCTTCCCAGTGTGCACACTGGCAAGTTATATACTGGGGTAGTTAATGGAATGGGAGATTGGTGCACATACTTAACCCTTCCCCTTTGTCTTATACAAGATAGAGCTCTGGACTTGTGAGTAAATTGACAGAGTGGAGGAAGGAGGGCTGCAAGGCAATATGGAAGGCATGCAGATACGGTAGTGGCATATCGTGCATGTTGTGGGAATGGGTGAATGTTGGAATGTGGGTGCAACGCTGCTTGTAGGACCCAAGGAAGCAATATGTTGTCTGGTTGCCTGAGACCCCTTGCCTGCTTTCTGTGGTGCCTGCTTTCTATACATTGAGTATCATCCGTTCTCGCACATGTTAACCAGAGAAGGGAGGGCCAAAGCCTACACAATTTTACAGGCAGAATTCATGAAAGTGGAACATGCTTTAAAGCTAAAGGAAGAAAGAGTTTGGAAACTCATTGAACAAAATTCAGAAAATAAAGTGGATCATTGATTCTAGCTGTTGAAGCCACAACTGTTTAGATAGAAGTTTCGTTGAAGACATAGTTACAAAGTGAAATACAGGCACCCCCAATATCCATGGGTCCCAAATCCACGGTTTCATTTGTCCGTGGTTCTCAAATCCTCCGGTTGCACTCGTTCATTTGTCTCTCTTTATTTGTAAGTGCTTTAAAAAAAGATTTTACTTCATTTTGCTTTGGAACCAGAAGTAGACAGTGAGGTAGTAGAGAGCAAGCAAGCAGTCAGCTGTCCACTTACTGTTGGGGTTCTCATGTCGTCTCCTGTAGTGTTCCTCTATCAGCTATGAGTCTAGATTCTCGCTGTCTATTTCTTGTTCTCAAAGTGAAAGGCAGAAAATGCTCCTTTTGTAAGGCAAATGAAGAGAGGTGAGTCATGAACATGACAGGGAGGGGGGAGGAATTTGAGTAGGGTCTGTGGCTATTCATGGTATTGAGTATCTGCAGTAGCAGCAAGAATCTCCCCCCCCCCCCATATTAGGGGATGCCTGTATCTTGGTTCCAATCTAAAAACATATAGCAAAGGGATAGAAAGCTAAAGTGCATTGGAAATGGGCAAAGTTCTTCTGCCACAGCTACTAACATGCTATATACATCAGATGCAGAGGGCAATATGAATAACATGTTTGCATTAAACAAAGGACATACAATTAAATTCTGTAATGGCAGATTATCATATCCAATATATTAGCTGAACAAGCATTTCAGGAGTTTATAAATTAGTCTTGTGAACAAGCAAAACTCATGTGAGAGTGCAGTAGCAAAGAGTGCCTGGATTGATGGCACAGAAGATTTGGCCACCAGCACAATCCTGGATCTTCAAAGGAGGAATCTTGCAAGAGGTCTGAAGATAAAGCTTATGACAAACACATAGACAGACACATGGACAGGTGCATAAATGGCATCAAAGCAAAGGATGCCAGACCTTCCTTCTCAAAGTGGAGTGACAAGTATACTGGCTAGCCACTAGATGTAGTGCACAGTGACCTGTATGGACCAATCCATGTACACTCCAGAAGAAAGACTAAATATGTATTATCTTTCATAGATTACTTTTCTAGGTATTGCCTCATTGTCCTGCTGAAGGGCAAGAGTGAGACATGCTCATAGTTAAGAAAGGAAGCCTCAAGTTCTACACACCAATGAGTATATGCCACTCTACTCACAACCATTCCTAGAAGAGCAGGTCATCGTGTTCATCTCAAGATAACAAAGTTGTGGCACCTCTTGGTCTATCCTACCTTGCAAGGTCATTGCCACACTATGAACCAGAAATGTGGAAATAAGCTGAAGCAATCCCTACAGTTGAGGCATGTAAGTGGGGAAAATGCTGCATAAGAAGAAATAGATATCTGTCTTGCTCTCTCATACCCACACATAAACAAATGGATTTTAACTAACCTGCCACCGGGCCAGCAGGTGCAAATGGGTGTTCAAAATTAAGTAAATGGGTTTTCAAAATTAGGCAAAGTGCAGAAGTTAGAAGTGGAGCGCTACAAAGCAAGGCCAAAGGCTACTTGCAGAAGCATGGGGAGGGCTATAATGAAAGCTTTGCCTCAGTGATCAAACTCGGCACCATAAAAGTGCTCTTGAATGTAGCTGCCTCCTGACAGATGAATGTCAAGTGTCTAAACATCAAGGCTGTTTTTCTGCATGACAAGTTAACAGAAAAAAGATCTACATGGAACTGTCACCAGGCTTCATAAACAGCAAAGGGAAAAGGTGCTTCTTGGTTGAAAGGATTTGCTGGTGACACTACCATTGCTTAGGGAATGCCCAATTGCCAAAGAAAAGTCAGTCTTCAGGGAGGCTCCTTTCATGTCCCCCAAACAAACAAACCAAATTGTTTAAAGACACAAATCTGTGCTTTCCATCTGAAAAACCCAAGCGCATGTATTAAGGACATCCGCTTTAGCACTATGCCACTCGGCTGGAGAATATGCCAGTTCTGTCTGGTATAGATGTAATCATGCAAAACAGGTGGATGTGGCACTAAATGAAACAGCAAGACTGGTCAAGGATGCCTAAAACCGACTTCAATACAAAAGGTGCATTACCTAGCTGGCCTTCCGCCTTCCAAATTTCGTCGGGAAAGCTCAGCGCAGAAGGAGTGGGTTAAAGCGACATCCCTAGAAACATACCCACTATATGGCCATCAACTTCCACCATCAAGATTGAGATCGCAGAATAGCTTCCTTCTATTGCTGCACCGACCCACCCCCAATAACCAGTCTCCACAGACTGCTTTGACACTACGAAAAGCAAGCAAGGAGCTGCCGAGTGAATGGGCACAAACATATCTACGCTGCCACCAGGTCAAGAACAACCGTGGCCTGTATGGAAATCCTTAAATCGACTGCATGGGTAGGAAGATCTAAGGACAACCTGAGGAAATGGGGTTTCCCCATAAAAAACATGCTGTGTGAATGTGGAGAAGAACAAACCATCTCACATATGCTACAGTGCTCCTCTACATGCACAATGGAAGATTTTATGTTGGCAAGGGAGAATGCTGTCGAAGTGACCCAGTATTGGGCAAAAGATATCTAGTTTTAACCTTGCATTTTATTCTAAAAATATATCTTGATGTACAGTATGTATAAAATTATATTAATATAGGTGCGTCTGATACGAATAAAGAAAGAATAAACAGCAAAAAAGGTACCTCTCATGTAAACTTCAGAAGGGGCTATATGGCTTAAATAGGCATCCAAAGGCTGAAGCAGCAAGGCTTCACTCAAGGTGAGGCTGATCAGTGTTTGCATACTAAAGTGATGGAAATAGATCTGTGTTTTGGTGTATGTTGATTGTTTGCTGTGAAAGAAATCTGGACTGTAATGTTGTGTGCCACCTGAAAAAAGTAGAACTAAAGGAACTTGAAGATGTCAGTTGCTATCTAGGCATCCAAATTGATAGTTACCTTTTTTAGCCAAAAGAAATAGATTTTAGACCTAGGAGAGTCTCTAGAACTAAATGATGCCAACACAATAGCCATACCAGTGGAATCTGCCTTTCTTAAACCAAAAGAAAGTGAACTGTTGCCAAACAATAGCCTATATGGCAGTCTATAGGAAAGCTACTGTACCTGTCTACCACAATCAGGCCAGATATTGCTAATGCTGTAGGAATCTTAAGCAGAAATACCAGTGCACCCACAGAGACTGGACTGCAGTTAAGAGTAGGCAGATACTTGAAAGGTACCCCAGACTTCAAACTGAAGCTGCCAATTAATGACAGCCCAAAACTAGGGGGCTACACTGATGCAGATTGGGCTGGAGACAGCATAAATTAACAGAAATATATTTACTTCTGTATGGCATTGGGGCAATTAGTTGGGCAAAACCAAAGCAGACAACTTTTGCCCTATCCTCAACATGCTGAGTGTGTTTCAGCAACAGAAGCATGCAGAATGGTGATATGGCTTTGTCAGTGGGCATAGATGAAGCAAAACCAATTCAGATTCAAAAAGAAAACCAGAGCTCTATGAGATGGACACAGTCTGAAAAAAGTAGTGAATGCACAACATACATTGATATAAAACACCACTTTGTGTGTGACCTGCATGAGCTAGGACTTTTCAAGATGGATTACTGTCTGATGGAAGACAGTGAACATCAGATCCTGACCCTTACCAAGAGATTAATTCCAGAGTCTGTGAACAAAGATGAAACCTATGGACTCCTGCATACATTGTTAAGGGATATTGGAATGTGGGCACAATGCAACCTTCAGAACTCTGTGGGAGACCTTGTCTTCTCTCTATGGTACCAGTAGGAAATGTGAGTAACTTCCTTCTTCTCGCATGGTCCTTTTTCCTGACTAGCAAAGGATAAGCATTTGTCCTCAATGGCAGGCAACCATTCCTGAAGAGCACCAACCCATTGCTTCCACATGAAGAACAGCTAAACAAATATTTTATAGAAGCCTCTGAAATTTTAGAAAACTTGAGGAAACTGCAAATTATTTTTTATGAAACTTCAACTGCATCTGCATAGCAACAAACTGGATGGGTGATAGAATTAACCATAGGATAAGGAGTCTTCTGCTGATTGTTCTTATTACTACACACACTTTTTTTTTTACCAGTGAGCAGGGCACAGAACTCTATGGCGATTGCCCCACACAAAGAGATGGATTTTTGTTGAATTGTTAATTAATCTTTACTTTCGTAGTATTATATGTGGGAGGTAGTAGGCGTGAATCAAGCAAGCTGGATAGTAAGATTGGCTCTTTGTTGCCTCCAGGTGGAACTAGGTGTGTGCTTAAATGCTCAGTGTGGCCTGATGGGAGGGGTATTCTTTACTTACAGGTATCTCCCTATATTTGCAGGTCCAGTATCTGTGGTGTCAATTGTCCATGGTTCAACAATCCCCCCCCCCAAATTGCGTCCATTTCAAAGTCTCTTCAGGTGCATGGAACTAGTGGAACTATTATTTGGCTCTCAACTTGTTATGTTGTAAAAAAATTCTAAGATGTTTCAGAAACTGACTGATCACAAATGCTACTACTTGGCTATAACACTTGCATTGCACCAGTATCTAGATTTCAGAACCAACTTTCTTGGTTGGTTCTGCTAACAGAAGGGAATTTGTCATGTGTCTTAATATGCCAGGAATTTTTTTCCCCAAAAAATTAAATCATCGTATCTTGCATGGCATTTTCAAGATCAATGGCTTAGAAATATTGCAACTTGTCATTTAGAATTTTTTTTTACAGACTGAAATTTAGTTTGATGAATTTGTATTCTGGCAATATTGTATGTTACTTAGCAGTGATATATACAAAGCATTAAGAAGCTTAAGAAACCTTTGCTTCATGAAATATTTAAATGTTATTTTTTAGAAGAGGCTACAGAAAGAGCTGTTGGCTTTACAGAATGATCCACCACCAGGAATGACTTTGAATGAGAAGAGCGTACAGAATTCAATTACACAGTGAGTGTCTCTATTTTCATAATTTCTGTTCTAGCTGAAATTAAAAATGGCCATGACAGGTTTTTTGGTAATATATTTACAAAGTGTGAAGAATACAGTGTATCCTAAGATAGTCTTCTGCTTACAGAAGAAGTCAAACATGCATGAGTGGGAAGGGCTATTTTTACCAATCTCCTCTTCTCCAGGTTCCTGAAAACATCAAATATCTGCTCTTGCGCCCACCCCAAACCCTCAGGAAAATTTGGGAGGCTGCAGGGAGAAGGGGAAATTACTGAAAATCACTTCTCCCTCTTGCACAAATGTGCTTTTTCCATAGTGTAAGTGGATGAATACATGGTATGTCACTTATGCATTTGCATAATCTTTGTAAGTATGGTGTAGTATACTTACACCATAAGTGTAATATATAATTAGCATGGGATTTACACAATTAGCTGTTGAACCTGTTTTACTTACTCCATTAAGCTCTTGAGGAAAAAGAGAAACTTGCAGAAATTTAAATGAAAAAATTAAGAGCGTTTTGCTTTATCCTGTTTGTGAGCCACTTGGTTTTACAGCCTAATTAGGACAGACTATTTTTAAAGGAAGTTTTTTGTTCACCTTCCCAGATGAGGTGGTAATTTTTTTATAGAATTGAAAAGGTAAAAAAAAACTTTCAAGGACTCACTATATTATAGACTTTCCATCTAAAAGTGCAGTGAGGTTTTTTGGGTTCCTTTGAAGAGTTCTGTAGGCATAGATTTCAGTACCAGTGGAGGACCTGGGGGGCACTCCTGCTGCCCACCCTCCGCCACCAAATAGGAGTGGGAAGCCTGCTACTTCCCGGAGCAACAACTAAGGGCCACCCACCGAGAAGGGGCGGGTGGCCCTTTGTAGCTTTGTCACTCCAGGAAGCAGCTTCCACCACAGAAGCCACTTCTGACCATTGACCCACTGGTGGATACCTGAAACTGTGGATAATGGGGTCACCTTTTTAAAGATAGGGGAACATCAGTGGTTTTGCTGCAATGAGGTTAATAAAAAGAGGTTTGTTTAATGTTCCCCTATCTTTTTACTAGGCATCCCAGTATCTATTGTATCTGTAGATAACTGAAACCATGGATACCAAACCATGGTCACACCTGTACAGCCACAATTGACCTATTTGTGTACTTAAAAGTATTCAGAGTGATGGATAAATACTCATGTACTTCAAAATTCTGATTGAGCCAGTAAGACACTGCCCATATGAATACATTTTCAGACTGCTTTGAGATAGCTCTGCAGTTTTAAAAATGCTCCTTGGATTGTGTTTAATAAAGCCAGTGCAGGTGTTGACACACTAGAATAATGTGCTCCTACCTCCTTGTCCCAGAGCGCAATCCTAAACTGGAGTTAGGCCAGCATAAACTAAGCCAGCAAAGTTTGGCCAGCACAAGGGCGTATTTGGACTACTCTCTGAGTCAGGGAGGATGGCTCACATCAGTGTGCTGGCCCCTCTGAATCCAAGAGTGATCCAAACATATTTTACGGTGACCCCTGTGCTGGCCAAACTTTGCTGGTTTAGCTTATGCTGGCCCAACTCAGTTTAGGATTGTGCCCCCAGTCTGTACAAGTTGGAGCTCCCAATAATCATAGTTGGAAGGTACCCATAAGGTCATCTAGTCCAAGCAGGAAATCTTAGAGCATCTCCATCAGGTATTGAAGATCTCCTTTGAGGGAGAATCTACCACCTCCCATGGTAAAATGTTCCACTGCTCAACTGCCCTTACCATCAAGAAATGTTTCCTGATATCCAACCGGAATCTCTCTTGCAGGTTGTACCCATTTGACATATCGAATTAGTGAGCAAAACCTAGTATTAATGGATGGTGTGGGAGATGGCGAAGCAAGGAGTTATCTGACAAACCTGATGAGCATAGAACAAGAACATTAAAGGATAATTATCATTCTGATGACAGTTTAACTGGATTGTTTAAAAAAATAAAATACAGGCTCAGTGAGAGTAGGATCTGTTAGTGGAGACCTGACAGAATGATCGGGCAATGAAACTTAACGGATTGTCTTCCTTGGTCAGATGTTGCTGGAGTGGGGAATTCCTGTTTTTTTCTTTTGAAAAACTTAATGCAGACTGCTTATTAGAATGGGCAGTGCTCTGAATCTGTATGAAAGACTCCTTTTTTAAGATGTCTGGGCATAATTTAGTTGGCAGGAGATAATAAACTGAAGCCACAATTCAAAGATTCCTGTTTGAAATTCACCTCTAAAAAGTGCTCATTCTCTTCCCACAAACAGTAGACCATGCAATATTAAACTATATTTTGAAACTTCAAAGACTTACAAAAACAGTTCACAAACAAGCATCCTAGACATGTGGAGTTTGGTATGCTGTTCCCTTATTTGTAGTTTAATAGGCACAATTACTCATGTGCTTCTTACATGTAACCCTTTTTGTTTTCAAAGGTGGATTGTAGACATGGAAGGTGCTCCTGGAACATTATATGAAGGGGAAAAATTTCAACTGCTATTTAAATTCAGTAGTCGGTATCCATTTGACTCTCCTCAGGTAGCTTATGTTATCACCTGTTTAGCTGCAGTATTAAAACAGCTGAATGATAAAAGTTGAATATAGATTTATTATAGTTCATTTTTTGTTGTATTCAGTGCTCAAGATTTGTTTCCAGTATGTAATTTTGTTTCTATTAAACAGATTACTTGTTTCTGCTTATGTTGTTTGCATACCTTTTCATGACATAAGCTTGATTTGAAAGTCTTTAGCCTTTTAAAAGCATGCTGATATGAAGAAAGCAAGTGATGTTTCTTGTGGAATAAAATTTGTGATTTTGAAGGGCTTCTGCATTTGCAAGTGCTGTTTGATGTGCTGCTCGTCATTAAATCTGTAAATGGTGTTCATTCTATTGTGTTCTTCCAGAATGCAATTCCAGAAATTTTTTTTTGATGCATTCCTACAAGGTGCGCCAATCAACCAATGCAAGAAGTATTCTATGTATGATGTATTGAACTATTCACTGGGATTGTAGTGATTCAATAAAAGACAAATGTTCGATTTGTAGTACTCTTGATCCCAGGAGCTCAGGGCCGTTAAACATGTGAAAAGCACAAATATAAGTTCCTACCAAATGAATATAAGTGCCTGACAATTTGGTAGACACACTTGTAAAACTTGTAACTCATACCTCTTGGGTTATCAGGGGCTTTAACTGTGGCTGCTATAAAGGTGCTGAATTATATCTTATTGCACAGTTTTCTGATCATGCCTGCAAATTGTATATATTAGTCTTCCTAGTGCAAGAGGTGTACAGAATGGAGCTCCAAAACTCATTGTTAGTTTTGCCAAATGTGTTCTACAGGCATGCCCTGGCATCCGCTGGGGTTCAGTTGTGGACCACCCATGGATACTGGGGACACCTTTTTAAAGACAGAACATCAGTGGTTTTACTGCAACAAGGTTAAAAAAAAGATGGGTTTAATGTCCCTCTATCTTTTTTAATAGGCATCTCAGTATCCATGGTATCAGTGAATAACTGAAACCATGGATATAGAATCAGTGGGTACTGAGGCACATCTGTAGTTTTGTTTTGCATACTTCATGTCAGTGTAAGTGCATTACACTGTACCTTAGTATTTTCAGTTATCTTGAAGAGTGCAATACTAGCCACCAATTTGTGATTTATTTTGCATTCATTTTTTTCTTCTGCAATTGAACTGATTTTGTAATTGATTAGCCAGGGGAGGGGGGATTCTGTTGAGTCAGCAGCTGTGAGATGAAGAACTAGCTTTCACTAAATTTGTAAGATTTTCGAACTATGATATAGGAAGGATAAAATGAGATGGGAAAAGGACTAATGAATAGGAGGTATCCTCTCCTTCAGTCTTCATTTCTCCCCACTTTCTGTTGTATATGATATGCCTCATGGAAGCATCCTTGCCGATCAGCCGTAAGTAAAGGGAGTGTAGAAAATATGTTCTCCTTCCAAACTCTATTTTCAAATAAATTATGTAAATTTTAAAACTAACAGATCTTGTTTATTTGAGTTGAGACTAGTACTCATTTGGCATAACTCAGAATGAATTTAGGATTGCCGTTTAGTTAGGCTGAGTTGTCTGTGTTAACAGAGTAGAGTTATTGAGTTAGTTAAGGAATTATGTAATAATTGTTGGTATAACACAGGAAAACAAATTGAATGGTGTATACTTGAAATGTTTTATTAAATGTGTTAAAACAAACACTAATTGCAGTATTATCTTTTTTAGGTCATGTTTACTGGTGAAAATATTCCTGTTCATCCTCATGTATATAGCAATGGTCATATCTGTTTATCTATTCTGACAGAAGACTGGTCTCCAGCTCTTTCAGTGCAATCAGTTTGTCTTAGCATTATAAGCATGCTTTCTAGCTGCAAAGAAAAGGTATGACTTCAGAAATAGCCTTGACTAACACATAACTAAGCCCCTGTAGCCTTAAGGCTATTCATTAGGGCTCCCTTATTATGAGAAATGGATCAAGTTTTTTTGTAAATAAATACAACATTACTTGTAAATAAATAAAAATATTTCTTTCTACATCACTTTTTTCAAGTTTCATAAAGCTAGGTGGGTTTTGATAGCGTCAAAAAAGTGGCTCCTGGTGTTAAAATGTTTGGGAACCACAGGGCTGTGGAAAGGGTTTACAGAAAATAAGGGACTGTGTTTAAGCTGTAGCTAATTTGGGCCATGTATCTGCTTCCAGGCTTGTTTGGAGGTTGAGTGATTTGAGGTTTGAGGGGCAGTTGAAAACATTAAAAGCTTCAGAAACAAATTAACTCTGAATGACTTTGCAAGAGATCTCATAAATACCTACCCAAGGGGAGTATGCCTATCAGTGCTATTGTGTTTTGAAATGACTTTTTTTCCTTGACTGTTTAAAGCCTATGTTTTGTCATTGTAATATACTGACAATTTTATTTCCTGGGGGTTTTTTTATTGCAGAGACGACCACCAGATAATTCATTTTATGTAAGAACATGTAACAAGAATCCAAAGAAAACAAAATGGTGGTATCATGGTAAGTATTTACCTTGAATAATTTTTATGAGGGCTGAAAAAGACACATTTGCAAACCCTATGTGTAGATAAGATTTTGGATTTGAGGTTTTTAAAATATTGCATTTTTAAATGGATAAATAATAGAGTGCATTTAGACCTGCTTACAAATAATTGGGGTCAGATTTGCTAGCTCAGTATTGGAGAAAGTCCTGGGTGCAATCCTTACTTTTTCCTGTAGTGAACATCGTTACTGAAGACTTGCTTCTGAAATCCATTGTCACTGAATATATCAATCTGTTAGTGATCCAGTGATTTGGCTTGGTGTAAGCACCATGCATCATGCTCCTAAGGAGAAATACTGTATATACTCATGTATAAGCTGATCTCACGAATAAGTTCAGGGCATGTTTTAAGCCAAAAATAATGGAATTTGCTGTGACAGCCTATGACTCATGGATAAGTAAAAAGGTTGTTTGAAAGTCTTTGAATTAGATAACTTTGTCAGATTTTATCTTGAGGCCAGGTCCTGAAAAATGACCAGTATTTGTTCTGAAGCAGTTATTTTCCAAACATTGCCTCTAAAGGTGGTTATGGGAGTTGTAGGCTTTGTGAAGAGTACAGTACTTAGCAGCAGCCCCCACAAAGATTACAACGTTCATAAGCACCTTCATCTTCCTTCTTGTTTAGACAATAGCTCCAACAAAGGCAAAATATGTTTTTTTTCCTTCCCTACCCGCCACCACATGCCATGCTTCTCAGTGGTAGTTCTTTTGCATTATGCAGTTCTTTGGATCTTGGCTTTAGTTTTCTGTCTGATTCTGGTTCTAGTATAATACTTTCAGAGTATAGTTTTATTCTTGTTTATTGCAGTAATAATAATAATAATAATAATAATAATAATAGTACTTTTGTCTATTTGAATAAAACAGTGGCATGGTTTGAAATTGGACATTTTCTCCTGAATTTGTAGTTTGTCATAATTTTTTTCCTAGGAGCTTAATTGAACAAACAAGTCATATGTTATATAATGAGTATTTAGTAATATTTCTGCATTAAAGTCATTGTCAATTGTGGGATATCAGCGTATGTATGCTACATAATTTTTTTTGTTTTTTTTAAGATGACACTTGTTGATGCCACCGTTTTGTGATTCTCCTAACAGAAGATAGTCCTACTGATGAGAAAATGAGCACTTTTATCGTTCAGTCTTTGAACTTTAACCTTTGACTGGAAGTGACAAATAGGCAATGAAGACTACTTCCTTTTGACTGCATTTTTACTAGTGTGCGTGCTGGGCGCATGTTGATCGCTGGTTCAATCCATGCTACTGACATGCTTTTCTTAGTCATACAGGATTAATGCAGGTGTGGGGGAAATGTCAGAATTCCATTTTTTAAACTTTTGGAAGAATTCAGTGTCTTCATGTATTGTGCAATAATATGAATTTCTTGGCGGTTTTGGTGTATCCATTGCCGGCAAAAGATTGTATCAGGAAACTTATACCCCTGCCATAAGAAAAGTTAGATGCATGATAGGGCTTATGAAAAGTTCAAGTATACTGGAGTAATAAATAACTTATCTTTACTTTGAAAGCCACCTACTTGTTTAGATTTGGATTCTATGCACTGTGATCATAAAACTAGCAGCATGAGTTAAAACATGCTTAGCTGAAGAACTAAAGATCATTGCGTATTTACTGAACTGTCAATACTTTGACATAAAAGATTTTTTTCAAGTTATATTAGCAGAGAGATATGTACTCTGTTACCCCTATGATAAATTAGATACCTTTTGTGTATATATTATATTTCTGAAGCCGAGGTATGAGTAAAATGGAGTTGGAATGATTTAATCAAGGCAAACTTCATTCTGGAAATGGTAACAGATGGCAGTGATACAACTGAATTTGCGGCAGTCCGTGATTGGGCGTGTTAATATGTACACTAGAGCTGTTTTCCAAGTAGATTGCATACTGTTACTTCCTACTAGCCTTCAGCATGAGCCCTGTTGCCTACACAATATTTCATTTATTTATATGTTCTGAACATTTTTGTTTCAGTTCACGGTTTCTTTTTGTTGTATTGTGTGTCATGTTTGAATGTTACAAAACAATATTTTCACTGAAAAGCTGTCAGAAGATATTTTCTTGTAAATTATTTCTTTATCTTGTAAACATTATCCTGTCTTTTAATCCTGTACTATAAAGGAAGAAATACATTTTGGACAGAGACGAACTGTTTTGACAAAAAAAAGTGTGGATCTTTTTATTTAAGTTTAGACAAAAATATATTTTTCTTACCTATCTTGTCCCATACAGCCATAGCAATTTTTCCAGGTTTTTTCTTCAAAGATCTGACTACAATAGATTTACCTTTTTATATAGCAAAGCAATTGTTAAATAACAGTGAATTGTTCTTCACCTCTATGTAATTTTATGATATTGCATCTAGGCTGTCTTTTTAGGAAGCACTGATGTCTCTTTTATAAACTTACTACCTTTACACATATGCAACTTTCTATTTTGATGCTCTTTTTAATGTTGCCTTATTGTTGCACTAAAAAAAACATCAAACCTAGTAGTCAATAAATGAATGTCTGAATTGAGTAAGCTCTTACTTGATTTTTAAAGTAAGAACCAGATCAGCTAAGCTTAAAAAAAAACCTGCCGGGATTGGCTGAAGATATTCTAATGTTTTTTATTGCTGTATAATAACTTACAGATTTTATAGATATGTATATACTACTGTATCTTCTCTAATACTTAAAACAAATAAAATAGCTAAACTCAGGGGTGGGTACAAATCAGATGGAAGTAGAAGTGTTCTATACAGGCATTGAATTGCAAACTATCAATCTGGTAGGGCTGTTTTAAACAAGGATCTGTTACCTTTTCTATTTGAGGGAATCTTTATTGGCCTGTTAAAACTCGAAAGTTAAAAGAAGATATAAACTTGTGTATAGATGTTTGCAATCTTCCTTTACACAATGAAGAATATTGCTTTTCACTTTCTGTTCAAGCCAAAAAAAATACTGAGGGATTGGAATAAGTATTCCTCTTTATAATTTTTGCCTCTTACATCTTCATTTGTAAATTAAACCATAAAAATCCATTAAGAGATGTATGCAAAATTATAGTATGCATGGGCGGTAACCACTGAATATATAATCGGTATCCATATTTGCATAACTTTTCACTTGATGTATGTGTTTAAACTATGTATTTTCTTCGTTCAGCAGATTTCCATAATTGTGTCAACCTATTCTCTAATCCACAGTGAAGGGACACCTCATATGTCTGAAAGAATGGATTCATTTGTCCATTTGAAAGACTCATGTAATTGTTCCAATACTATGGATTATAACAGTGTAATGTTAAAGGATATTTATGTACATTCTAAAAAAACCATGCATTAGTGTTGCACATTTTGATTCACCTATATGAACACCACAATATGGATTAAATAGAAATTACTAAGCAAATATTCAAGTATCTGAGCTTCTTTATGCTGCTGCTTTGTTCTGTAAAAACAGAAAACTCACCTATCTACCTGTCCCCTATGATAACGCTGTGTAAAAATGTATCTTTAAAGCAGGCCAGAATGATTCCTAAATCCTGGAGTTCACACTTTATATTAATAAAGCTGTGTTTTGGTGGGCAAAATTGTTCTCCTGCATGGTTTCTGCAGATGCATGAGTGAACTTTTGCATCTGAGCAGAACAGCTCTCTCAGCCTTTAGAACTGACAATTGTACCACTCCCCTTCTCTTATGGGGAGGTTTGCATGTGTACAGTGCGTGTCATCTTGAATAATTAAGGAAAGCTTAATGTGTGTAAGTGCAAACTATTTGTGAGAGGTATTTTTAATACCACAATGAGAACATGCGCCTTTATGTGGTTGGAATCTCATGCTTATTTAGGAAACTGCTGCTGGACAGAGAAGACATGAATTCACTTTAATAGGGGCTATCTCATGACTTCTTGCCAATCATGTGCCGAATGCTGTGTGGGAGGAATTTATTTTCAGCAGCAAAAACTCTTACAAAGACACAAACACTAAAACAGTAGTAAATTACAGTGTGCAGCAAAATCTTGCAGTTCAAAAGACAAATAAGGAAGAGCATTTGATTTTCAGTTATACATAATCAGATTATAAAATTTCATTACATTCCTCTTGGGAAGGACAAAATCATTGATACTTTCTGTGTATAGGACATTTTGACTTAGTTTGAGGTGTAATCTGAGATTTCATATAGCAAGCTTGAAGCTTTCCTGGTTCTCAGTAAAATACTTTTTAAAACTGTCAGTTATGTCTAGGTGCAAATTACATGGATCACATTAATGTGCATAAGCAAATTAGAACAATAATTACAGTATTTATATATTATCTTTTTTCATAGACTCAAGGCAATTTACATAGGCTGGCTGACCACAAACTCCATTTTTCAAATGGGGTTTTTGCAAGTATTCTATGGTATAAGTCATAGAAACCTCCATTTCTCCAGGTGTTTCCTTTCTTAGTGCAATCGTCCTGGCTACACAGCTCCCAGCTTTCCAAGCATCATAGGGAGCTACAAATAACTTCCAAGGCTGGTTCTCAAGATGTTATCCATTCTCCTCCATATTCACACATCACACTACATTCCTTTACCCTTGCCAGCAGCTTTCAGTCACTCATCCAGGGTGAAATCTGATTCTGCTTTGCTTTTCAGGCAAGACCTCAATTCCCAGACCATACCTTCTACCCACAACACTTTAGAATTACCTGTTGTAGCTTCCTCTGTTCCAATGATGTTGTCAAAACTGGGCAGTTAGGTATAACTGCAAAGCCCTTTCTTTTACAAAAATAAGGACTTGGATCCAAAGAACCACAGATGAAAGGCACAGGTATTAGTACTATTCTACAAGTTCTTGCATGAGCCTTTTCATTGTCTAGTGCTAAAATGTAAGGAGGCCAGGTTGGATCACAGTATGTGAAATGTGATGCATAAGAGAAAAAGTACATATAGCTCTAATGGGCTGTTAAAAGGTCTGGAAAAGATAAACAGAAAAATTGGCGTTACTTTTATTATTTATTAAAAGAATTGGGGTTACTTTTATTATACCATATTCTTGTTCCAATTTGAAAAGGTTTTCTAGGCACCTTTAGGTTCAAGGCAATGCTACCAATATAACAAACCTCAATTATAGATATGAACACAAAACAAGGTTATTAGTATATAGCCTCAGTTCTTAAAAGAAGTCTGTGAAAATTTGAGATTCTGTGAATAGGACACATTTATTTGGATTTCTCTGTAAACTGTTTGAACTTTTTTGTTAAAAAGTATTTAAATATTAGTTCTTTAATAGTCCTTTCCATGCAATGCCCTTGCAGACAATCACTGTTATATGACTAATGTATATCCTACACATATATTTAAGGCAGGTTGCTCATCAAATGTTGAGATACATGCTTCTTCCCATCTTACAAAAAAAGCATTTGACTAGTTGTAAGAGATGCTGGGGAACATGTGGCATTTTGACGGATCTGATAAAAAAGACTAGTGAGAGTGATTGTGGGCGTACTCTATTAACCTGGAGCCCATTTCATCTCTTGATAGTAGGTCTGGGTCATAGGTATATTCCTTGGCAGTATTTCTTACTTGTTACGCTGAGGCCAACAACAAACTTCTGTGAGTACTGTAATGCTGTGTGGTTGACTCAAATACAGAGAGGGCCAATTTGCAGTCTGGTGGTTTATTGAAAGTGAAAACAGACTTGTGTTAATTTTTCCCCAATGGGCGGTTCTATTTTTGTGATACTGTCATGTAGTATGTTCCTTACCCTTCCTTGTCACTTCAGAGAGCAAGGTTGGGGAAAGTAGTTCGGTAATCATAACTACCAGTTAAAAGAAAAAAGGGAAGACCATGACTGGGAATATAGCTGAAAACCATGTCTGCCATAAATAGGGAATATTGTTCAAAATCAGCAGAATTGTATGACTTCTGGTAGGACGATTTGATTTTTCTTGTTAGCCTTCAATTTATACAACTGTGTATCTATATACATATATAAAAAAGGTGTGTGTGTGTTCCGCATAGGCTCCGCAACGCCTGGACTGATCGACATGAAACTTGGCATGCATGATGCATGTGCCTTGTGGCCTGGCAACAAACACTGTGGGGGGTCAGGGCCCCCCAGCGCCCCCAAGGGTGGGGGTACGCGGGGGCCCCCACGTGAAGACAGCCGAAAACGGCCGAAATCGGCGTCGAGTCCATACTTTCCAGGGTTGCCGAGACGAGCAGCGATGCTCCTGACGCTGTCGAAGTCCGGGTTTGGCCCCCCCTTGGTGTGGGGTGCGAGACACAATGTCCACCATGCGCTGTTGGAACGCCTGGGGCGACGTGCACCAAACGCAGCACGCGCGTGCCTTGCGGCCTGGTGACAAACACTGCGGGGGGGGCAGCACCCCCCAGCACCCCCGGGAGTGGGGGTACGCAGGGGGCCTGCATAAATCGGTCGAAAACAGCCGTAATCGGCATTGAATCTGTAGTTTCTGGGGTCGCCGAGGCGAGCGGCAATGCTCCTGATGCTGTGGGAGTCCGGGTTCGGCCCCTCCCTTGGTGTGGGGGGCAGGAAGGAGTGCAAAACAAGACATCCGCCATGCCCTGCTGTGACACCTGGAGCGATTGGCGCCGAACCCAGCATGCACGTGCCTTGCGGCCTGGCAACAAACACTGTGGGTGTCAGGCCCCCCAGCGCCCCCAGGGGTGGGGATGCACAGGGGGCCCCACGTGAAAACGGTCAAAATCGGCGTCGAATCTGTCGTTTCCGCGGTCACCGAGGTGAGCAGTGACACTCCCGACGCAGTTGGAGTCCGGGTTCGGCCCCCATTGGCGTGGGGGGCGAGAAGGGGTGCAAAACTCAAACTCTGGAAGATCATTTTGTTACCCGGGCAACGCTGGGTAACAAAAAGCTAGTCCTAAATAAAGCATGGAACCTTGGTGCTGGGCCATTTTTAGTGGCTCACATCCTAGGAACACAGCTGGAGAGTGTGTGGTTAAGTTCAGCAGCACCAGGCACAAAAACCTTGTTATGGATGGAATGCCTCACACAAAAAAGTGAGGGGGGGAACCCCGGGAGGTTAGCAATGCCTCGCCTTGTAGTAGATAAGGCAATTTTAGTAGTGACCTCTTTATAGTAACAATGAAGAAACGAGACAGACCAACCCTTACAATCATCAAATTCGTATTCGTAATGGCCACCGTTGTCACCTGTCAGGGATCAGTTATGAGCCTGTTCCCCACAGCAGTAGGCTTTGGCATATTGCTAATGGTGGGTAGTAACTAATATTTAGGGGTGCTGCTGCTTTATCCTTTCATGTTGACCTTCCTTCAGGTTCCCTGGGCAACAGGGCACTATTGCAAAGGTAGGATTTAATGCGCTACATTTTATTTTTTATTTTGAAGAATGTATATCCTGCCTTTCCCTTGCTGAAGCAAATGCCCAAGGCGGCTTACATGGGCAGGCTAGTCTCAACCACCATTTTTCAATGGGGTTTTTTTTTACAGATATACAGTATTCTGCAATTCCCCGAACCCTCAGACCCAGATGTAGCCTTCACAGTGTGGTTCTCTCCTCTGGCTGTGTGACATGGAGCTTCAGCAGGTGATTGTAAGTCCAGCATGGACAAGTCCTCTAGGTCATACTGCATTCTTTTCCTGCCTGCCCTTCTCATAACATTCCTGTACTGGCTCATCAGCTCCACAGTGACCCCATTCTGCCACAACAGGTACTGCAGCTTGTCCCAGCCTGACGTTCTCTCTCCCATCCAAAAATAGACCACAGATTCTCCTGCTTAGCTTCAGGCAGTACCAGCACTTCAACCATCAGTCCACACCTCCTACCCATTAGCAAAGACTCAGCCTGCCATGAGTGTGGGCCACACAACGAAATTGCTTACTGTTTTTTTAAAAAAAGATAAACCATGATAAATGGTGGTGGCGGTGGCAGCAAAGACATAAAAGTATACTGCAGACAATCCAAATAGCTTCCTGAAACAGGTAGTCAGTGGAAGTCACCATAAGAGCATAAGAAGAGCCCTGCTGGATCAGGCCAAAGGCCCATCTAGTCCAGCTTCCTGTATCTCACAGTGGCCCACCAGGTGCCTCAGGGAGCACATGAGGCAACAAGATGCTTGCATCCTGTTGCCACCCCCTTGCACCTGGCATTCTGAAGTAGCTTACTGCTAATGTAAGGAGGATGCACAACCCATCATGGCCTATAGTCCATGATGGACTTTTCCTCCAGAAATCTGTCCAATTCCTTTTTAAAGGCATCTAAGCCAGATGCCATCACCACCTCCTGGAGCAAGGAGTTCCACAGATTAATTACCCGCTGGGTGAAAAAGTATCTCCTTTTATCTGTTCTAACTCTCCCAACACTCAATTTTAGTGGATGTCTTCTGGTTCTGGAAAACAAAGGAAAAGCCCTGATAGATAAGGACAAAGGCCCATCTAGTTCTGCTTATGCAGAGGCCCCACCAGATGCCTCAGGGACACACAAGGCAACAGGATGCCTGAGGTTGCATATATCCATCATGGCTTGTAACCTGTGATGGATTTTTTTCCTCCAGAAATCTGTCCAATCCCTTTTAAAGGCATATAGTCCAGGTGCCATCACTGCAGCCTGTGGCATGGAGTTCCACAGATTAATTGCAGGCCAGGTAAAGAAATTATTTTCATCATTTCATCATTTCATTTTCAAGGCTGAAATCCCCTTATTTTGACTGAAAGGCCCCTTATTTTATAGCATGACTGAAAGGCCCCTTATTTTATAGCATAATTGCAGGGGTCTGTACCTGTTTCCTTCTGACATCTTTGTTCTAGATAAATGCCACACTGTATGAGAGACAATGGACTTGTGCCTTTTTATGACATTTTAACTTGTTGTCTAGCCCCCAGTCTGAGGTCTTATTGCCATTTTTGCTCCAAGTATTATACCGCTGGATGTCCGTTGGGGCTGCCTGTTGCTTAGCCAGTTGTCTGCCTAACACATTTTAGGATTCAGTATTGCTGTCCTAGACTGTGCACCTTCATTTTGGGGCAAGCAACGGAGGTAGCACGTAGGCCTGCACACTGAGTACGTGTTAGGAGAGTAAAGCTGGGTGCCCGCCTTGCGCGGAGCCAGACTCTCCCAGGCCAAAATATAACTGGGGGAGGGGGAAAGGAAAGAAACACCAAAACACCGCAGGGCCTTTTCTTGTGCGCTGATCCATTTCGGGATGTCTGAAGCGGAGCGCAAAGCCCCGTCCATGGCCACGCGCAGCAATTTCCTTGTCCCCTAAGCCACACTTGGGCTCTTGCTACCGCTCAACACACTCCATCCTGGGGCCCACAAACGCAGCCCAGCAGTGATGCTCTTCGATTACGCGGCAAGCCGGGGCTGTGCCTGGAGCTGCCGCTGGGAGGCGCAGGAGAGCCGCCGTGGCTCGGGAGGCGAAAGGGAAGGGGATGCGGACGGGGCCATTTGTGCTGCCAGGAGAGGGGGGGAGCGATGGTGCCGCTTTCGCACGGGAAGGCCTCTCCCGAGGAAGGCTGGTAGCGGGATGGGCCGGGGAGGCCTAGGTTGCGGCCCTGGCGCGGGGGCCTAAGCGCGGGCCGTGGCGGCTGCGGGCCTGGTGTCGCGCCCGGCCGGCGGGGGGTGGCGAAGCGGTTGGTTGGGGCCGGCGGCGGCCGAGGCGCGGCGGGGTCAGTTCTCTTTAGTGTTTGCCGATGTTGGAGGCGTCTCCAAAGTGTCCCTGGGAACCAGGTAACTGAGGCCGCGGGGGGCGGCCGGAAGGGCCCCGCTGGGACACCGGGAGGGTCTGGGCGAGGCCAGCAGGTGGCGGCGGCGGCGGTGCCAGGTTGGGGAGAAGCGGGAGATGCTGGAGCCGCCGCCGCCGGCATGGAAGAGCGAGCGAGGACCCGCCTCCTTCACCTTCCTTCCTCCTTCCATCTCCGTCCCGGCGGCAGCAGCAGCAGCAGCAGCTCCCAGGACCGAAGGGGACTGGAGAGGGGCGGAAGCTGCCGCCCGGTCCCAACCGCAAGAGAGCGAGTGGCTGCGCCTCCTGCCTGCCCCGCGAGGGGGAAGGGATCGGGTGGGGTGGGGAGCGAGTCGGCTTCCTGGAGGTGAGGCTGGTGCCCACCTGGGCTGGGCGCTGCTCTTGAGAGCAGACTCCCCGAAAGCGGCCGGCTTTGCAAGCACAACGCCGCCCTGCCCTGCCGAATTGCCGTGGCTTGGCCATCGCTTGGGATTCACCATTCGTGCCCTCGCTCACAGTGCAGTCCTGTGTGTGTCTACTCAGAAGTAAGCCCCGTGGTGTTCAGTAGCGCTTGCTCCCAGAAAGGCATGCATCGGATTGCCGCCTCAAGCAACGAACGAGTCTACCGGGCTCTTGAGTTGCATTTTTAGGCTTTTGAACTCCGATTAGTGGGATCCATCCCCAGCCTCGTTGCGTTGCAGTACATCAGCATGTCCCATCCCTCGTTCGGTGTTTCCTTCATGTTTGCCCCGGAGGGGTGTGACGCTCGGTTTTGGCTTAGACGTTGCAACACCCATTGAAAGCCTTATTGATCAAAAGACCTTTCCACTGCTTCACTCCCAAGTCAAAGGGTTCAATATGAACATCCTGATTCTAAACGCTAAAAAGTTTGAGAACTACTGTCCTAGAACACCAAGATTATCATTTTAATGATGCAGAACACTGTTTTTCTTCCATGACCTTTAAAGCCATCAATGGCTTGGGGCCAGAGTATGTAAATAAAAGGGCCACCTTTTCCTGTATGTACCTCTCCCTACACACTTGAGAACCTGCTTCAGGTGCTCAAGTTTTCAGAAGTTCAGCAAACGTGCACGATAAGCAGGGCCTTCTTACTAGTGGCATTGGCCCTTTAGGATGCCCTCCTCCTTATCAGCCTGGCAGGCACAAACATTGGTACCTTGCAAAAACATGGTTCTTATAGAAGGCTTTTGGTGGTGACTGACACCTGGGCTCTTATCTTGCCTGATATTTTTTGTTTTGTTACAGATTTGTTACAGATTGTTACACAATCAAAGTTTCTCTTTGATTGTGCTTTGATTTATCTTATTGTAATCCTTGTTGGAATCCATCCTGGTTCCCATTGAAAGGTGTTATACAACCATTCAAAATAAAAAAAATGTCTAGCTATAGCCATATTTTACTGCATTATGTCTTGGGCTGTTTAATAACGATACTTAGCATTTTATGCAATGTTCTTTGTAGTGTTGATCCTATGCATGTCTGATCAGAAGTAAGTTCCACTGTGTTGCTTATGAAACTGCCTTATACTGGCTTGGACCAGATTCATTTAAATCAGATTGTCTACATGGACGGCACCTCTCCATAGTTTCAGACATGTGCCTTTTCCATACCTGGAGACACCAGGGATTGAACCAGAGACTTCTGCAAATCAGGCAGGTTCTCTACCACTGAGCCATTCGTCTCTAATGGCTCTTACTCCCTAGTAATTGTTTTTAGGATTGCAGTGAGTTTTGTAAGGCACATTATGTGCTTTCGTTCAGAAATTCTAACAATCCCAAAAAGTAGGCCACTATTATGATTGCAGATGTGAGAGGTAGACCTGACTCCCAAATGTACTGGTTCCCCTAAGACATGCTAGTGAGTTCATGGCTGCGGTTGGAATTGGACCAAGAATTTTCTACTTCAGTAAACTATTCTACCTGAGATGTTATCCTGGGTAGTCAACAATAGTAATTCAGATGCTGAGAAGTGCATCAAGAATGGCTTTTCCTGGACCAAATGTAAGTATTGGGGATAGAGAATGTCTTTCCTGCTTAGTCGAAGACTTGTGCTTACATTTTAGCAAAAGTCAATTCAGAAAAGTTAGCCATCATGGTTATGTTGGTACTCGAGACTTAGCACTTTAATGACTACAGTTTTCAAACGTTTAATACCATTAAGAAAATGAGAGGAATCCATGCTGACAATTTAATTGGAAGTCGTGTGTAGGTGATATCTGTAAGTAGAGGTGTTTTAAAACTGTTTTAAAACAGTTTTACCTTACTCAGAAGTTCAGAATGGGTACCTTACTACCCATTGTGTTCAGGAAGACTTAGGCTGTAAATCTATCTAGCTCATCGGAAACAAACATTTCTATCTATAAAATACTCTAACTATGCAATCCTAAAGTATATGGTATTGTTTCAATGGGGTTTACTAACAGGAAATAGTGTACAGGATTGCAGCCTAACTCAGTTCTTGGCATATAAGTGCAATGGCTCTGCACAAGTAACACCAGCAGAGAAAGAACACCAGGCCATATTGCGAAAAACTAAACAAGCAACTATAACTCAGAATAATCCCTGAGCCAAGAGCAATGATATGGTTAAATTGCACTGGTTTGACTGATGCATGACCTCATTGTACCCAGTTGCATTTGTTCTCCCCACTGTGTGTTGTTTTTATATAGCTGGAGGAACATCTACCATGAGACAAGAGACTTGAGCTGCAGCCCCAACCATAAGGTTTACTGCTGCATATGATAGGATAGGACCACTGAAGTTGCAGCTTACAGAAACATAGTCAAAAGTTACTCATTGAGCACTATGCTGCATGTGGTCTGTGATGCCTCCTTTTGATCAAGGGACACAGTATTTTTGCTACCAGAATCTAGATTTGAAATGTCTTTTTATACTGCACAGTTGTAAATTAATTGCATGTGTGCACGCTGCTACATGATCTGTTATTATGAGTACTCTCAAGCCAATGACTTCTGCATTCTGTACAGAAGTTGTACTAACAGAAGCTTGTGCTATGTTCATTTTTCAATGGTATTAGTTATTTAAGTTCAGGTATGTGCTGCATAACAACATTAAATAATGGATTGCGTATAAGATTATAGGGCAGCCCCATAAAATTATAAAGGAGGCTTGTACAGGTTTGTAGCCTAGGAGCAATAGGCTATGCCAGATTGCCTCCCTAGATGGCACTGTGTACTAAATGTTCGCACAACAACAAATGACCTAACCAGGAGTTCTGTAGAACTTATCCCATCGTCAAATAACACATACCTGTATTAGCAAAGAACAGCAGAGTCTTGTAGCACCTTAAAGACTAACAAATCCATTGTAGCATAAGTTTTCATGGGCTATAGCCCACTTCATCAGATGCGTGATGTACGTACTGGGTGTGTAAGTATTGGCCATTTTCAAAAAGGCAATCATCAAAGAAAGACCAGCAAATTGATATTTGTTACAGTTAAGGGCCTTTAGCCCTTATTGCAGATACTCTGCACTGGAACAGAATGGAGCTTGGCCTTCACTGTTGGTTGCCTAGGCACATGAGTTTTAGGTACCTGATTGAACTGAGATGCTGTTGTCTTGCAGCCGTAGGCTTTTATCTTGAAATACTACATAGCCATACCAGTGTAGCATTTTTTGAAAGTGGTTAAACTCTCTCTTTGTTTTTACCAAAACTCATTTGTATGTCTGTGGTATGCAGAAAGTGATGGTGATGTCTTTTGCTTGAGGAGCAGCGCCCTGGGCAAGCTTTGCCTGTTACTGCTGAGGTAGTACACTTTAAACCAGGGGCGTAGCTAATGAAACTGTAGCCTGGTGCAGAGAGCAAAATGATGCCCCGGAATGACATCACAACATGAAGTGATGTCACTGTTGTATTTTTGTTTTCTTGGGTTTTCTGCCCATAACTTTTAATTGAATTAAGGTGTTACACTCCAGTTTGTTTCATTGCATTCTGCATGAAATTCTGCATTGAATGATGTTATAACATGACAATATTGTTCCTACAAATCATGATTTTAACAAACTGCAATTTTTCCATGACAGTTCTATTTTCATTTTCTGGGGGTTTTTTTGGCCATAATATTTGATAAAAGATATTACACTCTGGTTTGTTTCATTGCACTCTGCATTAAATTACCTTTCCAATGATATATAACATAATTGTATGATTCGTAATTACCAAGGTTTTCACAATTTTGGCCACTAGTGTCAAGCTCAGCTTATTGCCTCCCTAAAACTTGTTGCTCCGTGCAATTACACCCCCCTGCACCACTGTAGCTATGCCCCTGCTTTAAACATGCTTTCAAGAAATCATCACCGTATGTGGGGGATACGTGCTTCGTTCACTGGTTTCCAAAGAGTTTACTTGAGAGACTAGTTATTAAACTTACATTTTCCCCCCATGAAAGCCAGCCATTAGTTAAGGTCTTACACATTAGATATATAATTTTAAGGCAAGTAGATCAAGGGGACTTATCTCTTGAATAAACATGGTTAGAATTTTGCTGTATATATGATACTTAATGTACAGTACTCACAAGCATCTCCTATATGACATAAAGGTTTTTATACAGTGCTGAGTCGTATGTTCACTCTTGTGACCTCAGTTGAAAGTGTGTGCCCTACACGTACCCCTTAGAAGCACAGGGAGACATAGAAAGGGAAGAGTGAACTTGTAGAAAGGATGCATTTGCATCTGTACTTTCCAGCAGTACCATCAACAGTAAAGAACTCCTGTATTGTTTGCACTGTTGGCACAAGGGAGAGTATACTGAGCTGGAGATGGCAGTACTGTGTACTGCATAGTCAACTACAGGAATGACTTATTTTGCTGCCGGACTGAACTGCTGCTGTTTGAAAGACTGCAGCTTAGAGGTGAGAATATGACTTGTTGTGCTGGAGCAGTCTGCAGAATCATCTGATCAAACGTTCTGTTTCTAAGAGTGGTCAGACTTGACTGCAGGGGGTGGAGGACCTGCCATGAGGCTCTCTCAGAAAGAGGTCCAGATTTGTAAACAAGAAAATAATACAAAGCATTTTATCAAAACAAGTCTTGAAGGCTAAGAGAAAAAGAGAGGTGAATTTTGCCAGCTTCCGTTTTTCCTTCTTTATTTTTCTTATTTTTATTCCAAAATAAAACTAAAGCATAGCATTAGGCCTGCAATTTAAAAAAAATCACCCCTTTCTTCCAAGTTCTTATTATGTGCCAACTTACTCAAATCACGATATGCCAAACCTGACACACACATTCCACATGTGTCGCGCTTGATTTTCTTTCCAATGTTTTTGCAATTCCGAGTCATGTTGTTAGCAATTTTGCTAGTAGACATCTATAGTTCTTCTAAATGCAATCTTTGCTGTAACCCAAGAGCAGTCCTAAATATAGAAAAGGTATCATCTGCCCGGTATTTTCTTGCATAGTCCTTACAGTATGTTTTCCAAATGCCTGATCTTAAGAATTCCATCACATGTAAAGATACATTCTATCCATTTTAGCACATTTCCAACAGAACCTGTTAGCATTATCATATATCTGCCTAGGGCTGCAATCCTAAACCTGCTTACTAGGGAGTAAGAGCAGCTGAACACAGTGAGACCTATTTCTGGGTAGATGTACCATATGATTGCATTGTAGCATTGCAATCTTGTACGTACTTCCACGGGAGTAAGCTCCATGGAACATAATGGGACGTGTGAGTAGACGTGCATAGGGATTATGATGGAAGTCTCCCTAGAGACTTACTTTACTCACAAGTAAGATTTGCAGCCCAATTCTAAGCAAATGGCTACCACTGCATCCGATGGGATCTGCCGCTTGGGGAAGGAGAAATTTGTCCCCAGAGAGAGCAGCGGGTGCAGCAATGGGATTCCTTGTGTTTCCACCAGCTATTTTGCCAGTGGATACTCGAGCAGCCCCTTGTCAGGTTGCTCAGCCCAATACAGTGGTAGAAGTCACAGCAGGCCTCCTCCCCTGCCCCTCCCCCTTCCCGCCTCCCTCTGCCCCAATGGGCTTTACTGCTGGACGGTGCTGCTGAAGCTGCATCTGCCTGTACTGCTCTTGCTGGGGGTGCAGTGCCGATTGGGGCAGTGCCAGCATGGGTGGTGCCTACTCTCTCTGTACTGTAAATGTGTTTTATGGCACGTTTCCGACACCCAGCGCTGGCGGTACTTCCCATAGGATGGGCTGTACTTACTCACTGGAAAGAAACACCTCTATCAGTATGACCTATTGAGCTACCGTTGTCAAAATGCTACCGGAGAGCACCTTGCAAAAGGTGCCTCTACCCAATTCGACTGCGTCACTCTCCGCTTGCTGCCCTCCTGCCACGACCCATGCCATTCTATAGTGTGCCCTGAGTTTTAGGGGGGACTTCTCGGGGGACGTGGGGCATTGCAGTGGGGTAGCAGGGGCAAGAAAGTTTCTTTGCATGAGCACTGAACTTCTCTGGAACTAATCCATTAAAAATGAACATTATGTAGTTGTTCATTTGGATTGTTAAGTCATCTTTTTTCTAAAGGCTTAAGACAACAATTTATCATTTGAATATTGTGCAATTTATATATTTAGAAACACACCTATCATTAAGCAACCCATTAAAAGAACCTTCTATCAGACTTGTTGAGGAAGGAAGTACTGATCTTGGAGAGCAGCCACCCAAAGGGGTCCTCATACGTGTTCTCATTATTGCCACAAGGAAGACACAATCAGGGATCCATTCACATAAAGTATCATATAAAGTATCAGAACTGAATGTAGGGATGGCCTACCCAGTAGAGGTACACAAGATGAAGAAAATTTGACATAATTTCTTCGGACAGAACTACTAGTTTGCTGATCCTGTGTGGCTTGGCATTTGAGATGGAAGGATAGGCATTATTCTACTAATAATGTATTGGTGTTTCCCCTCCTCCATTCAGTAAAAAGCAATGGCACAAGCAACGATGCAGACCACAACAAACCACTCTGGACCTGCCCTGTCCCCAGCAGTGCTCCCCGCATCGGTCACAGCAACAACTTCGGCTGGGCTTCAGCCCTCAGTGAATGGACCCATTCCAGAATCAGCTGTCGACTATACTCCTGCTGCAACTGGCCTAGTGGATTCTATGCCTTCTAGCAACTCACAAGGTAAGGAATCCTATTTTCCTGGTATCTGCTTTAATAATAATAATAATAATAATAATAATAATAATAATACATTTATTTATATACCGCCTTTCTTAGGGTCACTAGATTTCTCTAATGATTACAACTCAAGGCGGTTTACATAGGCAGACTTTCTCACAAACCCGAAGGTTTTTACAATTTACAGAATGTTCTGTCTTCCAAGAACAACACTCCTACAGATCTTACTTTCTGGATTTCGCCTTCTTTCTTTAGCCACCCGTCTGTCGTCTGCTGGCTGATGAGGCTTCCCTGCTGCCACCAGAGATGCAGCTGATTTCAGCACACTCCTCCTCCCACGAGGCAGCTGAAACTCAGCTTTTAATCAGCCGCAGTTTCCAAGGTCTGCTGCTCGCAGAGACTTCTGGCAGTCCCGAGCTCACGACCTTGAGATCTTCAGGTGTTATCTTCGGGCAAACGGAGGCATTAACCCTCTCGGCTAAATCTTCTGCCCTCATAGCATTTAGGGCTATGACATCGCTTCCAGTTGGCCCTGATATGTGCTGTTGTAAAAAGTGGGTCTCATTCTAAAAATTTGGGAACCACTGGTTTAAAACAAATGCATAAAAATATAACTAAAAATATTTCCGATTAACTATACCAGGTAACTATTAGGACCTAATCCTCCCTAGGCATGTAAGATCCAGGCCACTGGTTTGGTAGGTGCTCTGTTCTGGCTGCTGCCATCAGCGCTAAGCTCTGGATAGGCAACACTGCTGTGCAACACAACCAAGCTGTGTATGGGCAACACGGGCCAGCAGAATCTCTGTTGCTGTCAGTAAGTCAGTGCAGGGAGCAGATCAGTGTGGAAAGCAGGCCAAGGTGGGATTTAAAGGGGGCGGATCCTATCCCTCCTTCTGGGCATGGACTTAATCCATGAGTCTCCTCAGACGTACACCAGCTAAAGAGCTGGTATAGGTCTGAAGAGACTGATTGGGGACCAGGCGACTTACAGGAAGGTAAATGAAGTCCTCCATACTGGGGGTAGGCAACATGGGGCTCATAAGCTACGGAGAGCCTGTGGGGTGGCTACTGATAGCTCGCTGCCCTTTTTGGCTCAAAGCAGCAGAAGCTGCTGCTGCCACCAAGCAACTAGAAAGGACAGGGTGAGAGCACAGAGACAGACAGCCCCACCTTTTTCAGCTGCCACCCTGGAGCCTGCGAGCTGTGGCCAGGCGGGGTGGCAGGAAAAGCAGCTTCTTCATGTGGGTGGGGGACTTTCTTAGAAGTTGTCCTGTCCTCCGAAGCATGACTTGTGACCTGCCCTGTTCCTTGATCTGGAGATTTTTTTTCCTGCAGTCAAATATTTGGGGAGGAGGAGAGAGAAACCAGGACTGTGAGGGCTGTATTTATTAATGATCTCTCTCTCTCTCTCTCTCTCTCTCTCTCTCTCTCAGGATCCCCTGCTCTGGCAATTTGTTTTCTACAGTTAAATATTGGGGAGGGGGTGGAATCACAGTAGCTCCTTCCCAGTTAGTCATTTTGTTAAGTAGCTCATGTATATCCCAATGGTTGCCTACCCCTGCTCTATGCTTAACTCTCCTGGGCTGTCTGGCCTTCTGCCCGCCCATCGCATGCACTGCGTGATCCATCAGCAGTGCTGCACATTCTAGAATGGCAGGGATAAGATTGGGCTGTTACAATGCTAGGTTATGTTCCTTGACTGTGTAGCGTAAGGCACATACTGTCTCTAAGGCAGCAACTGTGAAGGACTATGGCCTTGATATTAACATCAGCTCCTTGGCTTGTGACATTCTAGTTTCTGTTCTGTAAATGTTACTACTGTATTTATGCCAAGAATAATAGGTTTCTTAAATGCTTGTCCTTTTGTTTTGTAAATGTACAGTTCCTTTCCAAGAAAACATGGCAAACCCCAAAGAGAAAACTCCAATGTGTTTGGTAAATGAGTTAGCCCGTTTTAATAGAATGCAACCTCTGTATAAACTTCTGAATGAACGAGGACCTGCTCACGCCAAGGTAACAATGAACACCATGAACAGGGTGTTTGTCATTTCTGAACATTTGCAGATTATTCTGGAGAGTTTTCTCATATCCTTCAAAAATATCACCTTTGAGATGACCCAAAGTGGAAGATGCCCACCTTTTTTAACTTGTAATATATAACCCACTTTGAGAGGGTAGAAAAGCAGGATGTACATTTTTCAGACATCAGTATGTTTTGTAGAAATATCTGAAATGTAGTAGTCTTGGGGCCCAATCCCGTCAGGCATAACGTGGCTGGTACGAGTGTAAAGCACCTCCAGTGCTAGCAGTAAGCTGGGGTGACACCATGCAACACTGGCCTGGAGGGAGCTCTGCAAGCCAGTGAGCTGTGAGTCCCCCAGTCGCCAGTGTTGCAAGCTTTCTGGGCTGGGCGGCATTCTGGCTAAATATCTGGCGCAGAGGCGAGTACACCTCTTGCGTCTGCACCAGCTATTTAGCTGGAATGCCCTGGAATGCCCCCCTGCCCACAAGCGTCCCTTCCCTCCTGTGGAGCCTCCCACGGCTGCCTGGCTGCCACAGGACGCACAGGTAGCCGCCTGGCTACTGCTGTGCTCCCAGGTCGTTGGGCAGTTTACGATTGGGATGCCCATCCTTCCTCCATAAGCTTAACTGAAGGCCAAACTAGAGGAATTCCCCTACATGAACCCTGCTGAGCCCCAAAGGCCCATCTAGTCCAGCTTCCTGTATCTCACAGTGGCCTCAGTGAGTGCACAAGACATGATTCTTGAATCTCCTTTCCATTCCCCTGCATCTGGCATTCTGAGGTAGCCTACTTCTAAAGGAGGTTGTACCACCCATCATGGCTTGTAGCTTGCCATGTTTCTTCCAGAAATCTGTACAATCCCCTTTTATTGGAGTTCTCTGCCTTACCCCTGCTAATTGGGCAAAGAGGCACCTTTTAAAGTGGTGCCTCTTTATTTTTAGCAGGGGGAGAGCAACTGTCCCTCTTCACCCCAGCATGGAGTACACTGAGTAGCTTATTATTGTGTAGCTTTAAGTCTTATAACATATCCTAGGCATATCAGCTCAGAAGCAAGTCCCATTATATTCAATGTCGCTTTAAAGAGGATACATTGCACATTCCTGACAGTTACAATACATCAAAGGCCCACTTGTGTACTCCTGTTCTTAATTAGAGGTGTGGATATGATCTCTTAAAAAGAAAGTTATATTGTTTCCAAGGACATTTGCATACTGAAAATAGGAAATATGCCACGGAATGTGCTATGTGCAATACTATGGAAATAGTTGTGTCAGCTGTATAAATGGAGGGGGGGGAAGGAGGATAAAAGGGGGGGAGTCCACATGTTCAGCCAGTGCTTCTTGCTCCTGATTCTTCAGTGCTTCTTGCTCCAGATCCGGACAAGGATCTGTGCAAACTATGCAGTCCCGGATTTCATGACAACTCAAGGAATGCAGATCTTTTGAACGTGACAGGGTTGCTTTGACTCACTTTGCCCTTATTTACTTGTCCTGTCTATCTTTGAAGATGTTCACAGTGCAGCTGACACTTGGAGAGCAGACTTGGGAAGCTGAAGGAAGCAGTATTAAAAAGGCTCACCATTCAGCTGCCAGCAAAGCTCTGAGTGAAAGTACCCTACCCAAACCGACTCTTAGACCACCCAAAAATAATGTTAATAACAATCCAGGTAAGTTAAGTATTTTACTTCCTCCAGGAATTCATGGATGTTTTTGTTGTGGGCTAGCATAGTTTCAGGTGTTTAAGCTGTGGTTTGTGAGAAACAGCAATAAAGCTGAAAAACAGGAACCAGTAGAGCCAGGGAAGACTTCACTATTTGTAAATATGAGGATATCACATTGGGGGAGGGGCCATATCTCAATGGAAGAGCATCTGCTTTGCATACAAAAGATCCACCTTCATCAGGACAAGGACAAATTAGTCTAGTGACAGTTAGACTGTTACTTCATGTAGCCTAGTATTCCTTACTGGAATTGGTAGTAATATTATCGATATTGTGTGAAACGAGTGTATTGTATAGAAAGCCTACCATGTTCTTGCAAAGTACTGTATGAAATAAGCTTATTGCATTCTGACTTTATATACTTAGAAATTTTAATAGAATGCCTAGGTATTCTATATATTGCATTTTTTTTATGTTGGCAAACTATGAAATAAATTTGTTTCCTTCCAGCCCAATATACTTTATCTAGGGACTTTAATAGGATGCCTAGGTATTCTACCATGTTTTCAGCAAAATAGTCTACACAATATCTTAGTTTCGGACAATGTCACTAATGAAGTCGGTAACCTATCAAATATCTAGGAAATGTGTAAAGATGATTTTATTTTATAAATTGACTTGAGGTTTTAGGCATGCAATACAATGCCGGTAACACTGAAGCATCAGGCAGGGTTTCCCCCTTCACCTGAGATTCTTTTAACCAGAGATGCTGGGAATTAGCATGAGGATCTTTTGCCTGCAGAGCATGCGTTCTGCCAATGAATGGTGGCCCTTAACTTTTTACATAGTTGCATGGATCCCAGGGAATGCAGGGACCTGGAGTAGTAAAAATAGCCTGTGAAAAAAAGTATTAAGTACTCTTTCTTCCTGCACCTTTGCTGCAATAAAATTTGTGCACACGCACCATGCTTATGTTTCACCAAAGGTGGAGCATCACATGTGATATTTCAGGTTTATATGCACCAACTGCAATTGAGTTTGCCTATTATGCAGGGAAACCACCAGAGGGCTGTAGAGTCTACTGTTCCTCATAAGTTTAGATTCAGTATTCCTAAAATTATGATCAGATGGATATTGGATGGATGGATAGACAGATGGATATGTCTATTTTTCGAATGTAAACCTTTCATTTTCTTTCATTTCTTTCTTTCATTTCGTGAAAATCCAATGTAAGCTTTGAGTTTCCAGCAGTAATACCAGGACCAAAGTACTGGTATTATACTACAAAGTACAGTGTTATGTTACAGTATATTTTCTTACATAGTTAAAAACCTCAGTGTACGAAAAAGTGAAGAATCAGCACCCTGTACAACTAACAAATTGCAGAGAAATGCATGCTACAGCTTTAGGGCCCAATCCTATCCAACTTTCCATTGCTAGTGCAATTGCAATGCAGCCCCCAGGTAAGGGAACAAACCTTTCTTTTATTTTGAGGAGGCTTTCATGACTTCCCCTCTTCTGCAAGATGCAGTGCATGTCCTGTTGCGATGGCTACATTGGTGCTGGAAAATTGGATAGGATATGGCCCTCAGATAATTTATTGTCCAATCTCAGACTTCACACCAAACTTTGATTAAACCACAATTATTAGTTTAGTGTTACTAGCACAAACTTCAGGCTGCTGCCCCCAACCCCTTTGCATGTATAGTGAAGAAATTTGCTACTCCTGTTTAAAACAAAATGGTTTAAAACAAAACAGGATTTGTTACTTAGCTGAACCTTGCAAATCCAGTTTGTTCTAACTGTAATCTGTGACAAAGCCAGGATATGAAATTGGTGTCTAAACCTGGATCAACTCTTCTTTGATAGCCTGGCTTGTTCACAGACTGGAATTTCTGGGTTTTAGCATCCTGATTTATTTTTAACCACAAACAGAAGCTGCAAGTTTCCTCCTCTTAAACCATGGTTTACATGGATTAGCATTACATCTGAACTCAAGAAATCTCTTCTTAAAGTGAAGAGAACTACCCCCCAGATTTACAGCTGTTGTAACATTCTTTCTTGCAGTCAAATTTAAATCTTCAAAGGATCTGAGTTTAAGTACATTCTGCTCAGCGATGGGATCTACAAACGACCTGGGGGAACGCTGGGCAGGACGTAGGCGGGACATCCGGGTGATTGGCAGCCCGTCCACGGCGATCCGCAGCTGCCCTGGCATCGGGGGGCTCTTGCTCGCTGTGGAGGATGGGTGAGGGTTGTGCCGGGTGCCTGGGCGAGCAGCGGTGGGGCGCGCTAACCGGGGGCAGCCCCCCCAGCCAGGACAGCGGCAGAACGCTTCGGACGGGCAGCCAATCATGCGGAAGCCCCGCGTAAGTCCCGCCCAGCGTTCCCCCAGGTCGTTCGTAGATCCCGTCGCTGATTCTGCTTTTTCATCATTCATAGTTTAGAGCAGTGGTTCTCAAACATTTTTGTACTGGGACCCACTTTTTAGAATGACTGGATGTGATACAGCCAGAAGTGACATCATCTAGCAGGAAATTTTAACATCCCAAACAGAATCAAATCAAGTAAATTGAAAGCTTACAATAAGTCTAAAAATTTATTTAAAATAATGAAGAACTCTCTTAACCTTCCAAGGCAGTTGCTCAGCTATTAAAAAAAAAAATTCACCAAACGCCCCAAAGGCTGCAGCCCTAGCCACACGTATCCATTGACTCTCACTTTCATTGTTAAAAGTGTGCTGTATACATAGTAGCCTGTTAAAAGTACAGATCTTTCACATCAGAAATGCAATAATGTACTTTGGTAGCATCAAGTCTAATTTGTTAAAAAGAAAATACACATTGAAGTGAATAGGAACCCACCTGAAATTGGCTTGCGACCCACCTACTGGGTCCTGATCCACAGTTTGAGAAACACTGGTTTAGAGCTACAAATATGGAAAATTTACCTTTGAATTAATCCATTGGTGTTGATCTTTGTATTTGATGTGTGTTCTTATTTTTGACAGGCAGTATTACACCAACAGTGGAGTTGAATGGTCTTGCTATGAAAAGGGGAGAGCCTGCCATCTATCGGCCATTAGATCCAAAGCCAGTCCCAAACTACAGAGCAAATTATAATTTTCGAGGCATGTACAATCAGAGGTTTGTGCATTTTCACTTTTTGAAAAACAAGTATGTTCTATCTCTGACTACAAATTGAAACACAGTCTCAAAGCAGATTTTGAACTCTTCTATGTGTTGCTTTTCATTACTTGATATTATTGTTCGTTCCAAGTGTGGTATGGATTCTGGAATTTCCCTTCCCTTCTGGATGAGATTGAGAGGCTGCATCTGGAAAATTAGCAGGAAGTGGAACTGTTCCTCCTTCCCAGTAGATATTTATGGCATTCTTCGGTTTGCAGATGTTGTTACTCGATAGCATTTGGCTTATTAATAAAAAAAACTTCATTCCACATGTTATAAACTTCCCATTTAAGACATTCTTAGGAATGGATGTGATTGTCTAACAGCTGCTGTTTGAGAAAAGCAGAGCTTTGCTTTCCCTTTTCAAGCCATGGTCTTTTGCACTTTTCAAAGACTGAACTACTTGTCTTTGTGTGAAAGTTGTGAGTTTGTGAAAATGAACTGTAGGAGCAGCTTTGGCAAGAGAGAATTCTAGTACTTTCTTATTCACCTGAGGGTGCAATCCTAACCTGCTGGCACAGTTAGGCCAGCAAAGTTTGGCTGGAAAAAGGAACACCATAAAGCAATGGTATTCAAACTTTTTAGAACAGGACCAACTTGTTAGAATGGCCCCTGTGTTGGGACCCACCAGAAATTATGTCATTAACCTGGAAGTGATATTGTGGCAGGAAGTGACATAATCAAGCAGGAAGTGCTGTCATTGTAACATAATAAAACGATACTCCTATAATGCAAATTGGCATTCTTGGACTGCAGCAATTGTACAACCATGAAACATCCCTGACAGAAAGCAAGATTAGGACAAAATATTATGTAAACGTAGTGAACTAAAGCAAAATTTTTGAAAAAATTCTCACTTGAAAATTCAAACTATTAACACTCACAAAAGGAATACAACACGAGTAAGATCTACATTTTCCAAGATGGCGGTTCCCAGCTTTCCCCAATCCACCTGACATCAGGTTGTGACCTACCAAGTGGGTCCCGACCCACAGTTTGAATAACACTACCGTAAAGTATGTTTGGACTACACTTGGAGTCAGAGAGGCCAGCACACAGGCATGCACCATCCTCCATGACTCCAAGTTTTGTTCCCCCAAAACTTTTTAACCATTTAGGGTACCCAAAAAGCTGAACCAAAAAGGTGAGAGCAAAATATGCAGTTAGGGACTTCCAGGCCAGACCCAAGCCTCAAACTGGGTTCAAATTAGAGAAAATCAGAAATTATGACATTTTAATTTTGGTGTACGAAAACTATACATATGAAGATTGCGACACACCAAAAATTAGATTGCAACTCACTGGTGGGTCTCAGCCCACAGTTTGGGAAACACTAAAGTGTTGGTTATAAACTTCCGATTAAACATATTAAAACTTGGAGACCAATGAAGTGTTCAGTGTTCAGTAAGACACTGTGAAATATGTTTGGAGCACTCTCAGGGTCAGAGAGGCCAGCACACAGACACGCACCATCTTCCCTGACTCTAAGGGTGATCCAAATGCGCTTTACAGTGACCCTTGTGCCAGCCAGACTTTGCTGGCCTAACTATGCCAGCCTAAGTCCAGGTTAGGATTGCACCCTTAATGGTGTTTAGATTGCGACATACTATGGAGGTGTTGTTCTATAGTAAAATTCAATGATCCTGTTTTTTTAGAGCAACAAAAACTGATTTGTCATTTTATAATCAACAAATTACTGGCATTTTTCTCAAGAGACTAATCAGGGCAAACTGCAGGTTGTATATAAATTTATTGTAAAGAAACCTTGGCAGACTTTTTTTTAAAAGCAGCCTGAGAGGGTTGTGATTTCGAACAAAAGCAGTGTGTGCACGTGTGCAGACGTAACCTGCTCCCTAGTGGGGTACCAACTGAGTCACTGTTCTTTTAAACACTGATCAGAACTGCCCTTGGAAGAAAGCAGCTGGTGGTGATTTTAGCTGGAAAACTGTCAGCAGGGAATAGATTATGCTCCTCCTCCTCTGTTTAAATTTGCAGCCTCCTGAAGCTGCATTTCATTTGAAAAAGCTGTTGGGGATTTGTTACACACATTGATGTGTAATGTAAGGTTTGCCCCTTGAGATACAAACTGATTGTGCTTGTTCATTTTGTCAGTAGGCAGATAGGGAGGCAGTTGTCCTTTTTTGACCACACAGGAAGCCCATTGTTATCTTTCCTGTGTCTCTCTGTATTACTATGAAATGGTGGGTCACATACCAACATCTCTAAAGGCTGCAGAAGACAGTCCCTTATTAGGCACTAAAACTTTGAAGTGGCTGCCTCAGTGTTGGTTTCAATCCATAAGCCCAGTTAAATGTAGCTGCAGAGAATTTGCTGGGAAAACTCTTTCCTGTGTCTACAGTATGTGGCAGGGTTTCCATGTTGGTTGAGGATGAGGCTAGGGTTGAAATACTTCCAGGTTTGACCTCGAGTCTTAAGGAATTAGTATCTTCAGGTGACTACTGAAAGCAATCCTAGACATTTTAACAGAGCTACCAATAATTTCCAGTGTTGGGGAAAAAAAAGCCCTGGAATTAGCACCCGTTGATGCAACATATGCATTCTTCCTCTTTGTCACATGGAGCGTTTCTTATACTAGTACCAACAAGGAAGGGGCAGGTGGGGTGGAGAAATACCATGGGATTTGGGGAAATGATGTGGTTAGCTGTTTCCCTTGTGGCTTCCATGCAGCTGGAGTAACATGTGAATCAGCCTTGGGAAAGGAGGGAAGTTATAGCGGCCTCTGAGAATCCAAACAATATCAGCTTGAGAGAATACAAACTCTGCTGTCTACAAGAACAAAGGGAGCTAAATGTTAGAAATTTCTGTTATAAGCAGACTTGAGAGAATGGCTGCAGGAATAATTCTCCTGAGCCATCAGAGGGCAGTATGAATTTGTCGTGAATTTGTTTTTAGCTTTGGCTGCAAAGAGAGCATCCAGAATGCATATTTGCTTCAAAATTTTCTTTCAGTTAGTCAACGTAATTCAGTAGTTCAGCATAAAACAGTTAGATATGCAGTGTTTTATCCTGTCATAATGTCTGTGTGAGAGTATAGCACCTGGACTGTAATATTGTTTTGTAATGTTTCCTTTTTTTCAAAATAAAATGAATGCAGTTGTCTTAGGTACAAGTGGCTTGAGTGCCAGAAAAACTGAAGTACAACAGAGAGTTCAGTGTACTTTTCACTGATGTTTCACTTACGCTACTCTTTTATAAAATTTATTTATTAGATTTATATCCTGCCTTTTCCCCAAAAGGTCACCTAAGGCACCTTACAAAAATATTAAATACATACAAAAACCAGGGCAATGGAGTTGGTACAGAAAACCTCTGATTCCACCCAAAATAGCTTGCGACTCCACAACTCTGATTTCTTTTCGTGGAGTCAGAATCAGAAGCAATTTTGGGTGGAGTCAGAGGTTTTCTGTACTGTCTCTGCAGCCCTGAAAACTATAAAATACATAATAATAAATATTATTTATTTGAAGAATTTCTATTCCATCTATCCCATGCTGAAGCAAATGTCCAAGGTGACTTACATGGGCAGGCTAATCTAAACCACCATTTTTCAATGGGATTTTTTTTACAAATATACAGTACTCTGTGATTCACCCAATCCTTAGTCCCAGGTGTAGCCTTCACAGTGTGGCTCTCTTCTCTGGCTGCATGCCAATGAGATTCAGCAGGCAATCGTAAACAGTGGCGTTTCTACAGGGATGGCAAAGCTCTAAGTTTCGCAAGAAGCCTTACCTTGCAGTGGAAATCACTCCTCTCCTGCACCGTTTTAGCCAATCTTGGCGTTGCTTACTGGCTACAGCAGCAAGGGAGAGGAGGGATTTACATGACAGGGTAAGGCTTCTTGCAAAACTTAGAGCTTTGCCATCCCTGTAGAAACGCCTCTGATCGTAAGTCAAGCCTGGACAGGTCCTCTAGGTTGTACTCCAATCTTTTGCCAGCTTGCCTTCTCACATTGGCTAATCAGCTCCATAGTGACTCTGTTCTGCCACAACAGGCATTGCAGCTTGTCACTGCCTGGCATTCCATCTTCCATCCAAAAACAAGACCACAGATTCTCCTTCTTAGCTTCAGGCAGTACCAGCAGCTCAACCATCAGTCCACACCTCCTGCTCAAACATGTTTGTACTTCAGCCTATGCTTCCTTCTCCCCATTTTCCTTTTTTCCTTATTCCTCTTTTTTCTGTTCATCAGGATTCAGATCCACATAAGTGTGACTTAGGTGATAGAGGTGTTTCAAAACAGTGTTATTTTATTAAGAAATAATCCCATTGTGTTCAGTAAAACTGGGTCTGCAATCCTGTCTTATTCCCTGGAAAGAAACACCTCTAGTGATAGAACATTGTATGTGTCAGGCTTCCTCAAATGCCTGTGGGCAAGCAAAGTCTGCAAACTGAAGGAGAGCTGCGTAAAGAGGTGCAACAGAACTAGATGAGATGTGAACCCATGTGAACAGTGGTGTCATCCAAATGATTTAGGAAAAGGTACTCACTTTTGATTGGCACTTGTCGGGGTCCGCCCACCGGAAATGACATCATAGCCGGAAGTGATGCCGTGGCAGGAAGTGAGGTCATAGCTGGAAGTGAGGTCATGATTGTTGACATGGAGGTGATCATGTTTGTAATAACTTCAGCTTGTGATTAGTGTTGATTTAACTTCTATTGCTTTGCTTTCTAGAGATGTGTATATACATAGTTTGCTTCAACTGTTCCCTGGTTAAATAGCAGGCTAGACTGTACTAGATTGGGAGCCCTTTTGGGACAGGGAACCATTTAACTTTAATGTTAAATGCAAGAAGCCGGCAAGGAGCAGGAGGGGGAATGGGCGACCAAAAAAAGACCATGTGGGGGCTGGGGCTGGGGGGAGGCTGCAGGAGGAACCGGGACGCTGGATCTGCGCGGCTGGAGGGAGCGGGAGCCCCAGGCAGCCTACCTTCTCACGCTTGCTGCCTTATTCCTGGGTCTCCCTCGCTGCTGCTGCTGCTGCTGCCGCCACCACCACCACGCTGCCTGCCTGCCTGCCTGCTCACAGAAAGTGCAGGCAACGGCTGTGGGCGTGCAGTACGCATGCGCAGCTGCTGAGCCAACCAGCCGACGGGGCCAGCTTCAAGTGGGCGGGGCCAGCTCAACTTCTAGGAAGCGGTACTCGCGTAGTGGTGCGTAGTGGGTGCATGACATCCCTGCATGTGAAAGATATGAGAGTAGGCAGAATAAGATGACAGGCACAGGGGAGAAGCAGGGCCAAGGTCAGGCATAGTCAGGATCACAGCCAGATAGATGCACTCCAAAGCCGAGAGCAGGCACTGGGGAGATAAGACCATTGTAGAACTAGGAGGTGGATCAGGAAGAAAGTGGGCCTGTACTTGATCAGAATTTAATATTGGCAAGGAAGGGGCAGTCATGCTTGGGTCTGACATGGAAACCCTTACCTCCAGGAAAGTTACTAGTATCCAAACAGTGATGGACAGGACTCACCAGGTTGCTCTTAGGATTTCATAGTCTACTGCAAGTTCTGATGTCTCGATTTAATAAGCAGTTGGCTGCTAGTCAAGCCTTTGTGTGTCTATTGCTTGAGCTGAAACACAAGCAGGACTCAGATCAGAGATCTAAAATGGGGGAAAAGGCTGCCGAATGTTTTTTCATTTCCAGTGTCATCTAACCTTTTGTGAACTACCAGCATCACATTGGGATTTAATTTGAATTAATTGTTGCTATTGATCTGCAGAGTATCTTTTACTTGGCCCCATTTGCCATCACCACACACCTCCCCCCCCCCCCCACAAACAGTTTTTAAGGGAAGTGTGGAATGCAGCTGTGCTAGTGCTTGTTTTCTAGGAAAGGAAAAGGGAGAAAGTCAGCCCATTTCCTGTGACTTTTAAAAAGCAGAAACATCTGTTTAAGAGAGATGTCCCCAGAGTACCGTGGCTAGGGAGCCTGCAGGTGATACGCTGTGCCATTGCCAGTAGCTATCACTTTGGATGATGGTGATTAGTGTTAGGGCTCCAGAAAACATTTTGCATGGGCCTGGCAAGAAAGGACTGTGTTAAGCATGTCGTATATTTCTGGCAAACATTACGTTTTCCAGACTTATTTTGTCCTAAAATATGGCTAAGGGTGTAGAGGGTATGAAGATAAATGAAGTATAATCCCATGGCTTATGGAAAGGCTATATCTGCCATACGTAAAGTGGCTCATAGGATTGCACCATGGATCTCACCACCTCTCTGTCACCTTTCAAATCCCCTTTTAAAAACCTTTGACTTCACACCTTTGACTTAACTTCTGTGAAACCTTTTGACTTAACACCTTAGTCTCCATTCCCAACTGGAAAAAAATCAAAGCAATGTTAAATTTCATTTATTTCTTCAAAATGCTTACATTATATTATATCTTTCTGTCCATTTAAGGTGGCTTATGAGCACCAAGATGGCTTATGATGCATCATGAAAACAGCTTTTAAAACAATATGTGTAACAAATAGAACTGCCACTAATCAACAGGGGCAAAAATAATCACCAGGGCAAACAAAATTAAACACAGCAGGAAAAACACAGTAATGCAAAGGACCGCATAACAGGACAGAAACTGCTCACTCAACAGCTGTGCATATTCATCCCTTCTGGCCTTTGTCTTTCCCTTTACTGCCTTCCTTTCTCTCCCACTGATGATATTTAAATTGTATGCTCCATGGTGCAAAGACTTATCCTTTTTTTTTTGCCCTGTTATCTGTGACTTATGCTGATGATGCTCTCTATATAATTAATGCCTCACAACTAAAACTCCAGAGCAATGCTCCCCAAATTCCCACAAGGGAGTTGGGAGCACTGTAAGTGTTCGCTGGGAGGGACTAGCCAGCATTGTTATCCCCAGGATTGCTCTGCTGCTGGGGAGGGGATGTGTTTGCACTTACCAGCTTCCAGTGCAGGGGTCCTAGGGTTTTGGGGAACTCTCTGCAGAGCTCCTTGTACCTCCAAACTTGTGAAAGAAGGGCGCTTCCAGTTTTCATTGCGAAGTTGGTGCCTGGTTTTGTTTTGTTTGTTTTTTGCTTGAGGTACAGGAAGCCCTGTGGAGGTCACTCCAACCCCTCAGGACCTCAGTGCTGAAGGCTAGTAAGTGCAAATACCTCCTCCCATCCCTGGCAGCAGCACAATCCTGGGTGTCGCATTGCTGCCTTCCCCCTTCCAAAGGGGCAGGGAGAAGTGCTTCCCTGGCTGGTGGGTTGCGACCCACCAGTTTGGGAACCACTCCTCCAGAGCATGATGATTACATAAACTGTCTTGAATTAGTTCTGTACAGTATATTTTGCCTTTTCAGTATACTGTACTCCTTTATCTCTAGGTCATTAATTAGCATGTAAAAAAAAATTAGTCACCACTGCCAAACCTTTGGGCATCAAACAGTTTATCTCTTTCCAGTGCAAGGACTAGATCATTTATACTGGCCCCTCTGCTTCCCCACTTTTACAGCAATTTAATAATCATGATGGTCTTTAGGGCCCAATCCTAGCCAGCATTTCAGTGCTGATGCAGCCATGCCAATGGGATGTACACTGCATCCAGCAATGGAGGAGCAGTCATGGAGGCCTCCTCAAGATAAGCAAACATTTGTTCCCTTACTGCAGGGCTTCATTGTGGCTGCATCACTGTTCGAAAGTTGGATAGGATTGGACCCTTAGCTGACCTATTTAGTTTTTGTACCATTAACTATGGTAAATATAGTACTGAACTAAATGACCAAGTCATGTAATTCTTTGTATTTATATAGGTCACTCTATTGACAAGTACAATTCTATTCAGTGTAGGAAGAAAACAATACTATAGTTAGATGTGCAGCATTGTTTTCAGTCGTCATCTCTAATGAATATTTGGAAAATGTTCTTACTAGCCAGCCACTCTGGATGCTGTTGAGATTGGTGAGTAATACAGTTCATGGGAAATCTTATGAGCTGAAGTAGATTTTAAAAAAAGACTTGGCCATCCACGTCACAGACTCTCGACTCCTACTTTATATGAATATAAAGCAAGAATGAGCTTCAGCTCCTTCCCAAATGATACTCTTGATAACATATTATGTGCAGGTCAGGGAGTTGAGAACTCCCAAGGTGCACTGTTTTACTTAAAGGGACAGCAAGGAATAACCCAGGTAATAATACTTTTTTGGCATGATTAGCGGCAAGCTGGTTAACTCGCCTTGTTCCTTCTTCATGCGGTATGATGATCCAAGTGGGGAAGGAATGAGGGGAGGAGATAGTGAAGCGAGTGATCCATTTCTTGCTTGCTTTTAGCAAGCAGGAAGCAGATGTAGTAGTTTAGATGGAAGCAGCATCAGATTTGGGGTAAAGAGCACCCCAAATCCACTGTTCCTCCCTTCACCTTCAATGCTGCAAGCCAGATCAGGTTGCCTCAAGATTGGCTGGCCTTGCAAGCTAATGATTCCAGTTCCAATATAGTACTCACTTCCTTGTGTGACTCTGAAACTTGTAAGGTACAATTTTCACAGCCATAATTCTTCAGTTTACAATTAAGACAAAATCAGTGTTCATGGATGTGAAAAAGGCTCCCAAGAATATTTTGAGTTTAAATGAGAATATATTGAGAATATAATTGCTGATTTTGGTTCTATCTGCTCCTCTGTTGCTGCCTGTTAGTGATTTGTTCCATTAGCTTAAATAAAAATCTTAATATATATCCTAAAACAACACATTCGTTAGCAATATGTTTTTGTGCTCCTGAACATGGAAGAAAACACAAAGTATTGTGTTATATTTTTAAAAAACAGTTGGCTTTTATGGTGTTGATTTTCTATAATAGGGCGCCATCTCATCCTTTGCCTCAGGCAACAGAATTTTTGGGGCCAGCCCTGCAATGATCTGACAATATAAGACAGTTTCATATATTCTTGTGGTCAGGTTTTTTTTTTATTCTAGTGTACAGGCTTTATGCCTTTTACTTAAAATCTAGTTAAAATGCAAACTTAAAACAGATCAAAACACCAGTGAATAACGGCATAAAACAAGAACAAAGAATAGCCGCTTATTGTGCAGTGGCTATTGGAAAAGTCACTGGAGAGAATATTATACACTATCTAACATATTGTTGAGTCTTCCTTTGATAAGCTATACAGAAAGACCCTAATTCACACATAAATGAAAAGCCATATAGGTGATTGGTTACCTTGTCTCTGTTATAGCTGATTCTTGTAGTTTGACTCCCTCCCCTTGTGCAAACCAAAAATGTATGATGGCTAAAACACGTGGAGGGAAAAGGAAGTATGCAACATAATCTTACTTCTGTCTTCTGTCAACTTCTGTTTATTCAGAAGTCCTGTTGCGTTCAATGGGATTTATGTTCTTAGGTAAGTACAGGATTGCAGCCAAAGTTTGTTTCAAGTAGAGGTGAGTGCAGCAGGCACTTGCTGTGGTGGGGCACAGCAGCACGGAAAAACCCTTGCGCTTTTCGCCCCCCCCAACCTTCCCTTGTATTCGGATCAATCCTAAATGGAGTGATTCCAGGTGTGGGGAGATGTGGCCAGATGGCGCACAGGAGTGGGGCAGGACTGCTGGGGGTGCAGTGACCCCGGGTGCACTGCAAGCTGCATACAGCTCTGGTTTCAATCAATCAAACAACAGGTACTTATATACCGCTTTTCAACACGAAGTTCACAAAGCGGTTTACAGGCAAATAGTAATAATAAAGTTAAATGGCTCCCTGTCCCAAAAGGGCTCACAATCTAAAAAAAGGCAGACCGCCAGCAACAGCCACTAGAAAGACTGCGCAGGGGTGAAGAGGGACAGTTACTCTCCCCCTGCTAAATATAAGAGGAACACCACTGGAAAAAGTGCCTCTTGTCCAGTTAGCAGGGGTTTCAAGTATGCCATCTTCACACACATCTTTGCCCTGAGATTCCATGTTTCATTGACTTTCCCCATTCTATTTCCTCCCCTTTCTTTATGCATTTCCTTTCCTTATTGTCCAACATATTTTAGCTCCCTGGGTACTTTTTAAACACTTTTATCATTCCTTCTTAGTGAAACACCTAGCTTCTGAACATGTTGTGAAATGTCTTGTGAGGAACATGGCACAGCACAAACTTCATAGTGCCCATTAAAATTTGGGGCTTGAAGGTATGCCGTCCATCTTTTCTGAAGATCTGCTCTGAGGAGCGAAGTTGTCTGTTTGTTATGATTAAAAAAAAAAAAAGAATTTTGCTATTGCAGAAAAATACTTCGATGAATGTTGATATGCAGTTTTAATTAACTTTACATTTTCATTTCAGTCCTGTGTCTATGCTATGTAACTTGGTTTCAAAGTTGCAGTTTCATGAATGTGTTACTGTCCGTATAGTAGCACTTTTGTGAGACATGCTTGTAAGACATTGTGAAGTGAAATGTTTACTGCTTCTGGTTTTCCGTTTAAAACGTTAGACCAGTGTTTCCCAAACTATGGGTTGGGACCAACCAGTGGGTTGTGAGCTGAGTTTTTGAAACATTAAAAAAAAAACCTTTGCCAAGTACCCTTGCCCAGTTTATAGAAGAAAATTTTTAGCTGGAATGCTAACCTGAGGTATGAGGTAATCGTCATACCCCCAAATTAAAATGTCACATTTTCCCATTTTCTTTCGAATTGGTATGCCATGGACCATGTTTGATCATGTTTGAACCCATTTTGAGGCTTTTTTCTGGCCTGGAAGCCCCTAACTACACATCTTGCTCTCTAGTTCAGCCATCTTGGTACCTGGAATGATTGTAAATGTTTGGGGGAACAGCTTGAACTTCATTTCTAGGGAGCATCTAGCAAATGTATACACACAGTATATACGTTAAGTTTCTAGCAGTCTCAGGAGCGTAGGACATTGATTATTAATTAAAAACCTGGCTTATTTCTAAATCTTTTTTTGTCTAGTGGTGCTAAAAGGACATCTCCTCAACTTCGCTCTCACAGCCCTGAATGGCTCTGAAGGCATGGGGGAGGGGCTGCTTTACACAGTGCATTCTGATGCCTGAAAAGCATGTTGCCCCCTCTGAGAATGCCACTGTTGAGAGCCTGGCGTAATATTAGTTCCTTGAATTTTAGGAAGACAGTTTGGTTTCTTTCTCATTTGTGAATGAAGATGAAAGATTTCCTTATTTTCTAATAATGCACAGCAGCTTAGAAGTCAAAATCCTTTTGAAGTTAGTTAACTGGTAGAGCATTATAGATCTACTTTATTGCTTGTCCAGTCTTACCAGTATGTAACTATAGCATTCTGAACAGTATAAGAAGAACATCTGTTTGTATTGCTTCCGTGATCACAGACAGCGGAAAGCAGGTCCATTGAGACTGGTGTGGTTCTGACACATATATATGAATGGTCAGCCTCAGTACTTGGATCTGAATGGAGAGGTGTGCAGGTGAGTGTTCAACCAAAATATTTATCTGCATTTGTGGCTATGGGTGTTAACAAGGCCTTTCCATCAGAACTTAAGACTGAATCAGTAATGTGAATAGTTTGTTTGGTCTCCAAAATTCCTAGGAAATGTCTTCCTTAATTCTGAGCATAAAATAGGCAAGAACATTTTTTGTTCTTTTTGCATATCCAGGCTACAGACAACAAATGTTTGAGGAGTAGTGATCAACCTTAAAATGAATTCCCTATTGAGTGGCATATTTGTTTGTTTTAATAGAATGCTTCAAGTTGTTTTTAATTTCTGGGCTCTGAAGTGGATTTTTATGTCTTTCAAAATATAGCAAGCTTTGTTCTGGTTTTCTGGTTAGTTTGAAAACCCACTTAATTAAAGTAATTTTAAATCTCTGGGTTAGTCATTTTAAGCAACCGCTACTATTCTCTGTAACTATTGACATAATTACTTTCTTACGCACAAGATTTCCATTTGTGTAAGAAGGCAGAAGAGGGATTGCATAAATGGCTATGCTCTCTACAGTAGATTGAGGAGTTCAGAGTAGACACTATGGGATTAGATCAGGGGTCAGGGAACTTTTTTACCTTTTACCCCAAAATATATTTAGATACGGCGACGTTACCCCCCCCCCCGCCGCCAGAACAAAAGAAAAAAAATTGCATATTGGAACCCATTGCTTTTTATTTGATTAATTAATGAGCTTAATTAATGCTATGTAAATATGAAGTTGTAAAGAGTTTGGGAGAGTTAGGAAAGTTCTTTAAATATTTTTTAATCTTACTCTTTGTAAATATCTAACCTCCTTAATTATTGATTTTGTCATATGGGATGTTAAAATATTCTTGCTTGATAACATCAGTTCCTTTGGGCCCCGGTGATAAAAAGTTTGAGAGCCATTGTACTGGATTAAAGAAAAACACTTTTAAGGTCAGAAAGTAAGATAAAGGGGCAGCCTCCAAAGACTTATTTCAGAATTTAAAAGATTTGTTTGCAACTCTGGATCAAACCAAAAAATGATAGCAGTAGCCATTTTTTTTATGTAGATATCTGTTTCATGCACTTGTCAAACAGGGAATACCTCATTTTTACATCACAGGGAGTGTGCATGTAGGTAAGGAGATTCAGCTCGCCTCATACAAACATCTCTTAATGTAAAAAATTAGATCCTCTCCACTTTAAATATTAACAGGATGAATGAGAGCAAAACAAATACATCTGTTGCCCGATTAGTTTGACCCCCCCTCCCTCCCCTGCCCACTTCACAGAAACATAGCTGTGGAGAAGGCAAGGGCCATTCCTAATGTGTGCTAATACAAAGGGGGCTATGCAACTTAGCAGCACATTATCTGCTTTTCCATTCTGGAGAAGGCAAATAGTACTAATACAGGAATGCAGCAAGCGTTCCTACATTTTGTCTCCTGCAGCTCGTTTTCCCTCTCACCTCGCCTTACACTGTATGCTTGCCTGGTGCCTCTCTTTGGTGTCCTTTGCACGCGCACGTGCCCCATACACCCCATGACACGCTGAGCCCCAGTCTGGATCGGAGGATTGTTGCACCGGGCTACAAGTTGAGGGGGAGGAGGACAGTCTGGTGTCAGCTCAGACTGTTACTCTGCAGCTAGTCGCGTTTGCCCCAGCCTGCATGCTCCTTACGTTCAGTGGCCAGCCGGCGTCTGTTAACTTCTGTTTGCTCAGAAGTAAGTCATATTGAATTCAATGTGCTTTACTCCTGGGGCAGTGTGTGCATTGGACTGCAGTTTTATTTAAGATGGGGAGCAATCCTATTAATACTTACCCGGGAATAAGTGCCATTTACTATGACTTACTTCTGAGTAGACATTCCTAGACTTGCACTCTTAGGCGATCAGTTTTTTAAAAAACCTCCGTTCCAATCAGCCCCTCCCCTGGCAACAGCACCCAGTCTTAGGAGACACCTTCCATCAGACACGGACACTTCAGGACATTAAAGAATCGCCACATCTGGCCTTGGGCAGCGATCGAAATGATGGGGCTGCGTGTTCTGCAAGAAGCCTAAGCGAGGGGTGTGCAGTTCCCCCCGGCAGGGCAACGGGGGGGGGGGAGACGCGTGCTCCGGCAGGGCAACAGAGGCGGGGGTGGGGGAAAGACACGTGCCTTCCCTCACCTCCGATGCCCAGCCGTCCCTGGCTTGCCTCTTCACTGCTGCTCTGCTCCGCTGTCGCTCAGGTCCAACGTGCCGCCACTCTGCCGTTCTCCTCACTGCGTCCACGTGCTCTAAACTGCAGTGGTGTGAAAAGCAGAGCAGGCGCAGAGCAGTCTGGGGCGCGATTTGCAGGCCGGCAAAAGTGGGCGGAGCAAAACAGAAAAAACAAAACGGAGCCAGTCAGCCAGCCAGCGACGGAACCTGAACGGGAGTAATAGATTCATATGCATGCCTGGTTGTGTCTCGGCAGCGCGACCATCCATTACCCCCAGGAATTTCATTTTTACCCCATTTGGAGTAATTTACCCCGGTTCCCCAACCACTGGATTAGATGGATCAGTGATCTAATAATAACAACAACAACACTGACCCAGTTTCCTTATATTCAGAATATAGCAGAGGTTTTTTTTGTGATTCTGTTTGTAGCCATGTTGTACTTCACTTTTTCATTCTAAGTCCCTCTTCCTAATAATGCTATCATACAACCAATTAGATTATGCGATGATGCCACTGAGGACAAATACATTTATCAAGGTGAAAGATTTATATGATCTGAAGAGAAACCAGAGTATGCATTTATCAAACACCCTCACTCTGAACTAGCTTTGTTTGCCATCAGCAGTCACCACATTTGATTGGCTTCTTCGTGCAATTGTTACTTGGAAGAAGAGCTATTATTTTTTTCAACAAAAAATGGCACTGAAGCTGCTGCTGATATGGGCTGTAAACAGAAGAGAAGTGGATGTGCAAGACAGGCAAGATTTTAGAGGATTCTTTGGAAAACATTTTTGGGCCCCTGAAATTCTATTTTCTGCACTGAAAATGTTCTCTGGAGAGCATTCCAGTATTGCATATTGACCTAGAAAGTTAATAGGAAGTTAGGAAAATGGTGAAGGGGAGCAATCGGTCACCTAATATAAATTGCTTTTAATGCAGACTGGCAAATATAATTGGCTCAGCGAAGAGGGAATTAAAATTACACGGCTTCTATCAGTTGAAATGTTACCTGTTTGGTTAAGGAGTTTGTAATGGCAGTCAGTCTTCCAGGAATATTTGTTCCTTTAGCAGGATTTTCAGAAATACGGGAAACGCAACATAAACACATTACTTGTTATAGTAATACTGTGTGTGTGTGTGTGTGTGTGTGTGTGTGTGTGTGTGTGTGTGTGTTTGATGAACATACTTGGAGAGGCCCCACGGGATCCTTAGTATGCAATTAATATTTTGGCCAGAAAAGCAGCAGATTGTTTCAGCATGCTTGTATATTATGACATCATATTCCAGTAAAATTATAATGAACAGAAATTTTGTTTGCCTCTGTGGCAAACCAAAATGAGTTTTGTAATTGTCAACAGACCATAGTGATTTATTTAATTACAATGGCGCCTGATCACACCAACTTGAAGGCATGTTATGAACCCCTATTTTTAGATGTTTAGGACTAGCTGTAAACATTTTGCTCATTGCTGTAGCCTTGAATGCTGGATTGTAGTTCAAAAGCCAATTTCCAGAGTAATGCTCCCAGTTCTTTAGCAACGATTTGCTAAAAGTGGATACCAATAGTAGAAATGGACATACTAAATTTTCAGAACATACTAAAACTATAAACGTATTCTAGAGATGTTGGGTGCAGTTCCGCAGGAACTTCGTTGGTAACTGTGTTGGGTTTAGTGAGGAATCTTTCAGTACAAGTTTCATTCATACTAATAAATTTTGGACTGGAGAAGTGTTTGATGTATTGGTGGTGTTCTTGGTCATGCTTACTTGGTAAATATTACCCAGAATCATGGGCTTTGAAGTATTAAAGTTGTGAAAAGTTGCTTTAATCTGGATAAGTGATGTTCAGGAATAATATAATATTGGGTACTAGCGTTTCCTTACTCGGTGTTGCCCGGGTATTTATTTATCCCAAGCTTCTATTAGACACGAAAAGGAATGAATTCTACCAATCAGCTCAGCTACCCTGAAAACTATGGATTTGACACTAAGGTCGGTCATTTTGGACATTTTATTTTTCGCCCCTTCTCACCCCCCATGCTGATGGGAGCTGAACGTGGACTTAAACAGCATCGGGAGTGTCACCATTCGTTTCAGTGACCCCGAAAACTATGGATTTGACACTAATATTGGGCATTTTCTATCATTTTACATGGTACCCCTTTCCCACTCCCACCCCTAGGGGTGCTAGGGGTATCATACCCCCACAGTATATTTTCCCAGATCGTAAGACATATGTGTACCAAGTTTGGTGTAAATTGCTCCAGGCATTCCAGAGTTATGCTGGAACAAACATACACACACATGGACATTTTATTTTTCACCCCTTCTCACCCCCCCCCCCATGCTGATGGGGGCTGAACCTGGACTGAAACGGCATCGGGAGCGTTACCGTTCATCTCAGCGACCCCGAAAACTATGGATTTGACACAAATGTTGGCTGTTTTTGAGTATTTTTACATGTCACCACCTTCCCACCCCCACCCCTAGGGGTGCTAGGGGTGTCTTAACCCCACAGTATTTCTAGAAGTGGGATGAGTTTTGAAATCTGAAAGCAAACGGTGTCCTCTACGTCACCATCAGCATGCTGCGGACATTCTATTTCCAAGCACTGTATCTTGCACCCGAGGGGGCCCGAACATGGACTGAAACGGCATCGGGAGCCTCACCGTTCATCTCGGCGACCCCGAAAACTATGGATTCTACACCAATATCAGTCGTTTTTGATCATTTTTACATGGCACCCCTTTGCACCCCCACGGCTAGGGGTGCTAGGGGTGTCATACCCCCACAGTATTTCTTTCCAGATCATAAGGCATATGTGTACCAAGTTTGGTGTAAATTGCTTCAGGCATTCCAGAGGTATGCTGGAACATACACACATACATCCATTTTGCAACCCTTCTCACCCACCATGCCGATGGGGGCTGAAGCCGGATTCAAACGGCATCGGGAACGTCATAGCTCGTCTTAGCAACCCCAAAAACTATGGATTCGACACTAATGTCGGGCGTTTTTGATCATTTTTACATGGCACCCCCTGCCCACCCCCACCCCTAGGGGTGCTAGGGGTGTCGTACCCCCATAGTATTTGTCGCCAGACCATAAGGCATACATGTACCAGGTTTGGTGTCAATTGCTCCAGGCGTTGCAGAGCCTATGCGGAACATGCGTACATACGTCCCCACACCGATGGGGGCTGAACCTGGACTCCAACAGCATGGGGAGCATTGCCACTCGTCTCGGCGACTCCAGAAACTACGGATTTGACGCCGATATTGGCCGTTATCAATCATTTTTACGTGGCACCCCCTGCGTATCCCCACCACCAGGGCACTAGTGGGGTCTGATCTCTGCAGTGTTTGTCGCCAGACTGCAAGGCATATGTGTGCCAAATTTTTAATCGCTCCAATCAATCGCTCCAGGCATTGCGGAGCCTATGCGGAACATACACACACACACATGCACACACGATTTTATATATATTGATAGAAGATTGGATAGAATTATTGATTTGGATTAGGCAGATCCACTTTCCAATTCTCACTCAGCAATAAAATCCACCAGGTAGCCTTGGGTAAATCCTAACCTGCCTTACGAGGATAAATGAGCAGTTTCTATGTATAAGACAAGCCTAAAACGTCTTGGCACTTGTGGTGATGTGCCAAATGCTTGCCCTTCCTTACATGGTGATATGCAGCCTCTGCTCTTCCCACTCCCAGAATCCCTGAGGCAAGATTCTCAGTCACCCCCACAGATGAACCAGTCCTGTCTATATATGCTGCCTTGTTATAGATGATCAGGTTCCAAATAAGCATTTTTGTTCTTCCCATAAGCCAGAAATTCCTTCTAAAGCTGAGAATACAAATAGCCTTCTATTTGATTGCAGTCAAGTGATCCAAACATCTTGTCATACAGTGAGACATCATCTTGAGAACAAGAGTCAGTTGATATGTAGACAAACACGAAAAGGAGGGCATGTTTTATGAAGGGTAAGATTTAATCCCCACAGGATTATTCAGTGTCTCGATCTCATAAGCTACACAACAGGAAGTAGAAGTAAAGAGTTTACCTTGGCTTTTCTGTCTTGTTGTAACATGCCTCGAGTGACAGCAGGCGTCTTGGTTTTGTGAGCTCATTTCCCTTCCTTGTGCACCTGTCATAAAAGGCCTCTCTTTTTATCAGAAAAAAAGTACCAACATTAGTTTTAACTTAGTTTTTCCAAATTAAAAGCAGTATTTTCCTGTATATCCCATTTTTTAAAATGTGTTCCATTTAAAAAAAAACAAAAAACCCTTCACTTCCATTAATAGTGGCATTTCCACTTCCATCACTAGTTGCCATCTAAAATAGCCTAGTCAAATATAAGAAAAGTGGTTGCTTGGTCTGTAGGCTACTTGGAGATTCAAGAGCAGTTGTGTCAAAATAATTTCATACAGTGGGCCAGATAGCTGAAGGCCAGAAGTGCTGTCATTAAGCAGGAACTGAGGTTACCAAACAGATGGTGTCCAGAAACAAGCACTTTGTTCTCACCTAGGACCTCACTACCTGTAAATGATGCAACTGTGCCAGCAAGGCACCCACTGAATTTGGAGGGGGCGGAATTTTGGCTTTTTGAGGCCTTCTTGTGATAAGGCAGTGATTCACAAATGGCACCTGTGCACTATTGCAAACTCACAGGAGTGCCATGGGATGTCCTTGGTGGCCTCTTCTTCCCCGTTCTCCTGGGTACCATCATCATGGATCATGTGAGATCTTGCACTATCCAAGATAGTGTATTGGGATACCTGAGAACTGGGAAGGCCACCACGAAGAAAGATGCTATGACCACAGTAAGTTTGGAAACCATTGGGTAAGAGAATATTTGTTCCCTTGTCCCTTCACTGGGCCATTGGGTCTACCTGGGCCTGTGCCAGCTCTATACGTGGTGCAAGTCTGTATGGACCCAGGTCAGAGGATCGAGGCCAGGAAGGAGGAATAGTATTTTGGCATGCACCGCTGCTGCCACTTTAGCCCTCTTCCCTGCCTCAGTCTGCTCCCTCTCTCTACCCCGTTTCATCTCCTACCTACCTACCTCTAACCCCCTGTCCAGCTATTTGCACTGGTGCCAGATTGCACCAAATGGCTTTTTGCATTTTGCAACAGCCATACAAGGCTTTCTGCCACCAGAACAAGCATTCCAGAGCCATGGATTCTGAATAAGATTGGATCATAAATCTTCATACGAAAACAGTACTTCTGAAGGTGTTTTGACTCATGTTCCAACGGTTTTTGAGAAAGATAGATTTGGCCAATGTAAAACATGACCTAGTAACATGGATGGATTAGTAGAATGGATACACTTTACATGAGGCTCCCCTTAAAAGTGTCTGAAACCGCAGCTGGTACAGAATGTGGCTGTATGGAGTTTTGTGGGGGCTTGTGTTTAGAAGCATATACCTCCCATCCTGTACCATTTCCAATGATTACCAGTATGTTTCTGCACCCAATTCAGTGTGTTGCTTATGACCTCATTGGCCTGAGTTAAAGCTATTTGAGGTGCTGTCTCTCTCCACAAAAAGCTGCCAAGCGATTATGTTTGGTATTGGAGGCTTTGTTCTACCTGTCTTTGAAGCTCTTTTGAGACATGCATGGATGCATGTGTGCTTGATAAGGCCTTTTCAGTCGCAGGGCCTCTGAGAGGAATTTTATCAGTGGGTACAAAATTTCTTTTGATTCCCTTCCCAAAGGGGAGAGGAGGAGTGAAAGAGTGGGGGAGGGTGGTGCTGGGGGCAGGCAAAATGGTGGTGGAGAAGGGGCAAAATAGGACGGGGGAGGGTGGTGATAGCCAGAAAAATCTTTGGAACCTAGGTCTATTGGGTTTCTCAGTGCAGAGCCCAGGTCTACCTGATGTACAGAGTCAGCAGCTAGATACAGCAGTACAGAAAACCAAACACACTCCTAAGTCCCTCTAAAAAATTTTAAATATAAAAAATCAGGACCAAAAATTAGCATCACCATGTTTAGTCTCACACTAAACTGGAAAGTGTCCTGTGTATACCAAAACTCACTTCTGCGGCAGCTGTAGTCCTGCAGCTGTGTCCCTTATACACTCCTTCATGGTAAGCAGATCCACAAGCCGAAGAGCTACTGTAGCAAGCCTGGTTTTTTCCTCCCAGATTTGAAACGGTGTTAAGGAATGTCATGTATGCATTGATAGGCCTGGTGCATATGGCTTACAGCTGCCATGCGCCCACAGTAATGCCCCTAGCAAAATCCAGTGAGATAGGAAAATTTAAAATCCCCTTTCTTTGGATCCAAAAAAGGGCCTCCTTTTTCACTCTGGGCCCAGGTACAAATTATCCCCCTTGACCCCCCCCCCATGGGCTCTGGTCTTCAGGTTGTAGATCTCCCTATTCCTTGAGGTAAATTCGGTCCCCTCATCAGCTTTTTGCTGCCTGTAAAGGTAAAGGTTTCTTCGTGACCAACTGTAGGGGGCGGTGCTCATCTCTGTTTCTAAGCTGAAGAGCCGGTGTTTGTCCTAGGACAAACTTCTGTGGTCATGTGGCCAGCATGACTGTACGCCAAGGTGCATGGAACACCGTTACCTTCCCACTGAAGTGGTACCTATTTATCTACTCGCATTTTTAGGTGCTTTCGAACTGCTAGGTTGGCAGGAGCAGGGACAAGCAACGGGAGCTCACTCCGTTGTGTGGTCTCAAACCGCCAACCTTCCGGTCAACAGCTCGGTGGTTTAACATGCAGCACCACCACATCCCACTTTTGCTGCCTACCCAATGCTTTTTTTGTTTATGCAAAGGTTTCAGGTAACTTGATTTCCACCCTTAGTTCTTTAATGTTATCTGTACTCTGAGCTGTTTTTAACCTCAGTTGGGATTGTGTTGTCAAGGGCTCCAAGGAGGGGGTCTTGGGCTCCTGCCTGCCACTGGGGTCCCTGCTGGTATGGGTTCAGCAGTCTGTGTAGGGCTTCCCAGGCCATGCCCACTTAGCTTATGTCCCTCGTCCTCCCCTGGACCTCAGAGCAAAGGCAAGGAGGCCTGGGCAAAGGCCTGCTCCTCCTCAGTTTCAGGGCCTTGTCCAGCCTACCAGTGCTCTGGAGTTTCTCTTCCAGTCAGCCTCCAGCCCTCAGCCAGTCCCTTCTCATCCCTGACCCACCCCTTATATTCTTCTGGCCTTGACTGCTCCTCTTCCTGGTTCCACCCCCCTTCCTGGTCACCCTGTGGGTCCTATGCCTCCTCTCCCAGGGACTGTAAGGCTCCTGCAGGTACAGTACTTAAAAGCACCATGTGTGCTCTATTCAGCTGGTCAGTAGCCCACACCCTGCCCTCTCAGCATGTACCTGGCCCTGGGATCACTGAGCAGGCAGTTCCCCGAGACTGGTAAATCCAGTCCTGAACAGATGTCTAGTTCAGTCCTAAAATGATGCTTCATACGTACACATTTTGTAAGTTTAAAATAATTTTAAATTAAATGCTTTATAGTCTGATGCTGAATCAATTGGTGGTTCCTTTTTAATGAGTCTGTTTTGTTGTATTCATTAATCTAACTATCAACTAAATGTAGCAGCCCTATGTGTATTAATTCTTGTGTATCCTAAGTATAATTTGCGTATAATCTACGCATGGTTGTGATGTGGACTTCTCTTATGAAGAGTTATTTTACATGTAAATATATTTTTTCTTAGATATCACTGCCCTGTGCCTAAGATTTTTTATGTCCAGTTGACTGTGGGTGATCATGAGTTTTTGGGTGAAGGGAAGACTCGCCAAGCTGCTAGACACAATGCTGCAATGAAGGCACTTCAAGCGCTTCAGAATGAGCCAATCCCCCCAAAATTACCTCAGGTTTGTGATTGTTTTCTCTTAATAATGGTTGGTCTCTAAATTTGGAAAAAGTTACAGTAATATTATGAGACTAGATAGACTTGTTTGTTATTTTCTCCCTTAGAAGAACAGAGTGTAGCGTTTTAAGAGACTGAGCTAATTCCTCTCAGCCCAGGGATAATAATTATTTTATAGGGTTGTTGTAAGGGTTATGTCACAGTAATATATGTGAAGCACTTTGAATGCTCAGAAAGTACTATACAGTATGAGTTCATATTATTGTTATTCTATCATCTCTGTATTCGTTTGTGCTTCGGTATTCATCTTTATGAAGAAATTACATTTCATTTACAGTAATTGAGCACATTTTATTTCAAGCTGTGAATGAAAAGTGCAGTAGCCTTAAAAAGCAAAAATAAAACTCTTCATCTAGTTTCTGGTTAGGGCTGTATGTGCCCTGGAGATTTATAAAATGATTGTCTATGTTGAACTTTAAGATCTAGAGTGGGTGTTTCTTGAAAGATGCTATTCCAGAAAGGTTGTATTCTGGAGTAGTGGGGCACAGCAGAGGAAGAGCTGGTCTTTCTTAAGTTTGTGATTCTTTGGGATCTAGAGGTACTCTCATGTTGTAGGTGCAACTAGAACAATTTTCACTCTGGAAAATTCAGGAAAAAAATCCATGAATATACTCTAAACCCAGTGGTGTTCATGGGGCGGGGCAAAGCACTACATTTTTCAGGAGCCAGAATAGTAATAAAACTTGTCTTATCACTGATGCAACGAGTACTTTCCAGTCAGGTTACTGACAATCAGCCATTTTATATACAATAACCACGTTTAAAGAGAAATGTTAAATTGTGATTTGAGTTCTGGGAAAATAGGAAATGCGGTGCAACCAGGGGGAAGATTTTTATTCTACATCTGTATTCCCTAGAACCAAAGAGTTACATGAATCTCCTTATTTTTAAAGAACAACAACAGAAAATATAATCTGTACACAGTTTTAGATTAGTTAGTCCCTACCCTGAGGAATTTTTTCACATACCTCAAATCTTTCAGATGATGACATTTTTGATGTGAAATCTTATGCATGTGAATGAGATCACAGATTCATTTTGACTTAGCTTCTGAACAGCTGTCAGATGGTTTTAGGCTTTCAGTCTGTGAGTCCCTTGGTATGTCATTAGTTTGCTCAGTCTTGAAATTGTAAGAGCTACAATTTCATTATTTGATAAAAGGAAGCATTTTTTTAAAGCATGTAAAGGTAAATGAATAAATAAAAGCTGTTTCAAATGTAAATTGCAGATTGATAGGACTATAATGGTAAATCCAAAACATAGTTAGGGCACAGCTGGACAAAACATGGGAGGCCTGTCATCAAACTCTTCCACCTTCTGTTTTAAAGTTAACTACTGCAGGATCAGGCTGTTTGGGTCAGGGTGATGGAGCGGGACAACAGGTGATGTATCTCTTATCTCCCCATTTCATTTTATCAGGTTGAGTTGCACTTAAGAACATATGAAAAGCCTTTCTGGATCAGGCCAAGGGCCCATCTAGTCCAGCCTCCTGTATCTCACAATGGCCTACCAGATGTGTCAGGGAGCACGCAAGACAACCAGACACTTGTGTCTCACTGTCACTCCCCTGCATCTGGCATTCTAAGGTAGCCTATTGCCCTTGCACCACCCCCAAGGAAGACACCAGACTGAAGTTAGGGTTTAACTTTATTAACACAAGTGTAATTCATGAAACCTTCTGAAACACCCGCCCCTTTCTCCCCAGTCTAGGGTAGGCAAAAAAACTGCTGTCCATGGCCAATTTGGAAGACAAAAAAAAATTCCTACCTGACCCTCAGGATGAGTGACCAGCTAATCTCAGACTGGACATACCTGTCATAGCTTGTAACCTGTGATGGAGTTTTCCTCCATAAATCTGTCTTTATGGCACCCTTTTAAAGGCATCCAGGCCCGACGCCATCACCACATCTTGTGGCAAGGAGTTCCATAGACTAATTACATGCTGGGTAAAGACATCTTTTCTTTTGTGTGTTCTAACTTTCCTAACACTCAGCTTTAGAGGATGTCCCCTAGTTCTGGTATTGTGAAAGATGGAGAAGAGATTCCCTCTATCTACTCCTCATAATTTTGTATATCTCAATCATGTCCCCCCTAAGGTGCTTCCTTTCTAGACTGAAGAGCCCCAAACACTGTAAACTTTCTGCATAAGGGAGGTCCCTCAGCCCAGTAATCATTTTAATCGCCCTCTTCTGTACTTTTTCTTATTCCACTATGTCCTTTTTGAGATGTGGAGACCAGAACTGTACACAATACTCTACCATCCTTACCATCGCCTTGTACAATGGCAATACAATATTGGCTGTTTTATTCTCAATCTCTTTTAAAATTATCCCTAGCATGGAATTGGCCTTCTTCACTGCTGCCGCACACTGGGTCGACATTTTTATTAAGCTGTCCACCAATACCCCAAGATCTTTCTCCTGGTCTGTCACAGACAGCTCAGAACCCATTAACCTACATGTGAATTTTTGCTTTTTTTTTTTTTGCCCCAATTGCACCCTAACCCTTCTAAGCATTTTCGTTTTCCTTAATGGTAAGACTTTTACCAGTGTGTTTTCAAAACTGAAACACCAGAGAGACAAGCTTTGAGCTTGAATCTTCATTTTGTCTGTGAAGGAGAGTACAACTCATACAGTGCTGAGAAAAACAAGAAGCACATGAGAACACAAATCTGTATTTATGAAAGAACTGCTGTGCTGCTTCCAAATTTTTTCTGCCAAGTGGCTGAAGTGAAGCCTGAGGAAGGACTTTGTAGCCAAGGGTTTTACTACAGTGATGAGAACCACACGTAAGCCATGGATCTCCAGAACCACCAGTCATCCATCCACCCCTTTATGTTTGGCTTGGTAGTAAGGAAGTTTATGTGAAAAGGACTGAATGATTCCCATTACTCAGTGCCAGTGACTGTGAATAATGCAGGGAAGTACTTGTGTCCCTATTTAACCTCTGCAAGACTTCTATTGTCTGCTTTTCATAATGTATTGATTTGGAGGTTAAGCTATTTAGTGGCACACCAGTTGAATGCTTGGATACTATAAAGGTCTGTGTAATCATTTTGTAATGTTTAACCTGTGGTTTTCAGTTGCTAGTCAACGGATCAACATCTGCTTTTGTTTCTGGTGCTAAAGCCCTATGCATATATAGAGGCCGAATTCTGACGTATCATGAAATCACAGTTTCTGCTAACCATAGTTAAAAACAAGTGCCTTGGTTTGAGCTTCCTGACACAGTGGAAGGCCACAGGGACACCATGATTTAGAGCTGCTTGTGAGTTTTGTTTTTCATCTGTTCAAGATAGCTTCATGAATGTGTTGGCTTATTCCCATCTTTATGGTGCTACAGTGTTTGGAGTTGAAGCAGTGGCTGTAACTATGACGGATCTCAGTGATCTGTGAATTAAGATGCAGCAGCAAACCACAGTTAATGGAAACTGTGATTTGCTAATCAATTCTAAAGCATAGTTTCAAATCCTAATTTGTCAGACATACATAATCTACAGTTTGTGGGCTGGCTTGGGTTTAGCCAAACAAATCAACATTTTTTATTATGCTTGATCTCAACCAGTGCTACTCCATGGTTTGATTTCCTAAACCATGGTTAAGCATTATCTATAAATTCATAAACCATGATTAAGGTTAGTATTGATACGCATTATGTGTGCATTGAACAAACCATAGTTGGGGCAGTTTCCACTCCCTGGTTTCTTCTCCTCTCACGTTAGTGCTTTGCTTTGCAAGCTAAATCAAGATTTCCTTGTACAGCAACAAAACATGATTACTATTATGTTTAAAAATTATGTCTGTACTGGCTAGAGTGGGGAAGGGCCATGGCTCAGTGGTAAAGTATACGCTTTGTGTGCAGAATTTCCCAGGTTAAAGATCCAGCATCTCTAGTTGGGGCAGGGAAAATTTCTTGTCTGAAATGCTGAGAGCTCCAGCTAGTCTGTGTTGACAATACTGCCCAGATAGACCAAACACCTGATTCAGTGTAAGTCATCTTCCTCTGATCTAGATGGAAGCTATACTTCTGCCTTCCAGCAGCTCATCTGGATCCCCTTTACAGCAATATGTTTTTGAGCAATTGGAAATCGAATCCTTGCTAAGAAGAAGACAGGGCTCATAGCTGTGCAATGAAACAGGTTGTGTGGGAACTTACATACATGCATTTTGGTGAATGCAGTTCAAGAGATGTCATGGTCCAGAGCAAAAACAGTTTTAGAACCACTGAGCTTAACAAGATACTTCAGTTTTCTTTACTGAAAAGTTGAATTTCATTTTGCAGCACTGTTTTGTATTAGTCTTATCTTAATAAAGGCTTAATAGAGATGTTCCAAAATTGTGAAAGTCATTGGAAAGTATGTGTTATACAAGATAGGAAAAGTGTTACATGTGCTTAATAATGTGGTTATAAACCAGTGTTTGTTGCCCTGTAACAGTTGTCAAAAGAATTATTAATGCATTTTTAAAGAAGTTAAGCCTCTTTTTAAAAAATGCATCACTGTACACAGAATCTCTGGTTTTCAAGTCATTATATAGTTAGCTACAAATTCTCAGATATACAAATAATGCTATGACTGACAGAACACAGAGATCAAAGCACTGAGTAGGTATTCAAGTGTTATTTTTGAAGAACTGCAGTCTATTTGAATCTTAGCCATAATGTTTGTCGTCTTTTAATGTATTAATGGAATCAGTATAATTTTATTGAAAGATTTGAAAAGGATGTTGGATGTGAGTGGAAATTATTTGGATTGTGGTCCCAATTCTTTGTTTCTGAGAATCAATTATTCTCAGAAACAAAGAGATTATCTTCAGAATGGAATCTAGTGTGTTGGACAGCTCTGAGACTTGGTTAGTGGTCATTTGTGCATTAAGGTTTATACTGTATGTATCTCATTCTGAAGGCACATGATGAAACAACCAAGCTGAAGCAAAGCAGATTTGGATCACTTCAGTACTTAGATGAGAGTCTGTGTGGGAGAACACTACATATGTCAAGTTGATCTCCTGGAGGAGAGTCAGGCTAAAGCTATAATAAATATTTGCTGAATCTCTGCTTTCATTTGACTTTTTCTAAAGCTGAACAATCAAAATAATTCCTCACAATAAGGCTAATACGACAATCACATAAGAGAGAACAAATCTGTTTGCAAGAACCAGTGGTCTTGTCCAAAAGCCTGGTGAAACAAGTGAGTTGTTAGCAGCCTGTCCCAAAAGCCCACCATCAGGGGCAAGCATCCAAAATTCTGGGATTATTGAACAGGGCATCTGAATAGGAGATGGGATCATGATAGACCATCTCAGCTCCTGCTCCTTCACCTTCTAGTTGTTAAATATTATGTGGTGTTTTTTTCCGGGTAAATAATTTTTTTATTTCTTTTTAGTTACGGGAAAGTGACAATAATCATACATGGGTAAGGGGAAACAAGGGGTTACACAAAGGGTATTGGAAGGTTACAATCCTTTATCATAAACATCTACTGTATATTTCTGCTAATAATATATTGCTTACTACAATAATATATTGCTTACTACAACCTCTAAGTTCCATACAGTCTTATAATATCATTAAAGTATAATCTAAAATATATGTTTATCCTTTAATATTTTATTCCCCTTCATCAAAGGAGGAATAACAGCCCAATAACAGGAATAACAGATATATCAATCTAAAATATTCTGTAAATTTCTATCAAACTAATATACAAATATACTGTATAGCATTTCTACTGTGTACCAATATTCCTATAAAAAATAATTCTAATCTAAATAAGATTATATAGTTTCATTACTGTCTTATGGTGTCAAAACTCACAGACTATTTGTTTCCTTACTTCTGATCTAAAAAAACCCCACTTTTATTCAATAATTAAACTCTAATTCAATATCAGTGGGGACGGGGTGGCGCAGCGAGTTAATCCACTGTTGCTGGGCTTTCGACCGCAAGGTTGGGAGTTCGAGACTGCGTGACAGAGTGAGCTCCCGTTGCTTGTCCCAGCTCCTGCCAACCTAGCAGTTGAAAAGCACCTAAATGCAAGTAGATAAATAGGGACCACTTCGTTGGGAAGGTAACGGCGTTCTGTGCGCTACGGCGTAGAGTCATGCTGACCACATGATTGGACAAAAACGCCGGCTCTACAGGCTTTGAAACGGAGATGAGCACCGCCCCCTACAGTCAGTCACGACTAGACCATTTGGTCATGGGGCAACCTTTACCTTTAATTCAATATCAATATAATCTGCTTTATTCTAATCTGTAGCCTTCTAAATTTGCCACATAAACAATTTCCCAGCCGGAAAAAAGGGAGAGAGAACCAATCAGAGCTTCCCTTACTATAATATCCAACTCTTTAATTATTTATTTATGTCCCAACACAAACAAAAAGAAAAAAAACAATCTCTTAGAAACCAACTTAAAATTTATGGTTTTCATAAATACAGTGCTTAACTCTCAATCATAAATCACACAACATTTAAAAAGCAGTCCTGCTTACAATTATTAAAATAAACATTTTTTCTTTTTCTTTTCTCTTTTCACAGTCCTATATATTTTGAAGGCAAAAAAAAACAGTTCTCATATTTTGTATTTTACTTTTATTTCTTTTTCCTCTTAACATAGTCTATTTTATTCTTTAGCCTTCTAAGTTCTTAATAGTTCATACATTTTAAAGCTGCAAGAAAAAGGGGGGAGCCAGCAACTTCTTATTGTGACGTCATCCTCTCGGTATCCTGCTTTTCACAGCTTAATAATCGTAAACTTATTAAAAAATCCTTTAGAGATCAACTTAGACTTTAGTATTTTCATTACTGCCGTGGTTATCTCATAGTTATAAATCATTAGTGGAACAGTCATTTTGCCGATTACAACTTTAAAATGGACACTGTCTCCTCTTGTGTTCAGCCCTCCAGATGGCTGTAAATCCTCCATCTTGAAAGCACAAAATCAGTCTTTAATTCTTTTTTTCCCTCTTATTACAACGTTTAAGTTTAATCCTTCAGTAGTTTAGATAAAATTTCCATATTTTCTCATATCAATTATTATTGCAGTCCCGATAGAATCCAAATAAGATCCAAGTTCTTACAAATGCAGCCCTCCTCATTCTCATGGCAGTTCCTTCTGACACCAATAATTTAGTAATCCTGCATTCCTCCAGCTCCTATCCTTATCTCTCTAACAGGGGTCTGTTGAGAGAGGTTGACTCACGGTGTTGACAAATTATCTATCTTCTTCTGGTGTTATCCATCATCGTAGTTGCACTGGCTAATGCCGGTGGAGAGCCGGTTGCTTCACATCTCCCTGCGTCCAGGCAGCAGGATTCCTTGGCTTTGCAATTACCAAGGAGCCCCACTGACGCGCCTGATGCCTCAAGCCCCTTCTCCTAGAGGCTTGAGGGGGTATTCCTCTAATGAGGACCCCAGGAAAGGTGGAAGTTGGCTGCAAACTCCAGAGCTAACGGACTCCACAGCCAGTCGCCAGGGCAGACCACGCCCTCCTGTTGTTAAATATTATGTTGTTAATAGTGTTCAGTAGTATTAGTTCTTAAATATAGCATTGAAACCTTGGTCTTAGAAAGCACACATTTTAATAGATATTTGTTGTTTTGTTTGACCAGAATGGAGAGTCTGGAAAAGAAACAGAAGAAGAAAAAGATGCGAGCAAGTCAGAGATCAGCATTGTGTTTGAAATTGCACTGAAGCGCAACATGCCTGTCAATTTTGAGGTGGGTTTTCCATGACTTTCTGTTATAAAAAGATAATTCCCACCCTCACTCAGAGATGGCTGTTAGACAACATTTGCAAAGGTAAGCTGTGTTGAACAGGCAAGCTGTCAAGAAGGTATTTTGTTAATTTCTCTTAATATTGAGCTAAATATAATGGATGAATTCCATAAAGTCATTATTGTTTGTGTGGACAACCTCACATATGCCAATGAGCAGACAAACTGAGCTCTTTTGAGTTTAATTTTGAGCTCTTCTTAGTTTAATTAACCAGGAGAATCCATACCCCTTGCAGGTATGGGAACCAAATGATGGGGTTTGGGGACTCAACCTCTGACCAATAAAAAAAATTGATGATGTTATTATCACCATTATCAATATGTATTGAGGTGTTATGTTCTTTGTTATTCATATTTAAACCAAAACCAAACTATTCACATCTATTGAAGTTATACGGTACCTAATAGGGCTGGTGGTGATAATGATTTCAACAGGCTGGCAAAGCGGGTATGGGAACATATTGGGCAATCCAGTGGGGGTCTGTAATTGTGAAAAGGTTAAGAACCCCTAGTTTAAACCTTCATTATAGCATGGAGAAGGGGTTGTAGAGATATCTTCGCTGGGAAAACAAAAACACCATGCTGCATTTTTGAACATCAACTATTTGTTTTCATGTACATATTATTGGCTGTTACATAATGCTAGTTACCATTTATGTAGCATTCTAATGTACTCTACGTTCTAAAAAAACCAGCAGTGTGTTGGGATATCAGTCCTTTTGAACAGACGAAAATTACTGTTTTAGACTATGGCTCCCCAATGCAGGTTAGGATTAGGCTGCTAGTCACTTGTAGAAGAGACAACTGCAGTCAGCATGGTTTGGTAATTCTGGCAGTGCCTGGCTTGTGCCCCCCTGAAGCAAGAGGTTACTACTGCTCTCCTTACTTCTGTAGTTACTTTAGAAACACAAGATGAATTGGAACCAAAGGAGATCCTTGAATAGTGTGCTCTCACAGTATTACGTTTTGTGAAGTTAAAACCTCCCCTATGCATCAGAGGTGAAAAAGCTAGTGTAATCACCAACAGAATTCAGGTTTAATCCAAACACTGAATTTGGAAGCAAGTTCTTGTTTCAGTACAGTGAATCATCATTTTGTAATAGGCCGCAGGATTTGGCATTTGTAATAGGATTTTAATTTAAGAACTATTGGTATTATTATGTGTCAGGCATGCATTAAAGGTTTCAAATGTCTGTATTCACATGATAGTTGCAAAGCTGCCTGTATTTTATTTAGGTTACAATATGCAGACCATATTACTGCTCTTGTGTAAGTTAGGAAGCAGTTAAAAGATATTTCGTGTTCATGTAAACAGCTTTTCAGGCTTGCACAATATCTGGAGAATGGGTGGGGTGTGCAAAACACCTAAGAGCCAAGTTCTGCCCTGTGATGTCAGACTTGCTGCTTGAGGGCAAAATGTTGCCCTAAATATTTAGCCCAGAGGGGGATTACATTTTTGCCTTATCTCACACTCATTGTGCATTATGAAATAGAGTTTGGGTTTGTTATATAACAGCTTTGAGAAACATTGTAAAACAGTTTAATAAGACATCTGGTTTAGAAATAAAGTGCTTAATGATCAAAGTCACAGCCTAGCAACATGCTACTGCTGCCTTTTGATACTCTTTGCATAAGAAGCACTCTGCTGGATTAGCCCAAAGCATCAAGTTTCCAACAGTGGCGAAACAGATGTCTCTGGAAAGCTCAAAGTCAGAGCCTAAAGTCACACATTTGCCGGTGTCATATTTTTTTGTTTTTGTTTTTCACTAGCCAAAATAAATTTGCAAGCTTAATAAGGCTGTGTTTTGACATTCATCCACTAACTAACCACTTTTGTCAGACTAACCACTGACTAACCACTTTTGTCTGGTTAGGGACCAAAACATAGATGAAGATGAAAAATGGATGAATATCAAAGCACAGTCTTATATAGCTTGCAAATTTATTTTGGCCAGCAAAAAACATAAATAATGAACTATATAACACCTGCAGATGAATGTTAGAGCTAAAATAATATAAAAATAAATAATTGGTATGAAATAATCTATATATATATAAAGAAGACCATGTACGTGTACGTGTAGTCTGCATAGGCTCCGCAACGCCTGGAGCAATTGGCACCAAACTTGGCACGCGCATGCCTTGCGTCCTGGCGACCAACGCTGTGGGGGTCAGGCCCCCCTCGCCCCCCTGGGGGTGGGGGTACGCAGGGGCCCCACGTGAAAACGGTCAAAAATGGCCGATATTGGCGTCAATTCTGTAGTTTCAAGGGTCGCTGGGATGAGCGGCGACACTCCCTATGCCGTTGGAGTCCTGGTTTGGCCCCCCCTCAGCGTGGGGAGCAAGAAAGGGTGCAAAACAAAACGTCCGCCATGCCTGCTGGAATGCCTGGAGTGATTGACACCAAACTCGGCACACACATGCCTTGCGGCCAGGCGACAAACGCTGTGGGGGTCAGGCCCCCCTAGCGCCCCCGGGGGTGGAGGTACATGGGGGCCCCGCATGAAAACGGTCGAAAATGGCCAAAATTGGCGTCGAATCTATAGTTTCTGGGGTCGCCGGGACGCACAGCAACGCTCCTGATGCTGTTGGAGTCCGGGTTTGGTTCCCCCTCAGCATGGGGGGCAAGAAAGGGTGCAAAACAAAATGTCCGCCATGCCCTGCTGGAACGCCTGGAGCAATGCGTACCAAACTCGACACGCACATGCCTTGCAGCCTAGTAACAGACACTGCGGGGTCAGGCCCCCCTAGCGCCCCCAGGGGTGGGGGCACGTGGGTGGCCCTGCGTGAAAACGGTCGAAAGTGGCCGAAATTGGCGTCGAATCTGTAGTTTCTGGGGTTGCCGGGATGAACGGCGACACTCCTGATGCCGTTGGAGTCTGGGTTTGGCCCCCCCTTGGTGTGGGGGGCGAGAAGGGGTGTGAAACAAAATGTCCGCCATGCCCTACTGGAACACCTGGAGCGACACGCACCAAACTTGGCATGCAGATGCCTGGTGGCCTGGGGACAAACACTGTGGGGGTCAGGCCCCCCCAACGCCCCCAGGGGTGGGGGCGCGCTGGGGGCCCCACGTGAAAACGGCCGAAAGCGGCGTCGAATCCGTAGTTTCCGGGGTTGCCGGGACGAGCAGCGATGCTCCCGACGCGGTTTGAGTCCCGGTTTGGCCCCCCTCGGCGTGGGGGGGGCGAGAAGGGGTGCAAAACAAAACGTCCACACTGACCCGCTAGAATGCCTGGAGTGATTGCCACCAAACTCGGCACGCGTACACGTTATGGCCTGGTGACAAACACTGCAGGGGCACGACCCCCCTGGCAACCCCAGGGGTGGGGGTCTGCAGGGGGCCTCACATGAAAATGGTCGAAAATGGCTGATAGTGGCATCAAATTCGTAGTTTTCTGAGTCACCGAGACCATTGGCGACGCTCCTGACGCCGTTGGAGTCCGGGTTTGTCACCCCCTCGGCATGGGGGGGGGGTAAGAAGGGGTGCAAAACAATATGTCAGAAATGACCAACATTACTGTCAAATCCACAGTTTTCGGGGTCGCTAAGCTGATTGGTGACATGCCCGATGACATTTGTTACCCGGGCAACGCCGGGTACCAAAAAGCTAGTATAAAAATAAATAAGTTCAAAAGCAATTTTAAATTCATATAAATTAAGTTCATAAATTCAACTCTCTAGCGAGAGTGGGGAAGGAAGAGAGAAGAGGTTGTTTCTTGTCACCAGCAATGTAACAATCATCTTACAGTAGTTGACCATGACAATTACACAACAGTTATAAGCACATCTCCCACGAGATGCTCGGAGATAAAGCCTTAGTAACATTTCCAGAAGCTAGTAAAAGTGAGCATACCTAGTTTCTTCTATCCTTTTGTTAATAAACATGTGGAAGGGTGCTTCCTTCTAGCACTGCAGAAGATTTGCAACTCCAGTCTTCACCCATGTGTGCTGTAAACAATGAACTGCACCTTCTCTTTTCCACACACAGAGCAACTAATCACACCTGAGTTTTATTTTTTTTAACCATACTATGGATGAAGATCAGCTGTTGTCAACTGTTTGAATACTTTTCTATTTTGGGACTGCGTAATGGTACTGTACAGAAAGAACATCTAAGGGAATGCTTATTCTTCTGGTTGTACTGTGAGAGGGACTGTAGTATTGGGGGGCTCAGAAGCTTTGGTGAAGTTTTGATTGCTGCAGTTATTGAAGAGCCAAGCTGCATTTTGTTGTTGAAAGAGTTGATTTCTTTGGCAACATGAATGGTTGTGCTAGAAATTTAAAAGCCAAGTATTTCTTTATGCATTTGCAAGCCTGTAGCATTTTATAGCAAGTTTTGTTCTCTAGCAAATTGAAAAGTCTTGCAAAAGCAATGCAAGAACCTCAACTTTACAAGAATATTCAAATAACTCTCAGGGTGGAACTCTGTGTTAATCCTTGAAATGTTAATTATCAACCCATCATTGCTAAGTAACTGCAGGCATGAAGTGTCATTGGTAGAGAAGAATTGGTAGCAAGCCCACTGATTATCACTGGCAAATGGCCCCCTGGTGATCATTTCCTCAATTTGCCTTACTTCTGGATATTGTCTAACAGAGAAACTCTCTCTCTCTCTCTCTCTCTCTCTCTCTCTCTCTCTCTCTCTCTCGTGTGTGTGAGAGAGAGAGCTAAACACTCTCCCCTCTTTCCACGACCTATTTTAAAGAAAATCAAAGCAATATTGCCAACATACCTGTTTTTGTTAGGCAGTGAAAAGTTGCTCAGAGCTAGTAGTTTGTTCAGATTTCTCCAGTTACCCAACATAGTCTGAAGATCTGCTGGGTTCTCATAATGGACTTATGGTAGCCTCACTGGATAACAGACTTTTTTCCTTTGAACATCTGGCACCTCTTTATGCCATGTTGCAAACATAAGTTTATCTGTTGCACCCACCCTCCCTTATCTTTTTGTGATTTTCCATTTTTGTCACAAGTCATTTAACTTGTCAACCTTAGTGTTTAACTTACCAACCTTAGTGTTAAGATGAAAGGAAACATACATTATTAATAGCCTAATCAACTGAATTCATATGGAGTGCAACCTAGAAAATCTTAGGCTTGTCTGAATTCCATTGATGTTATGATTGTATCCCAAAGCTGAAATCCTAAAAATACTTGCTTAGAAGTCAGTCCAACAGTAATCAATTGGACTTCCTTTTGAGTAAGCATGGTTAGAATCAAGTTTTAAGGGCATTCACCGCTAAAGTTGTTAATACTACATTTAAAAAAGAATTGTCTGGAATGAAAGTTTATACTGGGGAAAATATTACTCTCTGAAATGTAAGATATATTATCAAGCTCTGTTTTCACTCAGTGGATTGTATTTGCATTAGTTCCAGGAATGTTTGTAAGAATCTGTAACATAAATGAAGATCTATGTAATAAGAGTAAAGGGGAACTAAAATGGTTAAAATTTGATTTACTAGTCCTTTTTTGGCTAATAGGTAATCAAGGAAAGTGGGCCACCACATATGAAAAGTTTCGTTACGCAAGTGTCGGTGGGTGAATTCACAGCAGAAGGCGAAGGAAATAGCAAGAAACTCTCAAAGAAGCGTGCTGCCATAGCCGTCCTTCAAGAGCTTCGAAAACTTCCTCCTCTTCCTGTGATTGAGAAGCCAAAACTTCACTTTAAAAAACGTGCTAGAACAATATTAAAGGTAAGTGTTTGTATGTGTATCCTGTTCACTACCAGGAACACCAAAAGCAGCTCTCAGGCCTCTTACACTTTGCAAAAATAATTAACTGAGCACTAGCTGTTAAAATTTATTTTAACTTAAAAAAATTTCAAGCAGCGATGATTGTTACTGTTGCTATACTGAGGGTAAGAAAGCATTAGTGACGTATCTCTGTTCCCACTGACATCTTCCCCTCTATTTATTTCGACACTGTCAGTTAAATCATGATTTCCATGTTCAGCTTCTGAATCCTTATACACCGAGATACTTTCTTTGTTGCAATAGCCCTCAAAACTGTCAGGCAGGCTTCTTTTCTTGGAAGTTACTGGGTTATTGGAAAAATACAAGTTCCTCTTTTCAGCCTTTTCACTGTGTTTCTAGATTGAGATAGACAAAATGTTGTCTTACTTTCACACTGTGCAAAGGATATATCACAATCCAGGCTTTTGATTGTATCAGTTTGGATATAGAGGGTCTTCCAGTGATGCGAATCAGGATGGGGCTGTCCCAATGATCTCAAAATTTTTCCAGACCCAGTGGTGTTAATGTCTGAGAGGGGAACAATGATGAGAACAATTTCATAAAGGAGGACACATGGTAACAAACTCTGCACATAGGACCAGTGGCTTTGGAGACAAAAGCCCAAGCCAGGAGAACTTGTCATTAACCCAGTGTCTCTTACTTCTCAGTAAACCTGCCCCCTGAGATGGCAAAAGTCAAATTAGGAGAGTCACTAAGCCAAGGCTCTTTAGACAGGGGAATGGTGCTGGGCTTAACATTAGATAACTGCAAGGATATCTGATGTTTCAATTGAACTTCAGCACTTGTTGAAGCAATAGAATTCATTAGTCACAGATCTTATAGAATCTGCTGTGTCCTAACATATTGGGAACTGAATTTAAACACCTTTGACAAAGCTGAGCCCATTGTCTTAACTCTGAACTAGGCAGGAGAAATCTGTGTAGTCTACACCTTGTGTTGATTGTCAGTGACTTTCTACCAGGATATCAGTGGAATAATCTGCTGTTTTTCAGAGTCTTTTTGCTTTCCTACAATCATACTATCTCTTTAGTTTTCTTTCTAAATGAACTATCTGTGTTTGGTCTACAAAGCTTTCATAATCTCTTCTGAAGGCTCATCATGACTGAGGGCGCAATCCTAAACTGAGTTAGGCTGGCATAAACTAAGCCAGCAAAGTTTGACCAGCAGAAGGGCCACTGCAAAGTATTATTTGGACCACTCTCAGAGTCAGAGAGGCCAGCACACAGACGTGCGCCATTTTCCCTGACTCCAACAGTAGTCCAAACATGCTTTATGTTGGCCCTTCTGCTGGCCAAACGTTGCTGGCTTAGTTTATGCCGGCCTAACCCCAGTTTAGGATTGTACTCTGAGCCTGAAAGAAGCTTCAATGAATGGGAAAATGTTAACTTTCTTTCATTTGCCATTGTTGCAGGCATATTGTGATTAGTGTAAGGAACAGTTGCTAAACTTGTAGTTTTTTTTCAAATTAACTATTACTTTTAGAGCCCAATCCTATGCATGTATACTCAGAAGTACGTACTATTATAGTCAATGGGACTTACTCCCACATAAATGTGGATAGGATTGCAGCCTTAATCACTTCAACAGGCCTTATCTGTTTGCCATGCATCTCATTTATTTTCTCAGTAGCTGTATTGCAACTACACACAGCACCAACCCAGAGGATCCTCTTTTGATGCAAAGCATTTTGGGGGGAGAAGACGCATTATCAAGGAAGGGGATGTTTGCCTTACCCAACCAATTTTGAAACTCTTCCTCCCATACTTATACCTTTACAGTTTTCTGGTTCCTTCATTACCTTGCAAATAATTCTGAAACAAGAAGAGAGAAATAGCAGGGGAGAGCTTTGAGGAACAAAACATGCTGCATGGGAAGAATTAAGCAGCAGATTTTTCCCCTCCCCAGTCTATTTTACAAATTACTTCCTCCTGAAGCTCTTCTGTCCCTTTGGTTTGGATCTGATAGATAGCAATTTGGCTCTTAGAATATATTGCCTTTAGCTGCAAACAGTAACAGTCCTAAATAAATATGCTTTACACATGCACAAATTGGAACCCAAACAGCATTACTTGTATTTAAAAATTAATATCTTAAAGACAAATACCATTTTTGTTACTTTTATGACAAAGCAGCCTAACATTTACAAGTTCAACTTGGAAATATTTTGGGGGAGTTCGAAACGTGACCTTTTTTCACTTAACTTTAAACAAAGATAAGATGTAGCCGACAAAGATAGATAAGTGTTTTTATTAGGTGTTCCTTTTGGAATCCTGGAATATGGAGTTGCTGATCCCACTAGCCCTGCTCCTTCCCAAGAGATCTCTTGCCACCAGAATGTTGTTTTGAAAGGACGGCAGTTCTCACATAAAGTCTCTCCATCGTTTGTCTTTGCCGCCTTTATGACTCCAACTTGATGAGTAGTTTTTGTTTTGTTTGTTCTGTTTTTGCCATTGTCTTTTGTTTGTTTGTTTGTTTTAAAGCTGACTGAAGTTAAAACAAAGCAGTCCAGCTGCATCCAGTTAGATTGTTATGGGCTCATAAAATTTATAGACAAAGCTGAGCAATACTCTTTGGATCACAGCAAAAGCAAAGCTAGTTGCAGCCTTGCCATGTACCTCACACTGCTGTACCACTCTGGCTACAAAAGCAGTAGAGGAACAGCTAACCCCAAGGGCTGAGCCAAGCACTGAGCAATGGGCTTGGGATCCTGAGTCATCTCTGAACAGTTGCAAAGTGGCCTGGGGTGGAAGATGGAAGAACTTAATGTTCAGTGGAGAAACGACAGGTGGAAGGGGATGCTTAGCCCTTCCTTTGCCTGCCATTTTCTTTGCAACTCTTCCCCCAGAATCTTTTTCACAGACAGGGTTCTGGATGTGTAAGGGGGAATGAACAGGTGGGGGGAAGAATTAAGGTCCATGTTCCTTTTCACTGATTCTCCACTGCAGATTTTACTGGCTACTTTGCAGTTCTCTGATAGTAACTCCAATTCCCAGAGCCACCAGATGTCTCATTCAGCAGCTATATTATATGTATGAGCAGCCATACATATAATATATGACCTTGGTAGACGCCTGGGATTTAACTTGCATCCATGATTGTTCTCTGCCTTCTTGTTGCACTGCTCTGATATTGAGGGGCAGGCTTCTTGACCATTTCTCATAGCCAAGCGATCATGCAGGAAAGAACTGGCTACATTCGTCATGTGTTCCCATGCGTATAGTTGTATTTCCATTGCAGTGCCATCGATATATGGTTTGTGAACCTGCCTTTCCATAAGGTTTAAGAAATATTTTGTACTGCAAAATGCCTTGTGAGATGGCGTCCAGTCATATCCAGTGCTGCTATACTGTCAGACTGCCATTCTTATGGTGTGGAGAATTGCAAAAAAGAGCATGAATCACCTAGTTGTTGCTGGTGTACAGCAATGGAAGACTTGGGACTATCAGACCCATTATTGATATTCACTATCCATCATCATTCAGAGAAGTGGGCAGGCAGCAGGGAGCAGTACTTGATTGGTCACTGCAGGAGAGGAGCTATTCTGCCAAATTCCCTGCCAGGCCACCCCAAGGGCCCTAATGCCCACACTAGGCTAACTAGTTTTCCCACAGAGCGGCCTCAGAGATAGGCAAGAGGGAGGGGATTCATCCACCCACTGGGCCTCCTCTCTTCTAGCAGCTTTGTTTGGGATCACCGGCTGGCCAGCCTCCTCCAGACTGCCCTCATCACTTGCTTAGCTCCAAACTACTCTAAATCTAGCACCAACAAACCTCACCACCAAACAATAGGCAGTCAGCTTGCCCAAGCCATAACTGCCTCCTCCACTTGGTGGCTCCAGGGGCGTGGCAGCCATACAACAACTCCCAATAATTTCCCACAATAAGCTTACCTTCCTTTAGCCAGTCAGTCCATCCATCCAGTCCTTCAGGCACAGTCCGTCCAGCAGTCCTTCAGGCAGTCAGTCCAGCCAGCACTCCGTCCATCCAGCACCTACCTGGTGCCCTCCTCCAGCACCTTCCCAGAGTATTTACTCCACCTCCTGCCTCCCACTTTATACTGAGGCCAGCCAATCAGTGTCTGTGCTAGGCAGGCTCTAGCATCAGCCACACCCATCTGCACCTGTGCTGACCTCCCTTCATAGCCAGGAACCTCATCAGCCTACCGCTGTGCTCCCGAGGCTTGCAAAGACCTTGGGGGTTAACCCTGTAATCCCTGGCTAATCTGGAACAAGGGGCCATTGCTGATACCATTCCCTATCTCCTCAGGGTATCTCCTGCCTTTTCCAATACAGGAGTGCGCACACAAGGTACTCTGGAGGCAAATTAGCTGCTTTTGTGCTCTCTCTCTTGTATTTGCTCACCTTAAACAGACATTCAAGATTTTTGTGTTTGAAAGAGACGCAAACTTTTAATTAAACTAATTCTAAATTAGTTAATGAAAGATTACCTTTTTTGCAATGAATCCAAAGATACGTTCAGATTCTACATACTTCAAGTGGATTTCTTTCCTCACTCTATTGTAATCATGCTTAGAAGTCAGAATCCTTTGGCGTTTGGAGTTCTATGACCTAGTTGCCTTTTAACTATCATGTTCACGAGTGCTTGTTGAATTGTAACCCACCCATCCATCAAAACTGTTTTTTATGTTACAAGATATTAGCATGCTTTCTAGTGCTCTAATGAAGCTTCTTTCTGAGCCTCCTAAATTCCTGTGAGCTCAAGTTTCTTAAATGGACTGTTTATTCCTGGTGGCAGTGGATTTATTGCTGCTTCTAGGATTCATGAGCTTCAGTCTGGAGGGGCTGGTCCTGATTTGTGTATTCATCCGAAATTCCTCCTGTAACAAGGGTAGAGTTAGACTTATCTGCATTAAATCTGATCAAACTCAGGTGTTGTTCAAGTCAACCATATGCCATTCCCTATATAATTTGTGAAACATTACCACTTAGGCTCAGCAAGCATAATAAAAACAATCTCTTTAGCCTCTCATCTCTGATATGGGCCTTGTAAGTGTCCCTCCCTCCCTCATTTTATTTTATTGGAGGGCGGGTTGAGAGGAAAATAATTATATAGTATAGCAGTTAAAACTATTTGTCCATGAGTGATATTTCCTTGCACCTTGTTAAATCAGATGCAGCAATGCAACGTAAAGCAGGTTCTTTCATAATTTAGTTTCCAGAATTTAGCATAGTGACTACTCAACTTACAAACCTTAGTTAATAAAGAAAATTGCATACTTGAATCTGGTGAAGAGCAGACTGATCAATAAGAAATTAAGCCTTTAGGACCCTGATGTAAGCCAAGTTAGTTCAACTGAATTTAATGGTGCTAATTTTTCATAAGTTTATTACAAGTATGCAATTTATACAAATAGATTATAACCTGTTTCTGATAAATATGCCCTAGTAATACAGGTATTGTTTGGTTCATAAAGAATTAGGCCTCAATCTGTGGGAGTCTCTGATTCTTATATTATTACACTATATTTTCTATCTAATATTTATGGTTTATACATTAGTAAGATCACCAGGTTTTTTTTAAGTATGTTTTAAATTATGCCTGTTTATATTTGTGTGCCTGTGTGCACATGCACACCTGTTTTAATGTAGTCTTTCCTATACAGTTATTTAAAATTTAATAGTGTAATGGCTTGGAACCAAGCATAATAAAATTTGAGTGACTTGACTGTCTTAAATTTAACTACTTTGGTTTAACTGATTTGCAAATCAGTAATAAAGTCTTCCTTCTGTATGTAAGTTTCATTTATACTTGTAAATTCTTCCTTTCTATTGTGGCACATGAACCGAACTCATGTGACATCCGATAAATTACTTTGTGCCTTAATCTCTTTGCTACTCCCAGCACACACTTCTACACTATCAATTTTGATAGCTATCTGGTCTGAGTAAGCATTTTCCTTACACATAATTTGTCATGGAGACACGCTGTGGAGACTGGCAAGGGGAGGATGTTTGGTGGGGGGGGGGGTTGAACCCATCTTTCACTCTTATGTAACATTAGGAAAGCTAATCTTTATGACCTTTCTCCTTTCCTGTCGGGCATGAAAGAACCAGTAAAATTTACCAAATGCACACAATTATTGTGAGGATTGGAATGGGCAAAATAATTTGGAAGAATGATTTATTTTTCTCTATAGTTAGTACCCTTCAAAACATAAATTGATAATTTTTAAGGGTAGAACCCCAAAAGCAATGAAGTTGCTTATCTTGGAGAACATTTGTGAGGTTCTCCTGAGTGTGGTAAGCTAACATCACTCTGCTGTTCTGTATATAAGGTATACTTGGGTTTGTGGTAGGCTTCATGGAACAAAGGTATTCAGGCACAGAAAATGATTATGGAACAAAGGCACTTCAGGGTTGAACACTGGTGGTAATGCTGCCTACTGAACCATCTTGCTATGCAACTTTTAATGTGTCCAGTCCAGAGATTGCGTGAACAACTGCAACTATTTTTAATTGTTAAAATTTAGAAGATTTAGTCGAGAGGGTTAATGCCTCAGTTTGCCTGAAGATAAGAGCTGAAGATCTGAAGGTTGCCAGTTCAGGACTACCGGAAGTCTCTGTGAGCGGCACACCTTGTAAATTGCGACTGATTAACAGCTGAGCTGTCTTTGGCTGCCTTGTGAGAGGGGGAGTTGTGCTGAAGTCAGCTGCTTCTCGGGTGGGAGCAGGGAAGCCGCTTATCAGCCAGCAGAAGACAAACAAGTGGCCAGAAAGGACAACTAAACCCAGAAAGATCCATCTGAATGTGTGTAGTTCTTCAATGAAAGCACCTGACCAGACCACCTTTGCTTGTTGCTTAACCCACCAAACTTCCTTTTGATCTTGCTTGTTCTCTTTATATTCAACCTCCCTTATCTGCAAGGGGCAGAATTGCTACTTTCATCTGTGCCTCTGTGCTTGTGATCCACTGTGCAGAGACCTTCCAAAGTTTGCAAGGACCTTCATTCTGCCAACTGTGACCAGCACTGACCCCTTTAAAATGGCTGGCAGAAGCAACCATCGGCCGTGTTGAAGGGGTCCATGCTTGTTGCAGGTGACATTCTGAAGATCCCTGCAGCCTCTGGAAGGTCTCTGAAGCATTTAGATATCTTTTGGCACTTCCTGCTGCACTCTGCTGGCTTCCTGGGGATCTCTGCTGAATTCTTCTGATGGCAGATAAGGTACCCCTTGTACCTAACCCCATTGATCTCATAGGCTCAGTGATTTATTATCTGCAAATTAGCTATCTGCAAGGATTTCCGGGAACCTAACCATACCAGATAATGAGAATTGACTGTACCTTATCTGCTTCTTCTCCCTGAACAAAATCTTGATCTCATTATAAATTAGGAAGCACTGTTTAACCCAGTGATGGTGAATCTTTTAGGTTTGCCGTGTCAAAAATGCCTAACCTGACTCGGCTGGCATGTCACCCCCCCCCCCCAATGAAAGAGAAACCAACTATTTACATATTCATTTAGTTAAAAAAATACAGTCCAGTTCATGTGTGGGGTTATCCATTAAATAAAGAACATCAAATCATTACAAAAAAAATCATATCGTTACGAAAAACCTCAGTTGTTGTTGGGTGTTAGTGAATGCTGGCATGTCATCCAAAACATGTCATAGGTTCGCTATTACTGGTTTAACTTTATCATTCTGTTTTGCCTAAAACTACCAAAAGCCTTTTACATAACTTTGGCATCAGCAAGGTGATCACCTGGTATGAATCTCTCTCGTATTACGCAGAATTGTGGCCAATAGGTTGCCCATTACATTGTTCATAGATGATCCCAAGAGATTGATTCTTGGTAGATGCAGTTCAATGGATATAAGCGGGATGTTTCGATGGCCCCTTTCGTTGCTATCTTTTCATGAAATGACATATATGAGAATCACTTTAGGAGTTATTCTGTGTGTATAAAATGTAGAGGAACCACCTCATTAAAACAACATAGCAATGTTCATTATACCACTTTGTTTCATTTTTTTTTTTTTTTAAAACACTTCAGACTGGTCCAGACTATGGTCAAGGAATGAATCCTATTAGCCGCCTGGCTCAGATTCAACAGGCCAAAAGGGAGAAGGAACCAGAGTATCTTCTTCTTTCAGAAAGGGGAATGCCTCGTCGCCGAGAGTTTGTTATGCAGGTAGGTGTTATGTTCAGATAATTGCCTTTTTATTTTGAACATGTAGAATATGCACAATTATAAGAGATAAAGGATGCTATCTAATCTTTTAATGCTAATTGTAAATGTTTTTTTTTTAATTGTTCTTGCCATTGAAGAAAGTTGAAGAAACAACTAATACTATCACAGTAGGAATGCTTTCACTTCTGAGGCTCATGTGGCAGGAAGTGGCAGTCTCCATTTTTTTTCCAACTGGAAATATTTTCCCAGCTGCAATTCAATAGCAACTCCTTCCTATCCTTTATTTTGTGATTACCCCCTTTCCTAAAGAAAGATCTTAAATCTGTATATATTAATCTGTTTTTTTCTCCTGAACTACTAAGAAGCTAGTAGGCACACATCAGTAGGAATTTTGCAGAGAACTCTGTGGGTTTAGTACAAAAGTGTTAAAATGCTTTAGAGTGTGATTAGACACAAGTGTGATACACAAGCTGCCATTACCTTGACAAAAGTCCAAATGAACTAGTACTTTATTTCTGGTGTTGTTCTTTCCCCAGTTTCACACCATCCCATGTTTGCTCACCAACAATGGTCACAGAGAGGGAAGATAATGATCCCCCATCCATGTTTGGCTAGATCCTGGGAGGAAACAGAATTGATGTATCCTGTCAAGGTGCTCTGCAGTCTGTCAGGGAGTATTCTTCCAACCTCTGCCTTCTGCCCTTTAAGGACATAAGAAGAGCCCTGCTGGATCAGGCTGAAGGCCCATCTAGTTCAGCTTCCTGTATCTCACAGTGGTCCACCAGGTGCCTAAGGGAGCTCAGTGGAAAACAAGATGTTTGTATCCCCTTGCGTCTGTGCATGACAAAGACCTAGGATTTTGGGGACCTAGATGTAGCAAAATATCTTCAAACTTATAGCATTATCCCGCTAAAGTATATCATTTATAAATATTTATTTTAACATTTAAAATCACTTTGAAAGAATTAAGCACATCTTTAAACCTCATTATAATCAAGAGAAAAGAACTAAACTGTGGTTAGATCCTGCTCATTGCTTTTAATTTATTTGTTTTCCATAGTTACAAATAAATTTTGTAGCCTAAGGCAGTTGATGATGTTTTCAAAATTTTCGCATTAAAATCGTAGCCCATTGGACAGAGACAAGGTCTCAATAGTTTTTTTATGGCTTTCAAAAATGAATTCAAGTAAAATGTCTGGTGTATAAAGTACTTAAACTGTATTTTCATTTGTTTTAATTGAATGTGGAAGTAAAGTATCCAGAGATAATATGTTCATTTTTATCTGTCACACAAAGAGCAAGTTTAGATGTGATTAAATGGATCCAATTACTTATGCTGACCGTTAGATAAACAGAAGAAAACCTCTGATGACATTAGTTGGTGTTCTGTTCCCAAAGTTAATTTCAGAAAGCTCTTTCTTTGTAGTCAGACCTTTAATCCTTGATAGAGGTTACAATAATACCTAACTAGCTTTACAGGTCTGAGAAACAGCAGTTCATGCATCATGCAATGAATTTTCGTTTCATTATAGTTTTTTAATTGTATTTTGTATAATATCACAATGGTTCACTTCGTCAAAGAAAATAACTAGAACTCTGCTCGTATTTACTCAATTTTAGAATTTTTGAGTTTTGCTCTTTATTGTACAGTGTTGGAAGTAGGAAGTTTTGGTATTTTTTCAGTGTATTACAAATCGAAGATAAGTTTTAGTTAAAAAAGAAAAACAATAAATTTTTAAAATTTTATGAATTATGCACAAGAAATATTCATTTAACTATATAATATGTATTTTGTAAGCAACCTATAAATGTAAATAAGTTTTGAATTTTTGCATGGTAAAATACATCTAGTACATTTTCCCCACATTATCCTTCCAACATAGCTGTAAAAGGTATGTCCAGTTCTAACCTGCTCTGGCGCAATCAGGCTGCATGGCCTGAACTGTATACAGCACAGGTTAGGAGGCTAATGGTGGTCTCCTCTGGGTAGGGGAATATTTTTCCCTCTAACCCTGAGCAGTGACTTTCAACTGCTATGCTATGGCACATTGGTGTGCTGCGGGCATTTGGGAGTCATAGCAGAACCATTGGGGGATGTGAGCCGGCCCATCTGTGTGGTATGCCTTGTCGTCAAAAAAGTGATGATGTGCCTTGACAATTTTAATGCCTTCTCAGTGTGCAGTGAGTTGAAAAATGTTGAAAATAGCTAACCCAGAATAACGCTGCAGCCTGCTCTATGGGGCTTCTTGGCTCTGTATAGCAAGATAGCTGGTGCAAATCTGGGAAGCCTGGTGTAATGAAGGGGGCCAGGAGATGGATTAGGATATGACAGAGGGGACCTCTGCCGATCCTTCCTCTTCCTGGATGTGATCTGCCCCTGTCCACCACATCCCACCCAGAAATGCCCCCTCACCTCATTTACATTCTTCTGCCATCTGGCACAATCTTACCTGTGCCATCTGGGTGAATTCCTGGCTGCAGCATCATGAGGTGGCATAGGCTTCCTCTCCGCCAGCATAGCTTCTTCTCCAGATACCGTGAATATGCTTTACGGCATGTTCATGACACCTTCGGCCAGCATAGCAGCTGCTGCACCAGCAAAGCTCAGAGTTTGGATTGCGCTCTGAGGCAGAAACCCTCTAAGATAGTGGTTCTCAAATTTTTTAGGATCAGGACCAACTTTTTCAAACATCAATCTGTCGGGACCCACTAGAAATGGTGTCATTAATCCAGAAATTGTCATGTCTAGAAGTGATATCATCAAGCAGGAAAATTTTAACATGCCCCACAAACGACAAAATCAAATCAAACTAAGTAAATCAAAATTTTACAATGAGTATAAGTTTAAACATTTATTTAAAATAATCTATTTTTAGAGTCTTTTTGTTCTGTTGTTAGTCTTACTAACTCTCCCAATCAGTTGCTGAGCTGTTTCCAAAAAATTTCCCAAACATCCCAAAGGCCACAATCCCATTCACACCTACCCAGGAGTACGCCTCATTGATTTACATTGGTAAAAGTATACTGTGCTGGCAACTGCATACAGGTCTATAGCATTTCCCTGAATTCAGTCACATATCATGGTAGCATAAAGTCTGATGTCTTATATATTAAAAATAAAATGCACATTGAAATGAACGGGGACCCACCTGAAATTGGTTCACAAGTCACCTAGTGACTCCTAACCCATAGTATAGTTTGAGAAGTACTGCTCTAAGGTCCTAGTTATTATAATGTCTAGAACAAGGGTTTGTCCCTGCTTGACCTCTATATACAACAGAGCAGGACCACTTTATGACTGGGGTAGGCTCTAGGCACCTTTGTCTTTGTGGGCTCTTCAACTATAATAATAGTAATATTAAAAATTATTTTTATTTAACTTTAACTTTAATTTAACTTTAAATGCTTCAATGTTTTATTCTTTTTCTGTTTTAGAGGGAAATTAATATATTTTGTGGTCCCTAAAAGTTTCATTTTTTTCAGATTTCATTTTTCATTTTTTTCTTCTGATTTTAATTAAAATAAATTAAACTATTTTTGTGGGTCCCTAAAAGTGCAATAGGCCCTACTCATTGGGCCTCCTGTGCTTAATGGATAAGTCAGCTCTGCCACAAAAGCTCAATGAAAAAGTAGTGTGAGTGCTTCAAATATGCATTTCACTCTACAAGATTAGCTAACTGTAAAGCTGCTGCTAATTATCCCACAACTGATAAACATCCCACAAACCCACAACTTCCCAGGGTCTGCTTAAGACCCGTGTGCTCTGATGGGAGGAAAGAAGACCATGTACTGACCTGAGTTTTGTTTCATTCATTCATTCATTCAGTCAGTCAGTCAGTCAGTCAAGGCTGCTTTTACAATGTTTTAAGAACAACACAATAATAAAACTCTCAGGCCAGTGCTGATCTGTATAGGAGCAGATATTATAAGCTCCACCTGACCTGAGTACAGAGCATGTGAGCCTGAAGCTCAATTTACCTATCATATTTTTTAAGAAACAGAAAGATTTATTTATCCAGGTACAGGCAAGCCCCAGTATCCGCTAGCGACCTCCTGAGCTACACTGGATGCCGCATAGGTCATGCATAGGTCTGCTGCACCAGTGCATCTTTGCATTGGGCTGTAAGTCAATAAACTATGGTTTTTGCTTTCCCTACAAGTGACTGCAGTTGCAAAAATAAAGAACCCCCCCTCCCATTTCGTTGCACTATGACTCAGCAGAGAAAACAAAAAATGCCAGTAACGTTACTTGCTATGTGTCTTCAAGGACTGTGTTTTAAATATTGCTATGTTTTCGTTCCATTTTTGAGGTCAAAGTTGGAACTGAAGTTACCACAGGTACAGGTCCCAACAAGAAAATAGCAAAAAGAAACGCCGCTGAGGCTATGTTGCTCCAGCTTGGCTATAAGGCTTCTTCTCCACTTCAAGAACCAGACATGGTAAGATGTAGGAGGGGGAAACTCTCACCCACTCTGTCAACACAGTGTACAAATTGAATATCCCGTATTTGGATTGCTTGGGACAAGAAGGTGTCTGGATTTTAGATTTCTGGATTCGGAATAATTGCATACATCTAATATAAGTGCTGCCTCTTGCTCTTTTCACTGTTACCCATATGGTAGCCTGCTGGTCTCTGGCATTTTTCAACAATGGCACACACCACAGAGCACAGGATAGAACTTACAGCCTAAACCTGGAAATAAGCACAAGACCTTCTAGTGTTAACACTACAGAAAGTTTAAAAAACATCTTGAACAAAAATGGCTGGATGTCGGAATAATCCAGATTTTGGATGTTTGGGTAAGGGATAATCTTGCAGATCTAAGGCTTTGAATATGTTCAATCCCATTTATGCTAGTCAGTTGCTCAAAATCTTTTGTGTCTATGTTCATCTTCTAGTTGCAGCTACTCAAAAAGAGGCTTGGACAGCCACAGTGATCTTTGATTGTAATTGTGGGCAAATGCCTCTTTATTTTTTAACTCATTGTAAGCATTTATACTAATATATTTCTTGACTTCAAGTCTATATGTGATAAAAATATAGTGGGTGATATTCTAATTTAGCCTATCCGCATAAAGGATTGTGCACACAAAAACAAGAATATCAGGTTCTTGCAAAACCCTGCCTTATTTCCATGTGTTCTCCTTAGGATACAGCCCAATACTATTAATATCATGAACATTTTGCTGCAGGGTGTTTATATTTTTGTTTATGACTTGGGTAAAACGGGGGCTTGAGTTTATCCTTTCATTACATGTTTTGTGTGCTTTAACTAAAACTTCTTCCAAGTTGTTTGTATTGCAGAGAGCAGAGTGCCAGAACAGGAACAAATGTTCAGAATTGAGGGCCAAATATATCATGATGTGGATGTCCATAGTACATATGTTTATTCCAGTAGCATATAATCTATCACTTTTGCACAGAATTCTTATTCTTAAATAGAAAGAGGAGGGAACCATTTTGGGATGACATTCCTCAGGCACTCTGGGAATCAGTATCATTACCTTGGATCTGGGAAGCATCAAGTGTTATAGTAGTTTCACTGGCACTGGTTTTCTAAAGCTCATGCTTCCGATTCTGTATGATACTTGATTTGGTATGGGAATTGGTAAAGGGGTATTCCTTTCATCCTCCAATAATGTATATTAATGTCTTTTCAGCCTTTGTCCATCCTAATACTGTCAGGTGTTATGTTCTGTACTGGGACTTTTTGATATTGTTTAGGATCTTGACAAAGGCTGATATTGGAAGATAGTAAGATGTATGCCTCAAACAACTTGTGGCAAACTATAATGCTGTAATATCTGAGAAAGATTACAAATTCTGCATAATGAATTCCTTCCAAACCATTCTACTTCCCACTCTTGCTGCCAAATTTCTACGAATACTTAAATGCAATGAAATATTATTTGTGTAGAATAGAAGCAATTCTTCTATTCTTGTTTTAGCTTCATCAGCCAGGAGAGATCCAGGGATGGAATGGCCAAAATATTGGATACCCTGAACCAACAAGTAATAGTAAGTGCTACTTCAATGTTCATTACTTTTTACTTTTCTCTCACCTTCTGTTAAGTCAGTGGCTCCCAACGTCTTACTCAGATGTTAGAACCGCTGCAAGTGCTGGCGGGTGCAGGGGGGACTGGGCAGGTGGGTGCCTGAGAACACCGCAGCGATTGCAGCACTGTGGGCACACTGAGATTGGAAAGGCCCATAGCCCCCTCTTCGAGCCTCCCTGAAGATGTAACCAGCCTCATTTGGCGCATGCAAAACATGTCCTCACATAAAAAGAGGAAGTGCTTTGCATGCAAAAAACGGGGCTGTTGGGAAACACTGTTTTGTAAATTTAAACCAGTATCCTTTGGGCAAACTGTGGGTCAGGATCCACTTGGTGGGTTGAACCTGATGTCAGGTGGGTTGGAAAAATCTGTGAGCCGCCATCTTGGAAGCTGCAGACCTTACTCTTACTATATTCCTTTTGTACGTGAGTTGGAATTTTCAAATGAGTTTTTAAAAAATTGTTTATAGTTGAGTACTTTAACATAATATTTTGTCCTACTCTTGCTTTCTGTTTTATGGTTACACAATTGCTGCACTCCAAGAATGCCAGTTTGCATTCCAGGAGTGTCATTTTATTATGTCACAATGATGGCAGTTCCTGCTTGATAATGTCACTTCCATCTATGGCATCACTTCCAAGTTAATGACCGCAATTCTGGTGGGTCCTGACACAAGTGTCATTCTAAAAAGTGGGTCCCAATCTAAAAAGTTTGAAAACTACTGATCTAAACCATTATTATTTAAACAATTAGGGATAACAGTAATGTAATCTGAACTCAGTGAGTTCATTTTAGATTTTCTGTAATATGACTGCTTTATATAATGGTATATGCTCTTATGAAGAAATATGACAATATGAAATAAGCAATTTGTTTTGCTTAATATGGTACAGCAGAATAAGTATTTTCCTATGTTTTGAAACATTTTAATTGATGGGGTGTGTCTCAATTGTATTTGGCTTTTACTGTGTTACTTGCTACCATGAGATAAAAGAGTTTCAGCAGGGGTAGGCAACCTACAGCCCATGGGTCAGATCCAGCCTGCCTCATGGAATCATGCAGCTCATAGTCCCAGAGTGCTATCATCCTAAACTGGAATTAGGCCAGCATAAGCTAAGCCAGCAAAGTTTGGCCAGCTCAAGGGCCACCATAACTCCGAGACTGACTCAGAGAGTGGTCAAAACATATTTTACAGTGTCCTTTGTGCTGGCCCAACTTTGCTGGTTTAGCTTAGGCTGGCCTCAGTTTAGGATTGCACTCCCAAAAAAAGATATCCACCCAGTCTTCAATGGTCATAAAAAAGAATTCAAGTTTGTAATTTATCTCTATATGGCTTCCATTTTAAGGAGACCAAGGACAGACGATTCCTTTGAGCATCATTTTCACTCTGTGTATATGTTTCTACACGCCATGCCCATCTCTTTTTTGTTTGCTCTATGGCTAAATAGGAAAGTTCGTTCATGTGTATCCAATTCACGTGCAGACCAATGTCTGGCCCCTGTGCCAAAGACGGTTGCTGACCCCTGTTGTATATTGTTGACAATTATGTAGCACAAAGTTGTATTGACTTCTTCTTGTCCTGCCCTCTTGATGTGGATGTCAGAAATCAATAAACGTAATGGTTTCAAATAATAATAAATAATAATAATAATACATGCATTTATATACCGCCTTTCTTAAGATCACCAGATTTCTCCAGTGACTACAACTCAAGGCGGTTTACATGGGCAGACTTTATTCATAAACCCGAAGGTTTTTACAATTTACAGAATGTTCTGTCTTTCAAGAACTACACACATTCAGATCTTCCTTTCTGGATTTAGCCTTCTTTCTTTAGCCACTCGTCTGTCTTCTGCTGGCTGATGCTTCCCTGCTCTCACCAGAGACGCAGCTGACCTTCAGCACACTCCTCCTCCCACGAGGCAGCTGAAGCTCAGCTTCTAATCAGCCGCAGTTGCAAGGTCTGCACTCTCAGAGACTTCCGGCAGTCCCGAGCTCACGACCTTGAGATCTTCAGCTGTATTTTCAGGCAAACGGAGGCATTAACCCTCTCAGCTAAATCTTCTGAGCTAAATCTCAGCTAAATCTTCTGCAAATGATTAAAAAAGAATGAGTGTAAACATGATAAGAAAACGTTTTATGGTAGTCTCACCTTCAAATCTTTCAAAATTGGAATGGCTTCCTGATTGGAATTAGTTACTGCTGAATCTTGGTTTGGGAAATTTTTTTGAAATGCTTATAATTTTTTCCCCAATTTAAATAATTTGCACTGCTAAATATTTGTTTTTGAAAATTGAGAGAAGAGAATCTTTGGTTCCTTGGAAAAGTAATTGCAAAATGTGTGATAAGCAACTAAACATTAAAATGCCAGATGGGCAAAATAGTGAAGGTTTCTAATCTACCTGCTTCCCCCAAGAACATCACACTCTGTCCCCAGATGTATCTTGACTTTTCCTCTAATTCCATGCTGTAAACACCTTTCTGCTTCCTCATTGTTTTTCCCCCTCCTTTCTCTTTCCTCATTTCTGTGGTTCCCTTTGGCCCTCCTAGGTTCATTACTTCACACATTTCATCCAGCTGTCTTTCCTGATCTACAGCGTTGACAAACTCTTTGACACAGACATAGAAGTGTGTTTTTTTTTAATCTCATGAGACAAATTTAAACTGTTCAGCTTGGAAAGAACACTGGAAATGAAAGTTTCTGACCAAATTGTGTCAATAGCGGCTGTGGTATAGCAACTCTGCTCTCATAATACGAGATGTAGTTTATGGTACCTGAGCTCTTTCTGTTTCAAAATAGGACATCAGGCATCCTCACTGAAAGGCACTTCAGAGACCACAGTACAGCTGATCAGTTTTCATGTATCTTCTGGGAATTGGAAAGCCAGGCAGATACATTTGTAAAACAGGAATTTTGGGTGCAAGACTCAAATCAACACTTATCAACAGCCTAGACCTCATAAATAAAGTTTCTTCCACATAAATAAATATTTAACATACAATTTCTTACTGTAGGTTTTTGCTCTGTTTAGAGTTGCCATTCTTTTTTGCCCCCACCCCTCACTCTAGTTCTGTGCCTTTGAGAGCAGATCGTCACACACAAATGAAGTGGCAGTGAAGTGTTTCCTGCCACTTTTCTCTATACTAGGGTAGGGCTACCATGCGAAACTTGTGTGTGTCAGGCTGCTGTTGAGGGCTAAGAAATAATTCCAAAAAAAGTTTCCGTGTAGTCCAAGTTCTGTAGGTTATATAGGTAAGTTATATAAGTATGATAAACATTTCTCAGGGTATCAGGGACTATTACTGACTTGGGGCCCAATCCTGTCCAACTTTCCAGCATGGATTGCAGTTGCAATGCAGCAACAAGGTAAGGGAACAAGGTAAGCAACAAATGTTCCCTTACCTTGAGGAGCCTCCATGACTTCACTACCACCACATAAAATGCCGCCCACACACCATTGGGATCAGGGCTAGAAAATTGGATAGGATTTTGCCCTTGGTTAGCTTTTGGGGGCATGTCATACTCAGTGGACAACCCCCTTTAAGAGGATTTTGGTACAGAAATGCCAATTTGCAAGTTGTAGCAACTAGCCATGAAATAAAATTTTCCACAACTATTCTCAAGCACAGTGTGTGCAACTGCCGCTTTCTGTATTTTGCCCAGTGCTCAAGATCTTTTTGACATAGTGAGTCTTTCAGAAAAGGAAGCAATGTTTTGTCTTTCATCTTTTTTGCTATGTAAACTGCTTTGTTAACTTCTTTGTTGAAAAACAAAATATAAATATTCTAAATACATGACAGTAAAAGAATAACAACGTTCTCGGAATGTACTCTATGGTTTCTGTGATAACATGAAAGTTCAAGTTTCACTGGTTGTGCTGTATTAGAGTTTCCATTACCAAGAGAGAATTTACGAAAAGAATAAATAACTTAAGAATTTGGTACCACTTAGTATCATGGAAACCTATTTAAAAACATTATTTTGCTTTAGTTATGACTCAAGAGTCACAGAACATAATCATTGTGTTCAAAATAGTCTTCCCTGAAAGTCAAACAGCTCTTAGTATATCAAGTAGATGAGCTTTTGAACTTCAAAACAGCATTAGAACATGATTCACCTAAGCCACAATTTAAAAAGTTCTCTTTGAATACATCAGGATAAAATTCTGTCTACATCTGAAACATTCATGTGAAAATAGAAAACCATAGAACAGCCTTTTATTTCAAAACACTTGTTTTTCTTCCCCAAACCATTTATTACTTTGGACTTTTGCATGAAATCAGGAATTTTGTTCCTTAGGAGTCCATCTGCTCCTGCTGTTTGTTCACCATCTGAAATCATAATCATCTGTTTGTGACACACTAATCATTTTCACAGTAACTAATTGTGATGTCACAAACAGATGATTATGATTTCAGGTGGTGAACAAGCAGCAGGAACTAATGAACTCCCAAGGAACAAAGAAGAATAAGCATAGAGAAAAACAGATATTCATGTCATGTTTTTTTTTTCTCCCCAAATCCAAGTTTGTAATGAATGCAGCTATTTCTGTTTATTGAATAGAACCAGGTAGGAAACCTTGTCATAACAATTTTAACCTCTAATTACCCAAATCCCCTAGAAATACAGTGTCATTATGTATGAAAGAAATAATACGGTGAAATAATCAGAACATGTTCATTTACTTCATTGTTGCCAATTTAAAAAGAAAAAACACAGCATATTAAGGCAGTTATTTATGAAATTCTGCGTGCTTGTAGGTTTTCATCTGAAATGGGAAACACATTTGTTTGACGTTTATAGACCTTGTGTTGAATAATTTCATGAATTTTCTCTTGCAAGTCTCCATATGTTTCTTTTGATCCCAGGACAGGGAATGTTAGTGGAGCCCTCCTGTGGCTAATTTAACACTTGTGAATTTTCCATGGATGATAACTGTAGTCATTTTAGCTTATTGAATAAAATGTCTTCCTTATGTTTCCAATATACTAAAATCAGAACTGGCGGGAAGGGTGATGTTCTCCTCTACAATTAAATATTTTATACCTTCATAGTGTTCCTAAAATTTTATCACATATCATGAATTGTATTGTGTTTTACTAATTTACTTTTGCACTTACTTTTTTCATTTGTAATAGTTAGGTATAGTTTTGTATGTTGCTTCTGTAGTCCCAGAATTGGGATGGTCTTCAGAATCTTTTCAGTTTCTGCTGTAGTGCCAGCTGACACTGAGCTTCTCTCCTCAGAATTAGTGAGAAAATCTCTCCACAAATGAGTGGGGCAATTGGAGTCCCACCTAGTTCTGACTGCCATGAGAGTAACATTGAGAACATTTTCTGCCTTTATTCAGCAGAACCACTTGTACCCTTGTGGTTTCCAAGAGTTCAGTACCAACTGGCAATTCTAAACGTACCCACAAACAGCGCACTCACTTAAATCCCACCATAGCATCTATATCTGCAGGTTCCCTGAATGCTTCTCAACAATCTCCACAAACCAGTTGGTCAACATCTTATATTGTTTTATCCCTCCCATTACAAAACTGGAAGGGATAGTAAGCCTGTACCCTATAGTTAAAGACCTTCTATCAGTATGGTCTTCCATTAATTTTTCTCCAACTCATGCGCAAGCTCTTTGCAATGATAGTTGTGTATTACCTTCTACTGTTTTAGTTCAAGATGGCTTCCTGCTTTCAATCATGTTAGTAATTTGTCAGCACTGTGTCATGACCACCTTTCCTTCACATTCACATAGGTAAAAGTGACCTTTCAAATGAAGTTCTGCTTTCTTTACAAGGCCAACCTACAATCAAACATATACTATATCCTTTCAGCATCTTAAAGGTTATTGCTTTTAAAGTTCACAGAAAAGTGCTATTGCCTCTTTCTGCCTCTGTGTAAAGTATAGATAAGCTTTCTTTAGTGTTGTTTTCCAGCTTCTTTATCCAGTTGCCACAGTTTCTGAAATAGTGTTTTAACATGTTGCTCTCTATTAGCATAAGCAAAGTATAAATAAGTATGAAATTCCATTACATTTCGCATTACACTGAGTCACCCATTTTGATGGACTTGTCCGCCTTTTGTAGTATTGTACATTTTTTGGGTGGTGATGCATATTTTAATGAAATAGCACCGTCAAAATAGCATTTGTAATGCCTGTTATATTGTTTATGATTTAATTTAGGGACTGAATTTTTTTGAAAAATGGTTGTAAGGTTAGCTTAGTGCAAGTGTTCCCCCAGTGTGTGTCACAACACTTTGGCACATCGTGACACACTCACAGGGGTGCTACAGGATGTGATGTGATGTGGCGTATGTCACATAGGCTATCCGGGGGCGGGGGTTTAAATCCTGATAGGTTAGAATAAAGCTTACTAGGTATAAAGGAGGGGCTATCTCTTGAGTTGGGAGCTTCCACTTTCTTTCCCTTCCAACTTTTGTGCCCTTTGGGGGAACCTGCCAGGTCAGGCAGGATGAACTTGGACTGAAGGAATTGACATCAGCCTGGTGAGATATAGTCAGGTTGTAGCTAGTTATTGCTTTATTATTTTAAGTGTCCATGTGTCCATATATTTGTGTTCTGTGTTAGGTTTGGAAATTGCAAGTGCCTATTACTGTTTAATAGACTTGCTTTACCTTGTTCTAAATTGTGTTTCAAAGGATTTGTGAATGTGAGTCAAAATCCAGACTTGAGAGATTTCATTGCTACTAAAGCAGTAAAACAGTTTATTGCCTTACGCTACCATTAAGATAAAAAGAAGTGGGGTTTGTCTTTACATGGCCCCTCCTAACTGTTCCCTGAATGCTACCATCTTGGATCTTGTGAGATTTCATGAGATCCTAGATAGTGGCACCTTGTTGAGCTGGCCTCCGGGGTGTGTGGGTAGCCCTGCGGATGCTTCCGCAGGGATCCCCAAGCCTGGTCATAACTAAAACTTGTGATTGGAACTCACTTCCAGTTATCAATAGTGAAACTGGAAGTAGTTTCCAGATACAATTTGCAGGCTTTGGAAGCCCTGCGGTGACCATTCCTCAGAGGCCAAACCTGCCTTCAGGTAAGCTGGATAGCCACCTTCTTTCCCTGGAGCAGCACAATCCTAGAGATCACATTGTTGCCATCTCCCTGCCCCTTAAGGGACCAGAGCTCAGAGGGCCACAGCTGAGGCAGTCCTGGGGGTTTCCCCGCCCAGGGGCAAATCTCCAGTTGGCCGCCCCTCCACCCCGGAAGTAATTGCAGTGTTGCCATTGCTTCACCGCAATTACATTATGAAAGCAGTGCAAAGGGCTGCTGGGGGGCCCACCTGGGGGGCGCGAGGTCGTTCCCTGTAAGCGGCTTCATGCTGCTGCAAAGGAGCGATCAGTTCCTGCTACTGTCAGAAGAACGACCTCCCTTGCCATCTCCCCCATCAGCAGAGCCAGAAAGGGGCACGATCAAACCAGGGGGCCCTTGCCAGCTCCACGCTGCTACCGAGGAAGCCAGCAAGGGGTGATTGGTTCCTCTGACAGTCGCAGGAACTGATCACCTCTTGCCAGCTTCCCTGGAAGCAAAGCTGGCAAGGGGCTCCTGGTTCAAGGGGAAGCAGCCAAGTGGGCACATTTTCACATGGCACAGCCTCTTCCCAGCTGGGCACTGCTGCAGTGCTGAAACCAGCTGGAGAAGCAGCCAAGTGGAGCACATTTCCACCCTGCATGGCCGCTTCTCAGCTGGGCATGGTGGCAGTGCCGAAGCTGGCCGGAGAAGCAGCTGTCTGGGTGCGTTTCTGCCCTGCACAGGCATTTCTCAGTCTCAGTGGTGCAGGTGTGTGGCCAGTGTTACCCGCCCTCCCAAAGACCAGCACCTGGGGCATTTGCCCCCTTGCCCCGCCCCTCAGGTACGCCACTGGGCCACAGCTTGCGAAAGCTTGGGAAGCACTGCTTTAAAGCATAAACAGCAACTGATGAATAAACCCCTGTCGTAGCAGCATGAAAAGTGGAGCAAAGCAAAAGTCAACAGAACTAAGATGGAAAAGCCAAGCAATAAAGAAAAGTGCTTTGCCCTTGTCAGAAGGCTAATAGGGGTATAGTTCAAGCAAGAGGGAATTCCATAGTAAGGGCACTGCCACAAGGAAGGTCTCTAACATTAACTCTGGTCTCCCCCTCATCCTTCCAACTTCAACCACCCAGTTCATGCTGCCTCCCATCCCATGGCTGCCCTTCTCTTACATGACATCCCATGACTGCCCTCCTCCGCTTACAACTCCTGCCTCCAGTTGCTTTAAGCAGACATATGTAGGGGGCAGGGACTGTAATGGAGACAAGCTTGTCACCAGGCTGCAACCCAGCTGCCGACCCAGTCCCTGGTGCTAGCGGAGCTGAGACTCCGTCTTCCACCCCCTCATTGTCTTTGTCCTTGGAAGGCTTGTTCTCTTCTCTTTCCTGGCTACTTCTAGTCTTTGTGCTGTTACTCCCATCACCAGGGCTTCTCAACACTGGCTACTCCATGAAGAGCAGAAGGGGCTCGGCAGCTCCCCACAGTGCAGGCGCTCCGCGCTTTCAATAAACGGCTGAGCTATTTGTGTGTGATTGTTAAAGCGAGCGAAAGACATGTGATTCCTCTTCAGCCTTGTCCCCTTCATATTTTTGGACCCCTCTTTTTGTGAGCTGCAAAATAAGGTCAAAGAGCCACATGCAGCTTGCAAGCCTCTGTTTAGCCACCCCTTATGACTTGGGGCCTGGATATGCAAAGGATCACTTCCCCCATAACAATTTTCTAATTTCCTGATATCCTCTAGAAAGACTTTCCTATAGATGCTGTCATTTGCAGATGCATGATTGATGGCAATGCATGGGAGGGCCTCTCTGTGGTGGCACCTGACTTATGGAATTTCATGCCAAAGGATATCTTCAAGGCTCTCACCTTGCCTACCTTCTGCAGGACTTTGAAAACATTCTTGTTCAGCTAGGCATTTTGAGATAAATTGGATATGCCCCACTTTTGGCTGTTACTTTCGGTTTTCTTTTTAGTTGTATATTGTTGATTTTGTTTGAATTCCCATGGTGAAGGAGAAAAGTGATAAAAATACTTTTATAAATAAATAAATGGTAACTTGCCATCTTAACACAAGGTAGATGCTTTTGAAGCCCAGTACTATATGACAGCTGGGAGGGCAGCTTGTGTTGACTCAACACCTCACTAATGGTCCTGGAAATAACCCCTCAGAGTTGAAAGAGAGCATAAAGGGCAGATGGTGACGGCACACCCTTGCACTGTCCCTTTTTTGATGCTCATAAGAAAGAATCCGTTCCGGTTATATTATGATGTAATCACTATTATGTTTGCTCATGGCTTTACATTTTTGCCTTTTCTCAGAAATGTTGGGCAGAACTGAACAAGAAGATGTACATGTCTTTGTAGGTAGATTTAAAAAAACACTTTAAAATTTGGCTAGTATTTAAAAAACACTAGACAAATTTGTGGATGACAGGTCTGTCAACGGCTATTCACCCTGAAATGGAACTCCTTTCTATAAGGAAGTATACGTCTGAAAACCTGATGCTGGGGACAAACAATCAAGAATAACTACCACCTTCATGTTTGGCTTGTGAACTTCCAGCACTATCTGGCTGATTGCTGCTGGGAACAGAATGGTGGATTAAATGGACCTGGTGCTGAACCAGCAAAACAGTTTTTATGTATTGGGTTTAAATGAAAGATAGCGTTTGAAATCACAATTTCAACACTGTCAGTAGCCAAGAACAGGATTTAATTTGTATGTGATGAATGCTGTCTTTCTAGTCTGCCTGTATTTCTAATATAATTGTGCATAGGCATAAAATACTTATTTTAAAGGAGTTACTTCCCACTTTTCCAAGTAATCCAAGGCAGCTCACAATTGTAATTAAAATGCATGCAAACAATGAACAATAAAATGCATGAACAAAAATAACCAGAAACAAAAAAAAAAGTAAATACAGAATATCAGAATAAAGGCTAAGTGAAAAAAGGTTTTCAGCCTTTTGCTCAACAGTGAAAGGGAGGGGGCCAGATACACTTCCTGTATTACATAGGCAGGGGCCACTGCAGAGAAGAAGGACCTGTCGCACATTCTCACAAACCAGGCAGTAGCAGGACATGCAAGAGGCCTCCCCCAAAAGAAGGTCCCAGAGCATACGCGTATGAAGTATGATTCCTTCTTATCAAGGAAGATGGTCTCACATAAAATGTATGTGTTTATGATATTTTTATCTCAGCTTTATCTCACCATCTGAAATTGGCTTGCGACCATAGCCTGAAGGTAATTTATACACATAGCCTGAAGGTAATTTTACACAATATTTTTTATGGTGCACTCTTAACCAGTTTTCCAGCATTAACTATGCCAATGGGACATGTGCTACATACTGCAGGTGGGGGGCAATCACAGAAACCACCTCAAGGTAAGGGAATGTTTGTTCCCTTTCATCTGACCTGCATTGCCCTTGCCCCAGTGCTGGACAGTTGGTTAGGATTGTACCCTTAATAATTTTGTGCAACGCATCACATGAGATCAGGTATGGAATTTTCCACTTGTGTTGTCATGTCAGCGCTCAAAAAAGTTATACACTTTTTTTCAGAATTGTATTTTTCACTTGAATTTCAGAATTCCAGATAATGGATGCCCAACCTGTAGTAAAATAAATAACATAAATGTTGTATGGAAAAAATCCATTATCATTTATCTTCCTTTCATTAATTCCAGATTTCTCCTTGTTTGGTATTTTAATGGTACAAGCAAATGAGCCTCTCAAAATTTTAGAAACCTTTAATATCAAAGGTCCGTAGAACCCAATGCATGCATTTTCCATTAGTAGGGAAAGTTTTGTGCAATCATTATTTTGAACACTTAACCATTGGTGGTTCCCCATTACATCATTTGTGCTAATTTTTTTTTCTGATAGATCAGAAGGAAAACCCTAAAGCTGAAATACTCTGGATTGCAAAGAGAATGTTCCTTTTTGATGTTACAATTAACATACCAGTTTTGTTCCTATTTATCAGGTTCTGTTTGTATAAGAAATAACCAGCAGGTGCAATTAATTTTTTCACTAGCAGTTTAATTAAATGTTTCAAATAATTTAATATTGGAAGGCCAGAATGGAAATTAGATAAGCTGAAACATTGAGCAAATTGCTCTTTTGAAGTTTTTCTGTGATGCATTAATTGGATATTTTTTTAAAAAAAAAGTTCAGAAGTTGCTCTCTGGAATTCAGTTTCTGAAGTGACATTCCCATTTGACTCATGTAGAATAGTGGAAATATGGAATAATGTTATTGTATTATACTTCTTAAAAGCACAAGATTATTGTTATAAATATCTTTGGTAGTTAACAGGAATGGCAGAAACCTCAAAGGAGTATTGCGTGACATAATTTGTTGACATGTGTAGTGCTTCCAAATCCTCAAAACAAAAGGTGTTACATAAGTGGAAAGTCCTTGTCATTATTGCTAATTGAATGATGTTATTACAGTAATGTGGATACAATTTAAAAACATATGGTATATTATGTGGGAGAGTTTTTTTATTCATCCTATGCTCCATATTAGTTGTTTTAACATTTAAAAAGATTAGTAATCTGGAAGAATTCCCAACTATTGTTCCAGACAGCAGTTAGATATTTGGGTGGATCATGTAAAAACACTGAAAAGGCTGAGAGAGCATGTGAAATGTTTGTTTGAAGTAATATTACATCAGTGGACTAGACATCTGTAGTTTTTGATGTGGTTTAAAAAGGTTTATAGTATTGTCCTGGAATTTTAAATGGGTTTTCTTTCACCATATTAATTCTATTATTATTATGAACAAATGTATTTTTTCAATTATGCTATTAAAATTGTGTCTGTATATATCTGAAGTACTTTTATGGAAACTGGATTTGCATTAGGCTACATTCAAAGGAAATGTGAGCACTTGCAACTTCCTTGTATTGGCGTATTTGCAGATAAAACCAAAGAACGATGCCAACAGAAATCATATATCTTTTCTTCATTACAAAACAAAAACGTGAATGTTTGCCTGACTGTCAAGGTGGGGAAGGGCAGAAATTACAGCATTTCTTTAATTAAGTGACTGTATTGAATATTCTGTCGCTACTACCTGGCTCTTTCTTTTCATCTTAATAATATCAAATAAAATTCCAATCTATGTCATAAAAATGTTATGTTATCCATAAAATAGATCCATGCGTCTGTGCAAGTCTTTGGTTATGCCACACATCAAGCTAGTCCATTGGTCCATCTAGCCTAAGTCTTTTTTCCCTTTGATTGGCAGTGTGTCTGCAAGACATCTGGCAAAAAAACATAGGAAGCTGACTTTGTAAGGAGTCCGACCTTTAGTTCATCTAGCTCAGTATTATGCACACTGGTAGGCATTGACTTTCAGACAGGAATCTTTCCTAGCCTTACCTGCAGATGCCAGGGATTGAATCTGGGCATTGAATCTGCATTCAGAACATATATTCTACCACTCAGCTCTGACTTCCAGTACACTGATAGCAATCCCAGTCTCTCTGAATACAGACACACTGAAATTGAGTGATATCGCTGTCTATCTGAATATTGTCTTCTCTTACTTGCAGCTATTCTCTAACACTTCAGGAGAATGTCTTTCCTAGCCCAGCTATCCAAGATTATTTTTAACTAGAGATATCAGGTATCAAACCTGGGACTTTAAGTAGGCAAAAAGGGCTCTCATCTTTGTGCAATTGAGCTATGGGCCTGGTTACCTGGTCACACCTGCCTAATCTGTGGATTTAAATTCAGATCCAAATCTAGCATGCTCTTTTCTGGACCACACTGAAAATATAATAATGGCAAGCATTTCTGGAGATGGTTAACATTTTCAGTGTGCCCACTTCTTCCTATATTAGAAAGAAGGAACTATTCCTATATCATGATGAGATTTATGAAGATAAGGAAGAAACATTTTTCTTTCAGACAGGACTTATCTAAACAGGCAAATTCTGTTTGGTAACATTTAAACAATTTCAGGTGTAATAAGAATGGTCTTTGCTCTTGTTTTCAGCACCAAAGGGAATTCTCCATCTCTCTCCTGATGTTTATCAAGAGATGGAAGCCAGCCGCAACAAAGCATCCCCCGGTACTACTGTAAACTATTTGTCATCCAAGGAAATGAGCCAAACTTCTAGTTGTTTCTTCAGCGTATCTTCTTCCACTAATAGTACAGCTGCGATTGCCCGAGAACTCCTTATGAATGGAACATCCCCAACAGCTGAAGCTATAGGTCTAAAAGGAATGTCACTCACATCCCCTTGTTCTACAGTGCAGCCTTCAAAACAGCTGGAATATCTGGCAAGGATCCAAGGTTTTCAGGTATGGGCAGGTTTGAGTAAAAGACACTATATAGTGTCTGTACTGTAGTACTGCTGTCTTTTAACTGCGGTTCAAATGAGCAGGCAGGGCTCTTGAGGGTCAGAGTACACGTTTTGCAGGAGATTTTGATTGGAGATCCATTACCATCTTGCACCATCTTTTTCTTTAATTAAAATCATCTTTTGTGGGTCTGGTTTGGATTGGAGTTCTCGGGGAGGAGGGGGGGGAGGTTAATCATCTCTCTCATGCTGTTTCCCTGACTTAAATTACCCCCAAAAGCTGCAAATCAATGCAGAGGCAAAAGTAAGTTCTATATAGCTTGTGTGTGTGTTCCACAGTATTATTTTTTTATTACAGTATGGTCCCTCATATCTTAGTGGTTCCTACATGATGTTTTGTTTCTGTCCCTCTGTTCTTGTATGGAGTTTTCTTCCATGGAGGAAAAAAGTCATCTGTGAAGTAGCCCTAAAAATGATGCACTAAGGATGATGTCATAAGGAGTGAAAGACCCTTGATCATAAGTTTTTATACAAATGAAAAGGACTTCCATTGACACAAGAAAAGAGAGCAGTTTTCAACAATTCCCTTTCCTGCTGCAGCCATCATGTACTGGGGTCTGCCAACCCTTAGTAGTGGATTTTCAAGAGGGGTGTTCCTGAGGCTGCAGAGAGAAGGGGGAGTTATGAAACTCCATTCTGCTAACTGAATTTTGATCTGTCAGCAGATCCGAAGTTAAGCCATACACTAGGGATAAACTAGTTTTTTGAAGAACTGTTGGTGGTTTGAAAAGGGATAACTGCTCATTGCCTCTATTAAACTGGTTTTGTATTGCTTCAAAACCATGCATGGTCTTTTGGACCAGAGGAATTTTCTGGCAGTGTGTTCAGTGGTGCACTACTCAGATGCTGGCAGGAAGGCCAGAGCCTTCCCACTTGTATTACCAGAGCTGCAGCCACCCACAGGAGCAGTTACCGGTGGAGCAGGGGTGGGGAGGGGTGAAACTGGACAGGGTGGCAGCATGACAAGGGCAGGGAGGCTGAGGAGGGGTGGATTTGGCTGCAATGACTTTGGTCCTTTTTTGCTGCCTCCCCACCCCCTTTCTCAGACTTGTGCTAGTTAAACCACTAGCTCTGGTCTGAGGACACTCATTGTGGACTGGAAGGTCGATGCAGGGATAAGGTAATTTAAATCCCCATTCCTTGCTGAAGCCTCCTGACACCCCCCCCCCCCGCTGGATGCAGGTTGGCTGTTTTTGTTAAGGCTGCACCAACGGGGTGGCGGGGGTGAAGATAGGATTGAGCTCTATGAGAAGGAAGTATTCAATAATTCAACCATAAAAACTGCCATGGCTGCCATCTAGCTAGGTTTTTATATGTGAGCAAGTATTTATGTGTGCAGTGGCCTTTGTGCTTTGCTTTCCAGCCAACCTCCCTCCATCACACCTAAACCTGCTTTCTTCAACATTGAGATGATGGGATTAGTCAATAGGAGCTTCTGATTCGGTAGTTTAGTCTGCTCTTTCCAAAAATAAATAAATAAACCCTATTTAAAAATGGAAAAGAATATGTCAGTTCTTACACTTCTTACAATTCAGATTGTGGCTTCTGTGTAAAAAATTTTCCATTGTAGAGTTACGGCTTTCTTGAAACTGGAATAACAAATGCTGAAAGCTTGCCCAAACAGTTGTGGTGCCAGTAAGGGCTGAATATCTTGTGTGTGTCTCAGTTCATCTACATACAGTAAGATCAGACAAATCCCAATGAAAGGAAACTCAATCCTCAGAGTTTTCATTATCTTTTTGTATTTTGTCACATGGCTTGTGTCTAAAAGCAGTGTTTTATTTTCATAGAGCCAAAACACAATTTATAGTAGCTTTTTCACCAAGTTAGTTCCCTCTTTACTTAGCTGTAGTATACAATTACTTGGTACTGATTCTTTCTGCATTTCCTATCTCCCCCACCCACCCACCCCCAATTCTCAGTTCAGCTTGAAAAATAGAATCCTTGTTCCCTCTGCCCAGGTTGTTGCTTATCCTACTTCATGCTGCATGAACCTCCCCAGATATTCTCTCTAATTCCCACTTATTCCCTGAATGTATCAAGAAACTGGTGATTTTGGCTTCCTACCCGCATCCCTTTTGTTTGGTTCAGCTTAATACCTTGGCTGCCTGAGTTTTTGGAATGAGTGTGAAGCTCTGTGCTGGATCACTGAGCACTGAGGAGAGTGTTGAACAGAATCTCTGTGGGAAATGACTTAGTGGGCTGTCAAGTGCCTATCACAGGTCTCTTCACCATTTCACTACAGAAAGCGCTTTCTGTTCAAGATCTTAAAAGCCTTTCTCTTTACAGGTTAGTTTTATCATGCAGGTTTACCAATTAGAAAAAGAGGACATTTATCAGCATGCTACTTGTTTCATGTTTCCTGCAGGCCTATGAGTACTGCATGTGCATTTTAATTATTAGTTTCTGTTTTCAGGGAACAATAATCATTAAGTGGTCTATTTCCTAATTAAAAACATAGATTTGTCTTCCGTTGATGATCATACATGCACATTCTCTTTTCCTATATTCCGTTTTTTAATTAACAAAAACAATCATAAAGTACTCCCAAGAGATTGTATTACTGTAATAAGAAAAAAAATACGTTTTATCCGTATTCATTTTCAGAACCTTAATTGGAGAATCTCCAGCTAAAGGGCATTACATTAAAAAAAACACCCCTGATTATTTAATTTAAACTTTTCTGAATTCGTTTTATATATAAAGCACACATGTGTTACAAGCTACAAATATTTCAATACCAATGAGACCACTATATTAAAAAATGTTAGGAAAGCATATTAAATTCTTCATTACCCATTATTACAGACCTCTTGTTATTAAATGAATAGTGCTATACTTTGATTCAGTTTGAATTAATGAAGCCAAGTACTTAGCAAAATTGTGCAGTATATGAATAAAGCATTTTTATAATTTAGGTTTATGTAAACTCTGAATTTATTATTTCAGCCACTTGCTTGGAGATTAGCTTTTAAATAAAAGCTGCAGGGAAGCTATTTTTAACATATCCTCAGCATTTTGTTCATTGCTTCATAACTTAAATAGAAAAAGTAAAAAAAATGACATTTTATTGACAGTGTAAATAAATATTCCAAAGAGTTTGGGTTGGAGCCAGAAAAATATGGCAAGGCTGCACTAATGCAGCAAGGTTTCCTATTCCCTCATCCTCCTGGCAGCCCCCTGTACCTATTGAAAATCCTTTAAGATTTGGAGGCCTCATGGGACCGGGCAGGTGGGGAGAGGAAATGTGCAGGAATAGTATCACTATGTGTGAGTGAAAGTGCCTTTCTGCTTGTGCAGTGCACCTTTAAATCCAACCATTGCTTACACTGAAATATCTCGTGGAATTGGGTGACATGTTGTATTTATTATTTATTTTTAAAAATGTCCTGTATTAACTAGCTCAAAATGCTCCAGGTGGCTAACAATGAATGTGGCCTGTCCAATTCAGCTAGCTTTTACTAGGGCAAAGTATCCCCTAAAATTGACGGGAGTCTGTCCGTGATGGTCAGGCTGGACTGTGCAGCTGTGTGCAGGTCTGTCTTGTTTATATATAAAGTAAAAGTGTGTGTGGGGGAAGTCTACTTGTTACAAGAAAAGGAGCCTGCAGGGGAGGGAAGTGAAACTCACCCCATTGTGCTTTTTTAAGCAGTTCTTCCCCAGTCCATTCAGAAGTTGATTAGAGAGAAAATTGCTGGAAACAACTGAGCACAGTTAGGTAAGTCAGGAGAGGTAGTATTAGGTTTTGCTCCCTTACCCCCATGCTCCTTTTCATGTAAAAAATAGAACCCCCATCTTATAGATGAACAGGCATAAAATACAAGTGGCTGCCCCATAGCATCTTTAGTCTGCTGTAGTTTCTTAGACATACTCTTATAATACTAAGACTGCAGAACCACGTCTGAGGAATCAGTCAAGCAATAAATATTTTCTAGAAATGGGTTGACTTTTCAGTGTGCTGAAATGAAGCAATATTATGTTTAATATACATGCATTTTTAATGTTAAAAGTTGTCATATTGTGTGCAGTGTTTTGTGTTGTGTGTGTTTTTAATAGATGAGAAGTGAAAACTTGGGGATGCAGATGGGAAACAAAATTCACCTTTTTTATCAACGGATGGTAAAATAGAGCTTCTTTAGGATAGATAGTGGTGGATAAAAGATGTGATTGGTGTGCAGAAGTTATGATTAGTTATAGACTACAAGAGGTCAGCTTGGAGTGATGGTCACCATCAGTTAAGGCCATTAGAATTTGTTTTGCAATATAACTGAAGGGAAACTACCTGATGCTACCTGAACAGCATCAGGGTATAAGTGTATAAGAACACATTTCTATTGATACTTATATTTTATAAAATCCCATTTGTCTTGGATATATTGTTTCTGTTTCAAATAAGGTTGTAGTGTTGTCTTATCACTGTGACTCAGAATTCTATCCCCCTGGAGAAGTGATAAATAAGTATGGTTATAAGGAAGGGAAACCCAAGCAAAGAAGCACAGCATTTAGTACTGCTTCTAAAGCGTATACTGTATAGTGGAAACGATATCTGATGTTTTCAGCATATAAAACTAATCTGACAATATTTTCAGTAAGTTATAAGGGTAAGAAAAAAGTTAACTTCATAAAGCAATTCCTTGCAAATGGAATTCAGGATTCTAAATTACAGTATAGCCATTGCACTTGGTGCATTATTCTGTCATTTTTGTGTGTACGAGCTAATGTAATTTGCATTTTGGAAGACATCCCTGGGAATCACTAGCATTTCCCTTACTTTATAAATTAACTTTACTTCATAAATTAAATTAATGCAGCACCTATCAGAACTTCCTTCCATCTCTCATCCCCCCATTTGAGCTCCAGGAAGTATGACCCTTCTGAAGGTTGATAGTCATGGTAATCTGTGAATAGTTACGTAATTGTTTACAGTTTCCCACCATTTTTTATGTTCAGTGCATGCAGTGTGACATACGATGACTAAATTTGCTCAGTTTAGCTCAGATGTGACTGGAGCATAAGATGTGACTGGGGCTGCTGCGGTAAACTAAAATTGAGCGTAGCCTAGAATCTTTTTCTAAGAGTAGACAATACAGAGGAACTGTTTGCAGAGCATAAAAGTAGTATTTGGTGCTCTGATTACTGCCATTCAGTCATCAATATAAAACTTAGGAATACCTTGAGCAGGAGTTCCCAAATGTAGCAGCATCACAGCCTACCTTGCCTTCTGTGGCGGGTCACAATGCTCCTGGTGGAAGTGGCGCTTCTTGAACTGGAAGTAGCTTATGGAGAGCCATTCTGAGGCCTGCAAAGGCCTATAGAGTGGAACGTCGGGCCGCGAGAGGCCTCTTGGAGGCTCTGGGAAGTGTAACGGGGCTTCTGGAACAGCTCCTATTTGGAGCCAAACCAGTACAAGGGTGGGAAGGAGGGCCCAGATTATAACCCACTGTGCTGGGGCTTGCAATCCACCAGTGGGTCTCAACACACTTCGGGAAGCACTGACCTGGAACGTAAGGCCCATGATAATAATAACAACCAGAGAGTGCTCCTGATCTCTATCAAGTATGCTGATCTTTGTGGAACCTATGAATAACCTAACATGACACTAAAGCTCTGAGACAACACACATACCTGGGAGTAAGCAATAACACTAAATTCTAAATCATCATTCATAGGAGTGTGGTTCATCTCAATCTGTACACGTACACTGACGGGTAGCTGTCCGAAATGCCAACTACATGTAGATGTTCTACATGGCGTGTCATTTGTAATGACCCACTGCTTTGGGAAGCACTGCTACAGTTGCTACAGGTGATGATTAATTCAACAGTCTGGTGAAGGGGTTTGGGAACATATTGTGGAATCCATTGGGATTCCACAATCAAAGTTAAGAACCCCTGCTCTATCGGATGCAGATTTTCATATCACCTTGTATCATTCTTTTTTCAGTAGATGAAGTTAAAAATATATTATAAATAGCTTGCCCCATTGTGCAAGTGTCATACCAAATATATGTTCTTTGTGCAAAGTTGAGTCCTTGTATTTTAAATAGCTAAAGGATTTGTGAGAAATGGTTGCCACCCCAAAGCTTGGTATTCAAATTATCTTCCCATTTACCTTCCCATTGCTACCACCTTGAAAAGGCAAAAGGTCTTGTATTTAAAAGCATTTGGTGATTTGGCATGATTTTCTGTCTATCCAGAAAATTCGTTTTCTTTCTCAAGTTTTACCTTCCAAGGAAAAAAAAACCTGTGTGTACAGCTGAGGCCGCCTAGCGGTAAGGGAGAGGTGTCCATGATGGAGACTGAAGCCTTTGCAAGAGTGTAACCCAAAGTGTCTCAGACTTGGCCAGGGGAGGGAGTGAACCTTGCCCCCGGCTTCTTCCTCTTGCTGTTTTCTCCTAGGAGTCATAGGCAGCCACCCTCACAGGTTGAAGGCCTGCCCTCTACTGAGCTCCTCATCAGCTGCTGGGGAATCTTTATATGCAAGCAACTTTAGTCTCCACCCTGCCCCTCCTGCCCTGCTTGTGTGTAAGGTCTGCTTCCTTCACAGGCCCTGATCCTGAAGAGAGCCATGTCTGCCTGCCAGGTTGTCTTGTTAGCTCTAATGGCAGGTCTCTGAGGCTGCAGCTGTTTGGCCGTATTGTTGACCTGTTCTCTGGGAGCAGTGGGGCTGACTGCGACCCTGAAACCCCACAGTGAACCAGGAGGTGATAGCTGGCTGACCTTGCTCCTAGCAGTGACTAAGGACGCAATCCTAACCTAGGCCGGCACAGTTAGGCCAGCAAAGTTTGGCTGGCACAAGGGCCACTGTAAAGCGTATTTGGACAACTCTTGGAGTCAGGGAGGATGGTGTGCTGGCCTCTCTGACTTAGAGAGTGGCCCAAACATACTTTACGGTGTCCCTTGCGCTGGCCTAACTGTGCCAGCCTAACTCCAGGTTAGGATTGCATTCTGAGTCTGGGGCTCCAGAGGACAGCCCGCAGGGGCTGGTGTTACGGACTGCCCTGAACACTGTACACTCAGATGTAGTACACATATGACTTGATTAAAGTACCTTTGCTTTGCTTATTAAGGTCCTGCATTTTGTAACATGTGCTGCAGCCATCTTGGTACATTGAGAAAACTAAATTGTATTTTTAAAAACTAGTACATTTGGTTTTTGTTTGGGGTTTTTTTTTTTTAAATAGCTATAAAGCTGTCAGGACCTCTCAGAATAATGTAACTAGTACTAAACAAAGCAGCCTGTGCGCCCTGCCAAGTTCCTTTTAAGTAAATCCTTGATAAAGTTAGGTGCCAACCTTGCACTGGAATGAAGCCAACACTTTAGAAGGCTTGAGTTGCTACAGACAGAACTGCAAAAGCAGAGCACTCCACTGTTTGTAATTGCTTGCTTAGTTTTGTTCAGCTCTAATCTGTACATTTAATTTTCAGACCCAATCTTTCGAAAGAAAAGTAGAAAAAAAAATACAAATTTGAGGGGAAAATGAAACTGGGCAGATACTGTTATAATAAGTTTAATTGGTGTGGGAAATCTGAATTCGTGAAAGATGGCTTTTCAGTTTCTTATGAAAATTAAAGTGTAAATTCCATTTTAATACAGCATTGTATTAAATGAGAGGGATGCCTTGAATGAATGGAAAAAATCTGTGTTTTATGTGTGTCATGTTGCGAAGCTATAATTGAGTTAACACCACGTTTTGCGGCCGTTCCTAGAACAAACTTAGACTGATCAAAACCATTTGCCCCACTGGCTTACATATACTCCAGTTTCTGGATTGACTTGCACTACAGAGCCTTCCCTCCTCCTTGCTTTGAATAAACAGCTTTTATAATCAAGAAGAAAGTTAGTGGCAGGTGTAAGCATATTTTCACTGATGCAGAAATCAATTTTTTCAAATAGGAACATTTTTTCTTCTCCAGACCTACCTAATACTTCACAGAGACTGGATCCAGCTTGCCATAATTATTCAGCAGGAATATATCACTCTGAAAAGAAATATCTTCCCTACATAGTGGATTAGCAGGCTATGAACCACTTCTTATCTCTCTTTTTAGTTTTTTGTACCTATGATGAAATAGGAGATCACTGAGGCCCTTAAACTTCTTTGGCAGCCTTTCTAAATTTACTTTTACTATAAATTGTAGGATGTTGTCTACACATAACAGTTCAACGCAACATCTAGGCTGTTAAATGAACAGTTATGTGTTAAAGAATGGTGCACCTATACTGTTAAAACAGACGTACATTGTGTGTGCATCTTTGAATAGTTTTTAATGGCTTTTTCTTTGTACTCATGGCCTAGACCTATCCGTCTCCTATTTCTTTGCCTTTAATGGTAATGAACATCTGCCATGCTGCTCATGGCAAAGCCACCATCTTAGTGGTTATCTTGGAAAGGTTTTGCAGTACTCTGAAAGTATTTCTAAGCATGATTAAAATTACTACAACAAAAACATCAACTTCTGAATATGTTTCATTTTGAATAATGCTAAGACATAGCATTCTAATCCAAAACATTGCAAGTGATCTGTAATTACTAATACAAGAATTCATTTACTCATAAATGTAATTATGTAATTAATAAGGGTTTGAGGCCCTATAGTATTGATTTACTGTTTTAATTAGGTGTCTATACTTCTGCTTGCAAGCCTGCTTTGATCTGTTGCACAGGTTCCAAGTCGCTGTGATCGTCAGTATTTGTTTTGTTTATCTAATTTAAGCTGTCAAATCCGATTTCTTTCTTCCATTCTATCACAGACGGGGGTTGATAAAAGTTCACAAAATAGTGATATTTTGTGGCATAGGATTCTGCAACAATCTCCAATACCAGCTCTGTTCTGCTATTATTGTTGTTCACATTTTTATCTTGCCCTCCCTCCACAGAGGCCTATGTGACATACATAGTTTACCTCCTCCAGTGTGATACAGAATAGGTCATCGCTCTACTAATCCTGACCTGACAAATCCTTGTCACAATGACACCTAGGGAATCACCCTTTTTCCCTCCTGGAAAAAAGGCTGTCTTTTGGCAGGCACCAGTGGAAAGGGCTCCCAGGTCTGCCTAGCAGGTAAAGCAGAGCAGAAAGGCCAGGTGCACAGATAGGAAGAGGCAGTGTACCAAGCAGGAGGCAGAAGTGGCACTGGCTAGCATATGGGCAAAGCTCCAGGTAACCTTCCTGTTTTTTCCTCCCGACCTTTCCTTGCCAAGACTTATCAAGCCCAGCAGTACTGAAGCTATCTGAAAAGCAGCAGCTGATATGGATCAGATACCCCAAGGCTGCATTCATCATTGGTCTATGCCAGTGTTTCTCAAAGTGTGCTCCTAGGAGCTCTGGGGCTACTTGAGACTCCCTCAAGAATTCCACAAGCGAACCAGCTGTCCTGTGCTTTAAACCAGAAGTTTAGATATTGCAGGTAATTCTGCCCACCATTCTGCTTATTAAATACATACCCAGATGGGAGCCTGAGATCAGTGGATGACGTTGCTGTTCAGTATCACTTCCTTCCTCTGCTTCGTCATTTTTAAAGAGAGAATGTGCATGTTCTGGATGTCATGGATTTTCAAGGCAATTTTGAATATACAGGTTGGTATCTGTGGAGATTTCTGGACCCCACCTGTGGATAATGGAATCCGCGAGTGGGTCCAGTAGGACCTCCAGACATGACTGAAAGGTGCTTTTTGTCGTGTCCAGGAGGTCCTCTGTGGGTCCTCCAGACACGAATTCAGAACCTGCGGTGGGTTATGCCGATGTGCTCCGAATTCACAGATAAAGAGGACTCAATGAACACTATTTTAGCTTTACGTGCTGACTCTGACTGACCCTTGTGTGAGTTGAGAAGACGACCATATTTAAAATTGTCTATTTTAGTAGATATGTAGATTCTTCCAAGGCGCAAGGATTTTATGAATGCTGCAAGATATACTGTGGAGCTGTCAGTCTTTTAGCAACTGACTACCTTCCCCCTTCTAAGCAGTAGCAGCAATAGAAATGCTGCCCACCACTGTGAGGCAGACACAGCGATTAATGAACCTGAGGCGTACTAATCAAACATATGTTTTCTTGACACAATGATTGCGTTATATATCACATGTAAATGTTCAGGCCTTTATCTGTGTTTAATGATCTTGCAAGGGGTCTTGCTTAAATGTGGGTGTTTTTCATGTTCTCCTTAGATTTGTTCTGCAGGGGGTGAGCAGTTAGCCAGCTCCCCAGTGAGATTAGTAAAGTACTATATTTAGTTGTGCCATAGATCAAGAAACTCCATTGCAGGAAACAAGTTTTTTAAGGCCACTTTAATGTCATATTAAATCAATTCAGACTAAGATTTGTTTTCTCATTAGTAGTAAATGTAAATCGTTTTGTCAGAACTTCCTTGTATCCTATTTTGCAATCTTCCTCCTATATTCTTGTGGCTCAAATCTGGGACATTATTACATACTTTCTTAAGGATGGCTATGTGCACAGATTGTAAACATAGTCTATATAATTAATAACAAGCCCTCTAATGCAGTGGTATTCAAACTTTTTACACCGGGACCCACTTGTTAGAATGTCACTCATGTCGGGACCTACCGGAAGTGGTGGCATTAACCTGCCAGTGATGTTGTGGCAGGAAGTGACATCATCAAGCTGGAAGTGCTGTCATTGTAAAGTAATAAAACGACACTCCTGAAATGCAAATTGGCATTCTTGGACTTCGGCAATTGTACAACCATGAAACATCCCTGACAGAAAGCAAGATTAGGACAAAACATTATGTAGAAGCACTGAACTAAAAACAAAATTTAAAAGAAAACAATCACTTGGGCAAACTGTTGGCCAACCCTAACAGCAAAGTGTTAACACTCACAAAAGGAATATAACAAGAGAAAGGTCTGCCATTTCCAAGATGGCTGCTCCCAGCACCCCGCAACCCACCTGACATCAGGTTGTGACACACCAAGTGGATTCCAACCCACAGTTTGAATAACACTGCTCTAATGCATGACCAGTATTTTAATTTCACTTGAGCAGTATAAATTCTAGAACTTAATCTAGGGTTGTAGGAATTGGATCCTAGAATGGGGCAAGATTGGTGGCGGGTCCCCAATCTCATACTTCATTTATTTTTTATTTGGGGTCCTGGAATGGAAAAGGTAGAAGATCACTGGACTAGAGTGTCCTTCAAGAATAATTAACATAGCACCATACCATGGTTTGCCATTAGATCTGAGTCAGGCTGGTATTTTTAGAGTTACCATGTTACATTTCACTGGCTCAAAATAGGTCCATGATATTTTTCTTAACTGGATTCATCCAAAATTCAATTGTAGGCATTGCAGTTATTGTTAGGACATATATCTGCATTATTGCTAAGGATTATGTCCAACAAGAACATATCTTGTTGGAGAGATTGCCGCACCATGCAATTGTGTTTAGGCCAGTCCATTGATTTAACTATATAATATAATCATGAAATAAATAAGGAATTGGAACCAAGACTTTGCTGATTGTTTAACAATCAGGAACAAGTTTCAGAGAGCACCCCCTTTCCTTTTTTTAGCAAATGGCACTGGGACCTGTCAGTTGTTGAGATTTGTGCATTGAAGGACACAGGGGCATTTTATTACCAGTTTATTTCTGTCTAGCCTTCTGAAACTCCTGCTGATGCTTTGAATCATACAGGGTATGTTTCAGGGGTTGGATACATGAACTCCACTCTCACCCATGACTCTTAAAATAATTTCTTTTTAAAGCTAATAAATGTTAAAGGGAGATAGCATTTAACCAGACAGAAATGTGTTTTCAAACTGTGAACAGCTTAGCTGCGGTGTGGGAAAATTTCTCCATATAACTAGCTTTTTCTAATCGCATTGCTATCTGGTTAATGGAAGGCTAATGCGTTTTCCAATAGAGTGCATAAATTTTAATTATTTACAGCCACTGGCAGTAAATAATAAATGTTTGCCTCCTAAGAACAGTAATGGCCAAAACCCGTCACCTACAAATCTTCTTGTTCTTAGCTTCCGGTGCATGTGAATTTTCTTTCCGAAGCAAGGATAGCCTTAGCAGAATGACTTCTGGGGCCGGCATAGCACTTCGGATGTGGCTACTTGGGCAGGATCTTCGCATTCCCAGTGAATGGGTTTCTGCTGCTCAGAAACAGCCAGGGGCGAATACAGAAGAGGAGCATGGAAGTAAAGAGAGGCAAGAGAGAGTAAGAGAAAATAGTTGGGAGCAGAGAGGTAGACAGAAAGAACAGGAGAAAAGGCCAGTGACCCTGGAGCCAGGTGTGCAGGATAAAGCATCTACAGCCTTTGGAGAGTCAGTATTGTAGAGCTACATGGAGGAAAGGGAGTGACATGCTTGGGAACCACAGCAGGAAGCAGTTGGCTTGCACAGCTGTGGAAATGTGTGTGTGGGGGGGGGGCTCAATACAAAGTTTTAAAAAATCCTTGAGGCCAGGTGGTCTGAGTGAGGATGGACCATTAGGCACAGGAACTCCAGGATCCAGTATCTGGCAGTTACACACATTCTGATGTACAAAATTAAGCACACATGCTGAATTAAGTGCATAGTATTTGCAATCAATCTGTACTAACATCCTGGCTCATTTTTAAAAAAATCATTATTGCAGTTTGAGGTAACATTTTTGTGATACCTCCTGAGGGTGTGTGTGTGTGTGTGTGTGTGTGTGTGTGTGTGAAATTTGCAGATTGCATGTAGTAAATCTGGAGATTCTTTTATGGTTCAATTGACATACAGATTTATAGGGCCATGATTACGGTAGAATGAAGAACTTTAGAGCTACGTTTATCAAAAATGTTCTCAGAATTTCCCCCCCCGTCTTTTACCTTAGATTGTGCCTTAGGTATACATCCATCAGGTATACATCCATCATTGTCACTCACTTACTGAGTAACATCTGAACAGGTCGTTTTGACATCACTTCATGAAAAGCGTTTGCCTACCTGAGTCATTGTGAAAATAGATGTTACTTAAGTACTCTGACATATTTTTATGAAAGCAATGACATTTAAATGCTATAATTTGCTTCAAGTTTTCATTTTTAAAATGATGACTTAATAAATCTGGAAACATGAACTAGCTTTGCCATTTTTCAGCCCATGTTGCTGAGAATTCTTGGCAAAATGAAAAAATAATTGATTTTCAAGTTGCAAAAGCTTGCATATGCCACCCTACACCAATGGAAATTGGCTGATTCAGACATATTGTCTTACCAATGTTGGTGGAGTATTTTTCTGGGACAAACATGGCAACAGCTGCATGCCAGACTTTTGCAATTTTCTAAGAGATTTATATGTACAGTTAAAAGTTCTGATATCTGGCACTTGATGATCTGGAAAGCTCTGTTAACCGTCTTAGCGGGCTCACCAACCCAAGCTTCCAGTTTGCACCCCATGCTGCTGAGGACTATGGAAAACTGGCCAAGTCCTGAGTGAAACTGACAGCTATAGCAATGTTCTAATATCTGGAAAATTACAATGTCTAGCAACGCTTTGGTCCCAGAGATGCCAGATATTGCAACTTCTATGGGATTTGCATTTCAGCTTTCAAATATTTCCTGAAGAACTAATGCTATATCTAGTATGATGTGGCTCTCTGGTATGGAGGTATGGGAATTACATACCAGTCTCACATTCACCATAACTGTGCATGGAGGGTGGGGGCAGGGCTTTGTTATGCCTTCCAGGGATTCCTCCATGTGGGGAAAGGGTTCTCCCAAGCATTATAATAATTAATGATTTATTAATGTGTGTTGAATTTTGGACCAATAAATCTGTCATGAAAATCTCTTTCTTGGCTCTCAATATCCTTGATTTCACACTTTAATTGAAGAATATAGAAATGTAATAAAAAAGATATAGAGACCTCTTAAACTGAAGCACCATCAGTGAGAGGTATTATGAAGCAACTGGCCTCAGCCTTAAAAAGTTAAAAAAAAAAGTAGTAGTGATTAGAATATTGAACTAGAACTGAGAAGATTCAAATTCAAATCCTCATTGGGCATAAATAGGGGTGGGGTTTTTGGTGATCAACACAGAATGCTAAATCATGATAATTTCTACTCAAAACGCTACATAAAACTATATTTAGATCAAATCGCGAAATACTACCGCTTTCGCTTATTTTTGACACAGCCAAGTTGTTTTATTCTTTCCTTTTTGTATTATCCAACCCCATTCCTCACCCTTGCTTTTTATATTTTTAATTAACTCTTTATCTGCATGTGATTGATTGATCAAAGCTGTGCTCTAGTCCTATTTATTTAATTTAGTTGAAGAATTTATACCCCACCTTTCACATGCCAAAGCAAATGCCCTAGGCAGCTTACATGGGCAGTCTAGTCTAAACCATTATTTTTCAATGGGATTTTTACAAATATACAGTATTCTGTGATTCACTGAATCCTCAGTCCCAGATGTAGCCTTCACAGTGTGGTTCTTCCCTCTGGCTGCGTGCCATTGAGCTTCAGCAGGCAATCGTAAGTCAAGCCTGGACAGGTCCTCAGGGTCATACTCCGTTCTTTCACCAGCTGATCTTCTCATACATTCCCGCACTGGCTAATCAGCTCCACAGTGATTCTGTTCTGCCATAACAGGTACAGCAGCCTGACATTCCATCATCCAAATACAGGACCACAGATTCTCCTACTCAGGCAATACCAGCTGCTCAACTATCAGTCCGAACCTCCTATTAGCCCCTGAGTTACATGCTACAACATAGATTTGTGGGGAATTAGTCAACAACTAGGAAGGAGGCTTTTGTGGTGGGTCTCTTATGCCTGGTATTTTCTGCAATGTGACATATGGCCATGGCATAGGGATAGATTGGTAGAAAGCTGGGAGGCACTGGCATGAGGGCTTCTTCCCCCGCCACAATCCCCACAACCGGATTGTAGAAATACTCTTGAGTAATTTGGAGTTCACCAAATGGTGTATCTTGTTCTTTTTCAGGTACACTACAGTGACAGACAAAATGGCAAAGAATGCATTACCTGTTTGACACTGTCTCCTGTGCAGATGACTTTCCATGGTATTGGAAGCTCCACTGAAATCAGCCATGACCAGGTATATAGATAGACTTTCAAATAACTCATTTTTTTTATTTCTACAGGCTATTATGGATGGCTTTTAAAATGGCTTTTAAAGCATCTTTATGTCCACAATTTATGTCTCTGCTATCATTTAAGCCAGGAAAACAATATTTTTAGGCATGAGATCTGTGATTATTTACAATTTAATTCCTTATAATTACAGCCTAATAACATTACAGCCTAAGGCCTCCAGCGTGGATGGCACACGTGTACCACCCGTGCTGGTGTTGCAAACATGCCGTACATTTTACTGTCGCCAGCATTGCGGGGATTCTGGGCAGTTGGAGGGATGTGGGTAAGCTCCACATTCATCCGCTTGCTCTATGCTAAGCTGCTACTGCCTCCTAACTTGGTTAGAACGCAGCACAGGCCGGCCGGCCAGCCTGCTCCTGCCCAAGTTAGTACTGGGCTGCCCATCAGAGATACTCATTTTAAACAGAACATTTTTAAAAGAGGGTTGAATAATTTCATATCATTATCATATCATTATCATTATGAATATCATAACACATTATGGTAGCTGGACTGTTGTTTGTCCCCAGCATCTTCTAATTGGATAAGGTTTCTCTGAACATGATGTTTGGATAATAGCTGTTATCCACTCATCTTACCATCCATTAATTTATCTAATACTTTAGAATGCCGTCCAAGCTATGGTTGTAGCCACATCTTGCAACTGCAAGTGCGATCATTTGTTTGCTGTGTGTTGTCCTTTTGTCAGCGTTGAACCTCCTGTCAATGTATAATATTCTCCAGATTCGATTATTATGAAAGTGAAATCTCTCTAGCTGCTGTCTCCATGCCATCCATTATGTTATAAACCTTTTCCATCTCTCCTTTAGTTGACTTTTTTTCTAAACAAAAGCCCTCTTTAACCTTATAAGAAAGCTTTAACTCCTTGATCATTTTAGCTGCTTTTTTCTTTACCTTTCAAGCTCTACAAGATCCTTTCTGAAATGTGACCAAATATATTCACTCTAAGAGGGTTACACCGGTGCCACATAGATGGCCAATGAGTGGACCTGTTCTTCTTGTCCTGGGTGTTGTGACTGTGCCGTCGGCGAATTTTCCAGTTCCCAACTACATAGAGCTCAGCTCACCAGGGAATGCTGGAGGAGGCTGCTGGAGCCTCCCTGGGGCAAGGGAATGTTCGTGCCCTTGCACTGGGGGACGACGACTCCAGCCTCCCCTATGGGTTCCTTATATCTGTGCCTGCTGTATAGCAGGTGCAGCTCCGAGGACACTGCATGGCCCAAATTGGGCCCATGCAGCCCGGGGACAGAGCCTTGGATGCGGCCTAATGGCCGCATCCCAATCCCACTCCACTCCCCAGGCCAGCATGTTCCACCCTTCCACTGTCCCAGAACCGCCTTTGTGCCCAAGTTCGGCTGGCGCAAGGACAGCTCTCCACCAGCTCTCTTGGACCGACACTACTGCTAGCATCAGCCTGTGAGCTCTAGCACCAATGTGAGAGTGTCGGTCGGTGGCACCACGTCGACGCTAGTGACGTAGCACCAACTCAGCAACATCTAGCCTCGACACTATGTCCTATACAGGATTGCATCCCCATTCCCACCGTTGCATGTAGCGTATTCTCTAGCAGCGTTGCTGCATAGTGTAAACTGGTAGAGGACAGGCTTGGACTATTATTGACATTATGATTATTGATAGTTTCATTTCAGTTTCTTTTCCAATTATTTCTAATCTTCATTTTGCCCATTTCATTGCCACAGCCGCAGATTATGTGTAAAGGTTACACATAATCACCCCCATTATGTGTAAACATTTCCTAAGTGAGGATCACTAGTTTAGTGTTTTGTTTTTTAAATTTCACATCATCTTGGTACTTTCTGAACTATAGTGGCAACTTGCTGATATTTTTCCCAGAATGGTAACTACATCATATTGAACATGGTTTTAATAATACTAAAATAAACACCTTCCTTGTTTTAAAGTCATTGTTAACTCACCAGACGGTTTCTTAGTCACACTTCTGTCAAATTTCAAGCTGTGGAAATTGTAAAGAAGTTTGACAAATAAGTTTGACAAATTTCACCTTGCTACGTTTTGACCATCAGTCATAGTGTTTCTATTATCCTAGACATCCAATATGGTGTTCCATATGCCTAGCAGATTATAGTGTGTTGTTCTGTTTATCTGCCATGTGCCTAGTATTTGTATATTGAAAATCAGAATGCATTCATCTTCCTTTTTGTCCTCTGTTTCATATTAACTGAATTTCTGTAATTACATCATATGTAGGGAGTACGTGACAGAGCACTTGATCCTCCCTGGCAACAGCTGGAGCTTTCTCTGTCACACATACACAAATAATCTATTTGTGTAGCATTTATCTTCCATATAAGTAAGTTGTTAATTACATTTTATTTCATTTGTAATGGAATTGGAATGCTAACCAAGGGGTTTAATAGGCATTACGAGAGAGAGAGAACTGCTCCCACTATAAGTCTCTTCCCCACCACCACCAAATATTACTTAATATTTAAGTAAACAACGTTTATTGCTCTACCTTTTCCTACTCTACCAACAGGTGATGATATGAGATAAATAGTTAAAATTGTGCATTTTCCATTCTTCAAAATGGGCAAGGAATACTTTTTTTCTGATTTAACTTATGCCTGCTTTTGTCTATTTCCACTGGAGCTGTATAGGATGTACTGCAATAGAGAAAGAAGTACACTCCAAATTGGTCCCTTAGATCAGCAGTTTTTTAACTTTACGCTCTGAGCTAGGGACTCTTTTCAAAAAGCACTTCATCATAAGAAGAGTCCTGCTGGATTGTACCAAAGGTCTATCCAGACCAGCATCCTATTTCCAACAGTGGTCAGTGAGATGTCTGGGCAGCCCACAAGCAAGGCATATTATTTTAGAGTGCATAGATATTGTTCTAATTAGGTCCATAATTGTTATTCCCATCTAATTCTTTAAACTACATTGATCTCTTGGAAATACAGTCTAAAATTTATCATCATCAAATCCAAGAGGAACAATTGGGAAAGACCACAAAACTAGAAATGGAAATACAGCACCTTTGGGAAAAGAAAACCACCACCACCCATTGAGTGAGCACCCAAAAATCACAGCCCAAACATCTGGTGGTTAGTTGCACCAGTGGTGATGATATGATAAAAAATTAAATGAGTGCAAAAGCCCTATCCTGTTGTTGCTTTCCAGCAGTGGGTATTCAAAGCACACTACTTTAGTAGCTTTGTTAATAAGGTGAGGTTATCTTAAAACATTGATTAGATACTATCCCCCACTACTTCACAACATCACAACAAGGCTCTGATCTGCACCTTTTGTCCTCCTCTTTTTCCTGTTTGTTCGTACTAGAGAATTCTAAAGCAGCAGTTCCCAAACTGTGAGCTGTGGCTCCCCAGGGAACCGCGGAAACTGGCCAGGGGTGCTGCGAAATCCTGGCACAAAATCTGCTGCCCTATACAATGTATAGGATTGTATCCCTAATGGGGAGCTGCAGCCGATAACGCAGGGAGCCACCATATGAAAAAGTCTGGGGACCACTACACTGACTTAAAGAAAAATCCTTTCAAGGAAAGAATAGTGCTATTACAGAACCATGGGACCAGAAAGCCATTTGCTGAGTCTCTGGATAGTCCACTTATGGTTTTCTTCAACATTCTTGAAGCAACTATATCAGTACATTGCGTAAGAATTAATTGCTATCAAAGCAATTGTAGCTGGCTGGCTGCCATTTCAGTGCGGTATTTTGCAACATGTAAGTTTCAGATGAAATGTCCACCTTGTAAGAAATATTTAACAATGCCTACTAACTTTTAAAGGTCATTTGAAATACCTGTTGTGTTAGAGCCTAAAAGCTTTCCAAGAAAGCTTCCTGTAGTGAAATACAATCCACGTGATTACTATTTTTGCTTAGCCTTACGAAGTAATGATTCACTGTTCATAGAATTTGGCATGAAGTCTCAGTATGAGTGGGTGTAGCAGCCTACATAATTGCTACACATGAGTCTCATCCAGAGACTGGCTGCAGGGTTGGCTCCAGATTCAGAATTGGCTCCAGATTGGCTCCAGATTCAGGTTGGCTCCAGATTCAGATCCAGAATTGAGGGACTCTCAATTCAAGTGTCTGATGGGCCCCAAATGGCTAGTGGTGGCTTACCTGGGCAGCAGGATGGCAGCAAGAGTACTCAGTGTTACCTTTCCTGGTGGCCACAATTTTTTTTCACTATAGCCTCTGCAAAGTACTCTACTGTCTATCATTACATTTGCACTTGCTCCTGGTCCTACAAATCCATAGCTTTTATTGGTTTCTACTTTGACCGCTCAGTGCATCTGTGGTCCACTTGCTTTCTCCAACAAGTGCTTTCCTTCATATAGCATTGCTATATCTGGTCCATTGAGGCTGTTCTCCCCCACGTCCGCACAATTCACCAATGCAGTCTCATAAAAGCGTTTTATTATTAAGACAAACACAGAGAATCTTAAGTACCTTTACATAAAGCCATCACAAGAGGGCTTTCAATGAATACAGAATTAACCAAGGCAGCAAAGAAAATAACAAATAGAAACAAATAGAAATAACAAATAGAATCTAAATATCTGGGGTTGTCTTCTTACTGAACTCTTTGCCTACTTGGTCTTCACATAAATAGCAGGGCTCCTAGCAGTAAGACTAACGGCAACCAAATGACTCAAACTCTCTCTGTCACAGCTCACTGACTTAAATACTCTTCTTCACTCCTACAGACACCTGTTGTCATTTCCACATTAGAGAATGTTACCTTACCAACCAAGGCTGCAGTATTCTCCTAATTTCCTGACAAAACAAATCCCCTTTTATTTTGCATAGATGTTCCATGTCAGCCAGGGCTAAAATATATAAATGATTTTTACTTTCACCTTGATTGCAGTTCATTACATGTTCCAAGTTACACCTCCACTTCTAACATATCTGGTCACAGATAATTTGATGAGTGGTTTCTCTCTGGTTCAGTGAAGTTTATCAAAATAATTATATAATTAGTATACTTTTAGCAAAGTTGCTCAATTGCCAAACTAATTATATAAATATATATACATGTTCCACCCACAGAAACGATGAAGCATTTCCTTGATCATTATGCATTCACAATAGTTTGCGCATTTGTCATGTAATAAATTATTATCTTGCCAAGATCCTGTTTGCCATCCAGTCTTCTCACTTGTCACTCACGGAAATTGTGTGGCCCATGTGTTTGGCTTACCTAAGACAAAGAAGACTGCATTGCTCATGGATTATGCAATCATTCTGTCCATACTGCCTCTGTCTAGCAAACTGTGAACTCAGTTCAAAGCCAGCCTTTTTGTAATTCAGTCAGTCCTCATTATCTGCTAGGGTTAGGTTCCTGGAAATCCTTGCGGATAACACATTTGCAGATAATGAAACATTTATACTACAGGATCAATGAGATTAAGATAAGGATGGTTTATCTGCCATCAGAAGAATCTACTAGACCCCCTCAGGAACCTAGCAAAGTGCAGTGGGAAGGGCCAAAAGATATCTGAATACTGCAGAAACCTTCCAGAGGATGCAGGAGATCTTCAGAGTGCCACCTATGACCAGCATGGACCCCTTAAACATAGCTAGCAGCTGCTTCTGCCAGCCATTTTAAAGGAGTCAGTGCTGGTCGCAGGTGCCATTCTGAAGGCCTTTGGAAGATCACTGCATAGTGGATAATGAAGACAGAGGAGCAGATAATGAGGTAAGTAGCAATTCTGCCCTTAGCAGGTAAGTGAATTTGCAGATAGCAAGTTCGCATATAAAGAGGACTAACTGTAATTTTATTTGTTAAAAATAAATCTCAGACGTTTGTTCCCTTATGTCAGGGCTGTATTGCAGCTGTATCAGCACTGGCAAATTGGATAAGATTTGACCCTAACTTTTCATATGCTCATGTGAAGTGAGAACATATTCTAATATGCACTGTATATTACCAGCTGATATAAGTTACTATGGCAACACAGAGATCATGAAATTTCGTACATGATGTGAACTTTAATAAAGGCAACGTTTGCTAATTGTGAAGAAGTTCCCATAAATGAATACAATATGATCCAAGCAGGCACAGGATGAAAAGATTACAACTATACACATCAGTTGAGAAGTTAAAAGAGGTAGAACTAGTTACAGAATAAAGTCACGACTTGGAGTAAGATGATGAAGAAACAGTGTACCTGTTTCTAATGACTGAAATCATTTCATAGCAAAGAATCAGTAACCATGTGTGAATAGAGATGGAAACAACATCCATTTAGGGTGCATAGCAATCCTAAAGCACACTAGGGCCAACACAAACGTCTTGCGTCAGCCCTGCAGTGTCATGAAAGCGCACCAAAGCACTTTCATGCCAGCACAAGGTGCACAGCATCAACACAATAGTTGTGCTGGACCTGTAGCGCTTCCTCTTATCTTGAGGAAGTCTCCGTGACTGCCTTCCCACCGCAGGATGCAGCGTATACCCTGTTGGCATGGCTGCATTGGCACTGGAAAGTTGGAAAGGATTGTGTCCTTAGAGAAATCCTTGGGAACCCCAGAGTAATTTCATTATCATGTCTGCTCCTCATGTGCATAAGGATGCTGGCATTGTAGCAGTGATTATTTTTATAAATGGCTAATACCAATTATATTGCCGCAAACACAGGGCATTTGTGGATGTGTCCTTCGGAGTACCATGAAATTCTTCTGGAATAGGAATATCTCTTGCACAAAGTAGACAACCTTGCTTTGTTTCATTTTTTTCCTTGCCATATTTTCTTAGAACCGAGATTGCAAAGGGGGAGGGTGGACTGTAGCACAATTTGTTCCACTGTTACGAATACCTGGCCAGGAGAAAAGTTGCTAGGAGATTGTTCCTGCCAATGTAATTTAGAGCATAATAATTTAGGCTGATGTTTAAAATTAAACTGGGGATGAAGTGGCCTCACTGCAGGAGAAGCAGGCAGGTGGCTTAGAACCATTTGCTCCCAGTCCAGCCCAGGCCCCTCGAGTTTTGTGCTACAGCAGTTCTTCAGTGGCTAAATTGTTGCTCTCCAATAGCATCATATTATCAAACATTATACCCCTTTTTTTAACCTCATCTTTCCATTCACCTGCCCTGCCCATTACAGGAACTTTCAGAACAAAAATTAAATCATATTTTATCTATCAATTTACAAAGAACTGCTTTCCAGGGCAAATATGATTTAATTAATTGATTGATTAATCCAAACTATTTATATCCTCCCAGTTTCCGTTTTTAAGGCAGCTTCAAACATGATCAAAATCCATAATAATACAAAATACAGACCATTCAAACAGAAACCAATAAAAGACTGGAGCAGGAGCAAAGACAAATTAAAAGTTATCAACAGCTTTAAACCATCCTGAAAGACTGTATCAGTAGTCCCAAGAGGTTCTAAACACCATTAAAAGCCTGCATAAATAACAAACAACAAATATGCCCCATGCTGTTTAACATCTACATGAAACCGCTGGGAGAGGTCATCCGGGGGTTTGGAGTGGGGTGCCATCAATATGCTGATGACACCCAACTTTATCTCTCCTTTCCCCCTGATTCTGAGGAGGCGGTTGAGGTCCTGGATCGCTGTCTGGAGGCAGTTGGGGGCTGGATGTGGGCGAACAAGCTGAAATTAAATCCGGATAAGACAGAGGTGCTTTTGGTTTGGAAATCCGCAGCTCGGGTATTGGACTATCGTCCTGCTCTGAATGGGGTTGCACTTCCTCTGAAGGAGCAGGTTCGCAGCTTGGGGGTTCTCCTGGATCCACAGCTACACCTGGAGTTCCAGGTGGCGGCGGTGGCCAGGGGAGCCTTTGCTTAGCTTCGGCTGATTCGCCAGCTGCAGCCATACCTAAGCTGTGCGGACCTGGCCACAGTGACCCACGCCCTAGTGACATCTAGATTAGATTATTGCAATGCGCTCTACGTGGGGCTGCCTTTGAAGACGGTACAGAACGCGGCAGCTCGTGTGGTTGCTGGGGCACGTCGATTTGACTCTATCGAGCCATTGCTTCGGCAACTACACTGGCTGCCGGTTCTGTTCTGGGCCCAATTCAAGGTGCTAGTTTTGACTTTTAAAGCCCATACTCTTAGATCATCTGGAGGGGCCCTTTTGACTGTGCCGCCACCAGGAGAAGTGAGAGGGGCGGTGGCCAGGAAGAGGGCCTTCTCGGTGGTGGCCCCCCAGCTTTGGAATACCCTCCCCTTAGAATTGAGAACTGCTCCCTCTTTGTTAGCATTTCGGCGGGGGCTGAAGACCTTTTTATTTCAAAAAGCTTTTAATTGTTGACAGGCTGGCTGGCTGGTTTGTTATATTTTATACCTAATGATCCACAGGGCTTGTTGTTTTTAAATTCTATTGCTTTGTTTTAATTTTGGTTTTACTGTATTGTTTTAATATTGTTTTTAAATTGTTTTTTAATGTTAAATTTTATATTTGCATGTTGTAATGCCGCCTTGGGTGCCTTCGGGCAATAAGGCGGGATAGAAATCCAATTAATAATAATAATAATAATAATAATAATAATAATAATGTTTTTTTAATGGCATCTAAAAACCGTTAGGGATGGTGAGGGTGATCACTATGTAGTTTCAAAAGGGGGATTAGACATTTTTTTTTCAAATGTATGAAAATTATTGGCCATGATAGCTATAAATGGAACTTCCAGATTCAGAGACTTATGCTGCTAATCCTATCCAACGTTTCAGCACCAATGCAGCTCTAAGCATCCGTAACTGCCCCCTCACTAAAGGATGCAGCCCAAAACTCATTGGTATGACTGCATCAGTGCTGGAAATTTGGATAGAATTGGGCCCTGAATGTCAGTTGCTGGGGAGCAATAGCCATGGGAGGACTATTGCTTTCATGCCCTACTTATGGGCTCCCTACAAACATTTGCTTAACTGTTGAACACTGGACTGGATGGCTCATTTGTGTGATCCTACAGAGCAGTGCTCTGTGTTCTTGCCATACTACAAAGGGGTAGAATTGTTGTTGGAAAATAATTGGCAAGCGCTGATAAAACCTACTATACTCTACTGTGCAAGTGACAGCTATTTCAAAATTTGAAATTCCAAGAAATGTAACATCTTTGTCCTAGTGTGTATAAAATCTTTATCCTGTCCATTCATACAGAAACTCAAAGGCAAGCCATTACCTACTTATTTATAAGGAATTGTATTTATTGCCCTTCAGACTGCCTGTTATTTCTTTACTGTGGGATATATGGAAAGATATGCGCTTAGCCTACTTTTAAATTATAGAATATTATGTTCTTTTAAAGAATTCCCCAAGGAACAGATATTTTTGGTCTCAAATGTTTAGGGTTTTTTTCTAGTTTTATTTATGGCAGTGGGCTGTTTCACACATGCAAACCAGCTGCCTTTTTCCCCATGTGGTTGTTTTCCATATGGAAACCATGTGCAGCCATTGCTGTGATTATAGCAGCTGTAAGAAGTGCCACTATACTTGTAGAAATGGCTATAGGCAGACTCCAACTGTAGTCTCATGACAGTTTATCTGTACAACCTCACACAAGACTGTACAACCCTGTCTGCAAGAGGGATTGCATGGACAAAGCAAATAATGTCTGGTTTGTGTGTGTGAATGACTTGCAGACCAGTTCTACCCTTGGCCGGCCTGCAGCCTGCAACAGAGCTGTCACAGCCTTCATTACATCCTGCAAACTTTCTTGGAACCATGGCCACAATGGAAAGCAAATTAAATTCTTGCTTTCCTACTCCACCACTCAATGTCTCCAACAGGTCTACTGGATCTGTGTCAGCTCTTTGTCTGGGCACCATTCTGAGTGGACCCAAGGGAGCATGATGAAGTTAGTTTGGGGCATAGGATCATAAGAAGAACTCCACTGGATCAGGCCAAAGGCCCATCTAGCAGCTTCTTCCTGCATCTCACAGTGAGCCACCAGATGCCTCAGGGAGCACACACACACACAAATATATGCATCTTGTTGTCACTCCCATGTGTCTGGCATTCTAACGTAGCCCATGTACCCCTCAATAAAGATACCAGACTGTGACTTGGATTTAACTTCGGCCACTTTATTACTTGGGCATAAAATATTGGTGGCACCATTGCCACCAATAACTGCCCCTGCCTTCCCAAACTCACCTCTCAACAGCCCCAATCCCTACCCGATCCTCCCCTTCCCCACCCACAGCCCACCCTATGCCACCTCCTCCAGTGGTGGCTGGTTGCTCAGGTGGCATGAACATTGCCAACCTTGTTGCATTGTCACTGACAGAGTGGGCCTTCTGCCAATGGAATGCTTATTCTGTCAGCGGAAGATGCTCATAGGATTGGATAGTTAGTGTGTTTCTACCATGTTTTTCATACTGGTAGGTTCTTTCTTAGGGGAGAAAGAGCTTAGCTAGCTTTTATGTGTACAAGGAGTGGGGATGAATGGGAAATATTCATGGTTTAAACACACTTAAGCAGTAGGTGTTGATGACCAAATGTAGCTGCCTTCTCTTGGATAGAATCATTTTATGATTTGATAGAAGGCAATTTGCTTTGGTTGTGTGAAATAACATAAAGTTCCATCTTCTTTCCCAGGCTAACGTTTAATTGAAACTGCTGAAGGGGTTTGTCTGGAGATTAGGGCTGAAAGTTTCATCAGTCTTATCCATTTGAAGCACAATATATGCCAACTTTTGATGAGACTCTTTGAGATAGCGAGATTTTGTTTTTCTAAGCAAATCATTTTGTGAACATTTTGTCGTTGAAAAGTAGTATATAAATACTTTAAATACATATTGCATACTGGGATGCTAGTTCTAACGATTAATTACAGTAATTCATATAATTTAAAAAAAAAACCAGGAGCACTATTTGGAAAAGTGGTTTGAGTATTACGGTATGAAAACAGTTAAGCTAATGAAACTGCAATGACTTCAGTGCAAGTCTGCTTGCGTACATTCTTCCTAGCTTGTATCCTAGGAAAAGTTAAAACCCTGGCCTCTTTTCCTTTGCACTCAGATGTCATTTTTTGCAATCATAAACATATATCTGTCAAAACACGTACAGCTCAATTCTTAAAATCTACTGGCAGATCATGCGCTGTTTAAAAAGAAATATAAAACTATATATACACACACATACATAAATTCCTCACAGGAACAACTTCTTATATTCTACAATTCAGTCTGAGACGGCAACAAGGATATACATCTTTAGGCTCTCCAGTGGTGCATTAACTAAGCAAAAAAGACAACTTCACTTGTTTCAGGAGGCTTTATTAGACAAGGAATCTTTGAAGACCCCCACACAAAAGATTCTCCTGTGTTTAGACTTTATAATGTAAACAACTAATTTAATGCATCACCAATGATATACAATAGATGCCATCTTACAACATGACCATGAGTAAGAAACTGATGTAATCTGAGAGATATTTCAAAGCAATTAATTTGGGAATAGGAAAAGAACTTCTATTGTGTAAACTTCCCCTTTAAAACACACACACACACACAATTAGAAAACTGTAGTAGTTTTCTAGTTTTCTTTATTTGCGAAATAAAGTTAACAAGCCATCATTACAACTGGCTTCTAGAATATAAACTGCACAAGTGGCGCAGTTAAGAAGACTGTTCATGGTGCATCTGTTAAGTGCATTTTCTTTCAATTATTTGAATTGTTCTGCTAATGTTGCTTATAACGCCAATTCTTTACTTCTAATTTTTAACATAGTAATATTAGAATATCTTTTGTTTATATATTTCTTAGCATTTTAATGTGTTTATTAAACGTAACAACTAAAAAAATTTTCTTCCTACAATTTTTACTTTTTTAAAACTTATTTTACTTATTTAATTTTTAAATGCTTTTCCTAAACATATTTTTACTTATTTTACTTATTTATACTTAATTTTTAAATGCTTTTCCTAAACGTATTGCTATAAAATTTAAGCTTTTCAAGTTTCAAAACTATTTATCAAAATGCATTATTTTGAATGGATTCAGACATGGATTCAGATCTGTGAAAAACTGTGTAACACAAAAAAAATGTTTATTGAATTTTTAATGTTTCTTACTCAGAGGTACTGATTCCTACTGTTAGCTTAGTTTTTTATCATCAGCATTTTTTTATTTAACTTAAATTTTGAATTTTTATACACCCTTTATTGCCGTTGGATTATAATACATGTCATATTATAGAACAGCATAGCTAAACTATGATGCTACATTTTTAAAATCATTGCACCAAAATTAATAAACATTATTCAGATAAACACAAAATTGTTCAAATTTTATTACACAGTGTAATTGTTGTTGCCCAGATTCCTCTTTAATCCACTGTCTACAGTTTTTCCTGCTGCTTAGTTTACCCATGTATTTACTTTCTTTGGATTTTGTGTGTTTTAAAAACATTTTTTGACATCTTCTCATGGCTAATTCAGCATAGTATTGAATGTTTTGACTTTATTATTATCATCCCCAACTCCCTTACACTGAAGTGTGTTCCATTCAAATCAATAGAGCTCACTTCAAAGTATATTTGCAGTACACCATTGAAATCTTATGCATACTTATCTGAAGTCCCAGTGAACTCAGCTGGCCTTACTTCCAAGTAAATATATGCAAAATAAGATATGGGTGTATGTTTTACCCATGTGTGTGTGTGTGGGGGGGGGAGGGAATACTCATATTTCCTAATATAAATGTTGATTATAGTTCAGTAATTGTTTTCAGGGACTCACTCCTGCCATGTCGGTCTGCCCATATTATCACCTAACCACATCTGTACACAACATAACCAATGTACTTATGAGGAGAAGAAACTGTACATTTTATGGACATAATGTTTTTTAAGATTATCCACAAAGGATGGGAACTGTAAAAAAATAAATAAAGCTGAAACATAATTTGGCATCTGAGCTCAAATCCACAAAATCTGAACAACCGTTTTGTCTCCAGTTTCCTAACGACTGAAATTTTAATATGTGGTATATGGGCTTTTTGAATTAATCCAATTAATATTGAAGACCCTGTTATAGTAATGACTCTTTTTAAAGAAAATTGACATTTTCTTGCTAAGAGAAATTGCCAAGTATGCTCTGTATTCTGCAACTGTAAAAGGTAAAGGTTTCCCCATGACCGAATGGGTCTAGTCGTGACCGACTATAGAGGGCGATGCTCATCTCCGTTTCAAAGCCTGTAGAGCCAGCGTTTTGTCCTAGGACAAGCTTCCATGGTCATGTGGCCAGCATGACTATATGCCCTAGTGCACGGAACGCCGTTACCTTCCCACTGAAGTGGTCCCTATTTATCTACTTGCATTTTAGGTGCTTTCGAACTGCTAGGTTGGCAGGAGCTGGGACAAGCAATGGGTGCTCAGTCCGTCACGCAGTCTTGAACTCCCAACCTTCCGGTCGGAAAGCCCAGCAACAGCGAATTAACCCGCTGCGCCACCACGTCCCTTACTGAAACTGTAGCAGTATATAAAAGCTGCTGAAGAAAAGTCAAGATGTATTCAATTAATATGGTGACTTTATGTATGTTTAGTTTAATACACAACTATGCGTTACAGCCAGTGCTGACCCATCAATGCAACCATCTGATGCGGGTTGCACGCATGATGGATTCATGGTGCCTTTCACCCCAAATCTGCCACCACTGCCTCTGTCCAACCTGCTTCCAACCTGTTAGTCGGCTTAGTCACATTAGTCTACTTCCTGCTAATTCAAGCGAGAAACAGATCATTCCCCTACTTACTATATTCTTACTTGCTGCTATAAATACAGGATTTCTGGTTTCATTTAAAGGGACTATGCAGAAGTTTGTGCTCTCCCTGTCAATGAAGCCAGAAGTCCCACACTTCCAGGTTTCATGGTGATGCTCAAGGAGCATGGTACAGATTTTGGTTTTTTGGGGGGGGGATTTTTTGGAGTACTGAAGCAGTAGACCTGAGACAACATTAGGCTGCATTCCAGATTGCGCTGCCCCTATGTACAGCATAGACTTTTAAAAATAAGTAAAATAATATTGGGTGGTTTTGTTTTACTGTTTTCATATTGTAGGTGTTAACATAACTGATGAGTTAGGCTAAAAATTTTGTTTGTTTGTTGACACTACCACTCTGTGTAGTATTGTTTTACAACTATGGAGGAATTGAAGGGAATGAGCTCAGTATTTTGTTTAGGGGATACTGAAGCTTCCCTAAGAAGTCCCGGAAACCCCTGCTTTCTACCATGAAAGGATGTCCACTATTATGAACCAGTATCTACTGTTTCTAGCATGCTCAGAATTTAATAGAAAAGAGAGGCAGAATTTCACTCAGGAGGCAGGTCTAAGGGAGGTATGAAGCAGGAGCTTTATAAGTCATAGAACCAACTGCTTGTGTTGATGGCATATAATTATCAATTAAGCCGGGGCTTCAAAGAGCTCCTTCTACGAAAATTTCATTTTTCTACGAAAAATTTCATTTTTCATTTTAACGCCATTTCATTTTTCACTTTATAGGAAACTACCTTATATTGAATCAGACAATGAGTCCATCTAGTTCAGTATTGTCAACACAGATTAGCAACAGCTCTCCAGAGTTTCAAATAAGAATTTTTGTTTGTCCTACATGGAAATTTGTTGTTGTTTAGTCGCTAAGTTGTGTCCGACTCTTTGCAACCCCATGGACCACCACACGCCAAGCCTCCCTGTCCTCCACTATCTTCCGGAGTTCGCCCAAGTTCATTGCTTCAGTGACACTATCTAACTATCTCATCCTCTGCCGCCCTCTTCTCCTTTTGCCTTCAATCTTTCCCAGCATGAGAGTCTTTTCTAAAGAGTCCTCTCTTCTCATGAGGTGGCCAAAGTATTTGAGCTTCAGGATTTGTCCTTCCAGGAAGCAATCAGGCTCGACTTCCTGTAGGATTGCCCGATTGGATCTCATTGCAGTCCAGGGGACTTTCAAGAGTCTTCTCCAACACCATAATTCAAAAGCATCTATTCTTCAGCACTCCGCCTTCCTTATGGTCCAGCTCTCACAGCCATACATGATTACTGGGAAAACCATCGCTTTGACTATGCAAACCTTTGTTGGCAGGGTGATGTTTTGGCTTTTTATTAAGTTGTCTAGGTGCGCTATAGCTTTCCTCCCAAGACGTAAACATCTTTTAATTTCATGGCTGCAATCACCATCTGCGGTGATCTTGGAGCCCAGGAAAATTGCCCATGGAAATTGCACTGATTGAATTTAGGACTTTCTGTATGCAAACATGTGCTCTATCACTGAACCGCAGCCCTCGCTTCCTTTTTTTGCTTTGAACAGGAGGCCCTTATGCCATATCTTCATCTTCTTTAGTCCTTAGCTGGTGTTTGTGGAGAGGTTGTCCTCAAGCAATATGCTGCTATATGCCACTGTAATCCATGTAACATTCATGAAACTGCTTTTGGAACTTCTTTCATTCAACATGAAGGGCTCTTGTTCAAGACCCAGTGTGCAATCCTAGATTGCCCTTGGCCTGATGCAAACTGCTTGTGTCAGCCCTGCGCTGTGACAAGCATTCCGTAAAGCATGCCCACATCAGTGCAGGTGGCGCAGAGCCAATTCAGGCAGCAGCGTTTGCCCTGCTGCATCGAAGACAGGTGCAGGTAAGTGGCCCATATGCTGGCAGACTTCTGCCAGCAAACAGGCTTCTCTGGGCAGGGAAAGGCCGGAGGGAGGGCATTCCTGTGGGTGGGGTGGCCCGGGTTGGGGGGAAGAGTTTGGATGCAGCCGTTGGGCCTCATCCAAACCCCAGTTCCTGGGCTGCGCAGCCGCAATCCCACCCGCAGCAGGGCACTCGGACTTGTGCCTGCTAAATAGCAGGCACAGATCTGAGCAGCCCCATCGGCCCAGCTGGGGCCTACCCCGGAGCTAGGAAAACATTCCACTTGCCATGTGGTGAGCTCCAGCACAGTCGTTACTTGCACTTGGATACAGCGCAGGCCGTTTAGCCTGCCTGTTTCAACGCAGGATAGGATTACGCTGGCAGTTTCCCAAACTTCCCCTGGGTATGGATAGTTGCACAGTTCTTTAGACTCTAACCTAAGTGTTTTAAAAATTAACATATGCCACATACCTTTGCAATCTGCTTCAGTTGATGGCTGTAAACGTCAGGGTTTCAATCCTAAGTATTTCATCCTTGAGGGACTGTAAATTCTGTTGTAATGGGTGATATCCAAGCCCGTACCCAAAGTCTATATAGCTCACAGATGGTTTACATCCTATTATTCTCATAGACCAAGAGAGGAGCTGAGTGTTTGGAAATATGTGTCACAGCAATGTATTTACTGACATTGCTGGGGGATAGCCTGTGTTTACCACAGTTTGTTATATATATCTCTTTGTGAACTGCTTTGTTGCCTTTTTTTCCTTCTGAAAATCAGTATGTGAATTTTTTAAAATAATAACTATCTTCATAATACTCCCTCAAATAACCCTCAACATAAATTTTAGCAGGCCCAGAGCTTGGAATACATAACTTCAGTAAAAACCTTATAATTGTTCTCGCCTTTGTTAGATAATTAAGGAGATGCTGCTGCAATCACTATTTTATGATGAAGAAAGAAAAATACGATAAACTTTGATAGTAGACTTGTGTTGCTGACTACTTATGGTAGTCATGGGAGGGCCTTTTTGTTCATTGCATCCTAGAATTAGAATGTGAGGGGATGTTTATATTTGATGAGTATCTCTCTTTGATTGTGTACTCTTCTGGTAATTCAAGTTAAAGTGCAGGTGGCACATATAGCTCACTGATGATACAGATAGTCTTTAAACAAGTTTTTGCACTGAGGCAACATGTCATAAGTTTTTAAGCCAAGGGTGACAGGAGCTACTGCTGCACTTTCATGTTGTCCAGCAGCGTGGAAGAAATTTTGATGTACAGCTGGAGTGATCAAACTGAACTAATTTTGTTTTCTAGCTTCGCTTGACATGACACTCAGAGGCACTTGAAAATTATTAAACTCTACAGTGTGTTTACCAAGGGACATGATGGCGCTGTGGGTTAAACTGCTGTTCTGCTGAACTTTCTGACTGGAAGGTTGGGAGTTCCAGACCACGCAACCGAGTGAACTCCTGTTTGTTGTCCCAGCTCCTGCCACCCTAGCAGTTAGAAAGCACGTAAAAATGCAAGTAGATAAATAGGTACCAAGGTAACGGTGTTCCATGCACTAGTCATGCTGGCCACATGACCATGGAAGCTTGTCCTTGGACAAACGCCGGCTCTTCAGGCTTAGAAATGGAGATAAGTACCGCCCCCTACAGTCGGTCACTAGACCATTCGGTCGTGGGGAAACCTTTACCTTTTTACACTGTGTTTGGTGGATTTAACTTCCTCAGGAAGATTGTTTATGAAAGTATTATATGAAGGAGCTTGTGATTTGAAGACATTACAGAAAAACTTGAAACTATTTCTTCTAATATTTGATTTGCACAATAGGGTCACATTCAGTAACCCTTCTGTGAAAGAAGCTCCCTCCAAGAACGGAAGGAGTGTTTCATTCATTCACTTTACACAAACAAAATGATCTTTCCGTTCTCAGAAGGAACTTGCATTAATGGATGAAGGCATTACTCTGGATGTGACTCAATGACTGTTCTTGAAGAAAGTGCTGCTATCATCTCCATTTTGACAATTTGCCCACAGTGCAGTTCTTTGGCAAGTCTAGAAAGAATTTGTGTGTGAGGGGGGGGAGAATGAGATAGGAATTTATGTTTTAAAATCCTGTTAGAGTCTTCACTTTAAAAAAAAGTCAAGGTTGGAAGCTGTGTTAGATTTGGAATGACTGCATTAGACCAAACAGGGCTTCTAAAAAGTCTTTTTAGCTTTATGAGGAAGAGCATTTCATTCTATATGATTTGTTTTTATTGCTGCTGACATTGTGTGTAACATGATGGACATATACACAGATAGACAAACACATAACGGAGCAGGTTATCAAGCCTGGACAAGAAACAGAAGCCATTACTGAAGTTACTCAATTGAGGCAAATTTTTGTCATTCACAAAATTATATCTTCTATTTATTTAAGAAATTTTTATCCCACTTTTCCATTCAAAAGAAAGTTCAGGTGGTTTACATAAAATAAAAAATGGCAAATATACCATAATACCGTACAATCCTTTTTTTTTACCCATTATTGATGGCTGCAGAAAAAAAATGAAGCAAGCAATCAAGATTCAGCAAATAAATAAAATCAAAACCAATGAATCAAAAGCCTTCTGAAATAGCCAGATCTTCAATAAATGCCAAAAGGAAGACAGTAGAGAGTAGGTAGATCTTTTGGAGGACGAGCTTGCACATTTTAGAGATCAGGCCTTCTCGTACATTCCCACCGGCTGAATAGCAGCAAGGAAGACAGAAGGTCCTCTCTGGCCTATCATAAAGAGGAAGGCAAATTCATAATGGAGGAGAGATTCCTTTAGAAAATGTTGCTTTTAAAGAATTTAGCTTTGTGCCAAACAACTGAGGGCGCAATCCTAACCTGGAGTTAGGTCGGCACAGTTGGGCTGGCATAAGGGACACTGTAAAGTATGTTTGGACCACTCTTGGAGGCCAGCATTCAAACGTGCACCGTACTCCCTGACTCTGAGAGTGGTCCAAACACACTTTACAGTGGCCCTTGTGCAAGCCAAATTTTGCTGGCCTAACTGTACTGGCCTAACTCCAGGACCCTGAGAGTATGTGGAATTTTTCAGCCATTTATTTACAGGTAAGGCCTGATAGAGAATGTGAATAGTATTTCTTTCTTTTAGAAACTCAGCCTCATCCTCATTGAAAAAGGTAACTTTCCATTTGAGCTTCCATGAGAGCTACTAAATCATAGTTTTCTTTCTAGGTATAGTAGTTACATTCCTGTACTGTTTCTAATATGGTCTAGTCCTTCATATATGAAGCTTCCCTGTGCCTCAGAAGGCCTCCCAAACATTATCAGAAAATACTTCATTTGTGCTGGCGACCTCCAATCATGCACAGAGGTATTTTGAGGCGCAGGGAGGTCCCCTCAAAAGGCCTCCCAAATGTGACCGGAAGTTGCTGTTGCAAACCAGAAGTGACTTCTGGTTGTGTTTGGGACGCCTTCTGAGGAGGCTGCACACAACATCCTGAGGGTTGGGTGCAGCCCACAGGTAAATTATTGCAGCACCGACCAGCCTTCCTGCAACAGATTTAATTATCCATTCATTTTGGTATCTGTGGGATCCTGAAATGGATCCCCTGGAATATTGAGGGTCTCCCCCTCCTCTTAGACACCCACACCTCTAACTCAGGATTCTCCTCAGTGTCTGTGTTTTACTATGCAAAAAATGAATTTTTGTATGGAGGAGCATTTCATCATGTGAATCCCCTACTTGTATCCTACATAGCCCAGATAGTTTTTCCTATCTCAGTACTGGACCCAAAGAACTGGTGGGTACTTTTTATCCACAAGCATTCAGTTCCCAAACTCTCTTGGATTAAAAACAATCCTTGGATAATTTTTACCCAGGTTAAGCTGCAGATTTTGCCCACAAGCCCCCTCCGAACTCAACCAGAGCTATGCTCTGATCAGGTCCAGAGGGCTTTTGAAGTCCACTGAGGCCCCAGAATGGCCATTTCAGCTGAAAAAAAACTTACTTTCAGTTTTTGGCAAAAACTGGAAGTGATGTTTTTAATGCCTTTTGAGGGGCTTCCCCAGGCCTTATAATTCCTTAAAAGGCATTATAATTCATTAAAAGGCATTAAAAACGTCACTTTCTGTTTTCACAGGAAACTGGAAGTAATGTCTTTCAACTAGAACGGCCATTCTGAGGCCTCAGAAGAGCCTCTGGGGAAGACCAGAGTATAGGTTTATGGCAAATATGCCATAAACAATTACACCTTCTTAATTGTTGGTGTTATCTAATAACCAGTAGATTTAAAACTTTGCACTTTCCCTCAGTGGCATTCAATACTCTACTATCAATACATAAAAGATATTAGCAGAATTATTTTGCTATATGGATGGTTGTTTATTAAAAAAAGACTATTTGGAGTAGGATGTTGTGGGAGGAAAGCAGTTTGGTGTATGATTGAGAAACCTGTTGAGAAAATAGGCAACTATTGACAGGTCTGATTCATGACTGAGTGACTGTTCTGCTAGTCTTCACATGATCCCCACAGAGAGAAAGCTTTGACCACCTGCTAAACAAGGTCTGTTTGAAGTTTCTTTTTAACATTTCCAAGACGTTAATTCAGCAGGACATCTCCACTGGGGTTCTCAATGTCACCAAATCAGCAGCTGTTGAGGTTCATTCACTTCAGCATGAAATGTTTATATAAGGGCTTTTTCCCCCCTAAAATTTATTTTATTCGTGACAACAGCAAAATAAATAGGAGCCTAAAATGTTTTTATTGTTCAGCTTTTACATATGTGAAAACTACTTCTGATTACCATTATAATCAGTAGTTATATAGTACAATCTGGAAATAGACTAAAAAGAAATTGGATGATCTCTAATTTGCTTTTTCTTTGTGTGTGTTGTGTGCTTCACATTATTTTCCAAAATATTTTGATGACTCTGGTACAGGAGAACAGATATAAACAAATTTAAAACAATTAAGAAACATTGTATTTAGACGGAAAAAAACCCAAACGTGATTACTTTTTCTCCTTTTTTATGATCCAGATTATCAGTGAAATGCTGTTTGGAGGAAAATGAGTATAACGCGTCTGTGTGTCCAAAACCTTTGATTGTCAAATGATTTTATTTGTTAGATATACTGTTGGTTGTAAATAGGAACTCTCCTCTTCTGAATTAGGGCCTTATTTAACCCTAGGTAATTTAACCACATAAAAATACTCGTACTCCAAACTATTTTCTCTTTATCAAACTTGTTAAGTCTTAAGTGTATTTTTACAAGTCTGTTAATGCGTTCCATTCTTTCTGATGTGTTTTTTCCTCCCCAGTATTATCAGATTTCATCAGCTCAACCCATTACACAGCAAAGCAGTATTAAGTCTGTCTGGAATTTGCTGCTCTTTCAGTTTATGGGGAAAATATTGTGTAAATCAGGCTCTCCGGTTTCAGTGGGAGGCACGGGGTTGCACAGCATCCATTTGTCAAGTTGATTGCTCCTCGGTGAGGTTGCCTTTGCTTGTCTTTGAACAGGAGTGAAATCCTATGTGAAGCTCCCTTTCTGTCATTTACACTAACATCCATCCTCTTAAACCAAGGCCTCTAAGAAAAAAACAAAGTGTTGGCACAATATAATCAGTCACTCAAGTTGTCTGTCATCTGTTTTCTTAAAGGAAATTACTTTTAAGTTAGTGGAGCAGAAAATTGTGGAAAATTGGGAATAGGACTGCAATAGGAGAGGAGGAATTTTAAAATAAAGAGAAGACATCCTGTTTGCTTCTAGTTTTTCAGTGTCTGTTCATTGGCTGTATAACTAGAGAATATTGTCATTGTTTGCTCTGAGATTCCTAGTACGCTAGACAATGTTGTATATTGAAACTTAATTAAAAATTCTTTACATATTTTTAGGCTTTATTTTTTTAAGCACTCGTTTGTGTGAGTATCCTCATGTTGCAAAATCTCTCTCTCACACACACACACACGCAAGCAAGCAAGCAAGCAAGCTGATTTAGGGCCCAATCCTATCCAATTTTCTGGTGCTGATACAACTGCAATGTAGACCTGAGGTCAGTGAACAAATGCTCCCTTACCTTGAGGAAGCCTCCATGACTGCTCCCCACCACCACCTAATGTAGCATCATGTACAGTCCTTGGGATGGTTACACCAGAGCTGGAAAATTTGATAGGATTTGGCCCTTAATCTTGAAAATGAATAATCATGATTTCTCCAATCGCTTTAAAAGGGTGCCCCTCCTACATTTTAAATGTTACAGCATAGTTCTTTATATATTCTTATTCATAAGCAATATTCAACTGATATATAAAAGCTGTTTTGCAAGGGGGGCAGCATGGTATCTTTCCTACAGCGCAATCCTAAACAGCGCTGGAATGGCGAGGCTGGCCAGCCAGCGCCATATCCAGCACTGCTTAGGCAAGTCTGGAGCCTCTCCATGGAAAGGGCACGTTCGCCCCTGCCATAGGAAAGGTGCCCGTCTCCCCTATGGACTCCTCAGATCTGCACCTGATAAAACAACAGGCGCAGATCCAAGGAGACCGCGAGGCCTGAATTGGGGCCATGCAGCCTCAGGATGAAGCCTTGGATGAAGCCCGCCCACAGCCCACCCTCTCTCCACCCAAAAACGCCCACCCCCGTCTACTCCCTCCCTTGGCCTGGCTCATCACGGACTCAGCTGGCGCAGAGGGAGATGAGCATGGGCACTCCGAGGCAGCGCTGGTATCGGAGTCAGAGCACTGATGTGGGGGTGCCGCTCTGCATGTAGCGTCGACACTACAGGGCGTCTCAGATGGTGCCCTCAGTGATTGTTGCTGGTATCTCTTCTGTATTTCTTTTAGATTGTGAGCCCTTAAGCACAGGAAACCATTTATTGATTAATTTTGCCATGCAAATCGCTTTGTGAACTACTTTTATTGAGTGGTATTATTATTGTTATTGTTATTATTATTAATTATTATTATTATTATAGATAATGATAATGATAAAAAGTCTTGTTGCTGCTTAAGAGCAAGTGCTTAGCTTGCATGTGTGGGAGGTGAAAATGACTAGCTCCAAAGCAAACTTTGGAGAAGCTCATTATTAAGTGTCACCCCCTGGGAGCCAATGTGGCTGGAGAGGTGAAACTGACAAGGAGTTTTATTTTTTTACTTTCAAACTTTGGTTGCTGAAAAAGTTTCCTCATTGCAGGCTAGGCAATGTTTTTGGGGTCAAAGCATGGCACAGGCTTTGTGATGGGTTATATTACTTGATTGTGATGTCATGAAAATTATCCTATACATGACCTACACTTGATGTAGACTAGAGGTTCCCAAATTTTCTCAGTTCATGGCACCCCTACAGTTCCCAGTAATTTTATCATAGCTCCACTGTGCTTCCATCACTGTGTTTCCCTTTTGAAATTTACTATCCCATGGTACCCCTGTGAGGCTACTCTGGGGTGCCGTGGTGCACAATTCAGGAACCGTGGATTTAGTCCCTACTTAACCAAGTTCATCTATGGATAATCTCTAAGGAGAGACAGAGGACTTTGTCTCCTAGCTCACCCCTTCATGCAGTTCGAAGCAACATGTTAGACATGTCATTGGACCAAAAGCCTGTATGCACAGAGCCCAAGAATTATAATCCTGTTCCATGCCATTATTATCTTTGCATTTTCTATGTAATAATGTATTACAGACAGGCCCGCATTATCTGTGGGGGTTCCATTCTAGGAATCCTCAGTGGATAAGGATAACGCAGATGTTCAAATTAACTGTTTTTGGGCAGCTCCCATCTCATAACCCAATTGGAGGTGGGCTCCACTTGGGTCCAGAGGCTCTTTTAAGCCCCAGAAGCTGTGCACATCCACCCACAGCTTCTGTGGGCCTCAGAATGAGCATTACAAGCCAAAAAAAGTAACTTCTGCTTTTTTGGCAAAACTAGAAGACAATTTGTGTCTTTAAAAGGCATTCTGAGGCCCAGAGAAAGCCTGGTTGGATTCCCTTGGCATATGGGAATTATGGATTCGGCATATGGGAACATATGGATTCCCTATATGTTTAAAGGCTTCCACTTCCAGTTTTGCTGAAAAAAACGGAAGTGACTTTTTTTTTTTTTGCTTATAACGTTCATTCTGAGGCCCACAGAGGCCTCCTCTCCAGAGGGCCCAAGTTGGCCCACCCCACGGGCTCAGGGGAACCTACAGATACTTGAATCTGTGTGTTCCAAATCCGCAGTTAATGTGGGCCAACTGTATATGGCTTGAGTGCTGAAGAAATGTGATACTCCCAAAACAAAGTAATTTCTTGAGGAAAGTTCCTTGAATTCTGAGTCAAAAAGGATTGTCTAAATTTTACTTTATTCGAAAGAAAGAAGCTTTCCTGTCTGAAATGTGGACATGGAAACATACACATGTTCTGTGTATGAACAGTTAAAAATGACTCTGTTCAGTTGTGCAATAATCGGATCATCTGGAAAGGCCTCTAGTGTATAAGCTTCTTTTCTTTTCAGTCTGGATTGTATGACATGTACTGAACACAATCCCTGTGCAGTTTTGCAAAATATGTCATTACACCAACGTTTCTGGCAGATATTTCAGCACAAATATTTAATACATGAGTCAATCAATTCAGAATTTAAGATTAATTTCTACTATCCTTATCTCTTCATTTTTTAATCATTGGAGCTGATATAAATGACTTAATTGACTTCAGCAAGCGTATGTAGGATTGGATATGATGGAATTTCAAAATTATAGCTCTATAGGTAATTTTAAACACTCAATAATGAATTTTTTATTCCATTGTTCATATTGTACTCTAGCAAAATCAGTTGTTAGAGGTTATAAACGGAAAGAAATACTGCTCACATTTCTCTCCTTTTTTTCTGCAGTGCAACATGAACATGTGGAGTTTGTGAATGTCAGAAGCCCTTTAGATCAATCTTGATTAGTTTATTTTTCTTAGTAAAGATTTTGATAGCTGGGTATAGATTTTGCTTGAAAGAGCATTCCTTACTTCCTCTGCAGAGAGATGAAATACTGTTAAAGTCAACTTTCCACTAAAATAGTGAGAAACAATTTAGGTAAAAGAATCTATGATGGAGTGAAGGCTTAGATTGAAAGTTGAGTATTCAATTGCCCTTTTCCTCATAACTCTTCTTCCTTTAACCTCAATAGTGAATTTTAAAGTTATGGCTTAATTGCCTAGCCTCATTCTGACCATTAGAATTCTGCCCTAAAGCAATTTATTATGGCTTTATATCCCTGAAGCAGCAAGATGATAATATTGTATTCTATAACAGAGAAACATCTTCACAAGATTAATGTTATACTCTGAATACATATTTCACACACACACAGCTTTAATAACTGTGTTACAGTCTGGATTTTAGTGAGAGTCCAGTTATTAGTTTGTAGAGTGTGTGTGTATTCTGAACTGAGTACTTAATACACAAAGCAAGCTGAGTATAAGTGTTTGAAGTATTCAGCTCAGGTTCCACTACAAAATACATATCGTAAATGGGCAGCAAAGCAACTGCATCCCCTGACACATGCAGTTGCAGCTCTGGCCTAACGTCCTCTGCATGTGCCGCCCAGGGCCAGGACCGCAGACTGCTGCCTCCTGCCACCAGTGCCACCCCACACAATCACCTGGAGCCTTACACAACATCCAAGCATGCCACGCTTTTAAGGTTTTTAAGCATTGCTTCCAGTTTTTGGTGAAAACTGGAAGTAATGTTTAAAGGACTTCCGAAGGCTGCAGTAAGCCTTTGGAGGGCTTGTGGATTCTGCACGCGGCCTGTTTGGCCCTTGGGGGGCCCTGGAGAGCAGGGGATGGCAGCTCCAGAAGGTGGCCTGCAGCACCCAGGTCCATGTGACACACACACACCCGGGCCTCCCAATAGGTCTACCCCTGGACAGATGGACACCTTTTTATATTCCTTAACTGGGAACTTTGAGCACCACATTTTCCTTCAGTGGTTCAGGACTAAATCGTATTGATTCCCCTTTTCCTCCAGGCATTAACCCCCATAGCTACTAATAAACAGGGACAGTTCCCAGCACCAGGGCCAAGTAGGGTGGAGTGACACTACTTGCTGCAGTGTCATAGCAATGGCAGTCTGAACTAATCCTGTGTTCAGCGTATTGACTTCTTACATTTTCAACCTGCATTTGAGCATCAGCAATCAAAACTTCGCTGTAAGCACTTTTCTTTGGGTTCTTTTGGCTCTTTTGAATGGTTTGATGAAAGTGCAAAACATCTGAGTAGCAGCGAAGATCTTTCATGTCGTTCCTACTCGTGTCCAGTTTCACCTTAGAAACAATGAGTGAGGGAACCTCAAAGGCTCACTGAAGATGTATTTTATTGAGACCAACATGTTTCGAGTCAGTGACTTTTCTTCTGAGGCACTGATTAAACAAAGACATCTTCTGTACTACTTCAGAGTTGTATTTTATGGTGATATTGGAATTAATCTTATAAAAAGATAAAACACAAGAAAATGAATGAACCAATTTAGATAGCCCATTATGTGTTCTTTTCATCCACCATCATGCAGTCAAGAATAGGAGTGGAAGCTTCATTAAAAGAGGAGGAAAGTTCTTATATTGATGGTCCTGTTTATTTTTTAAAACTATAACTCTTTTTAGCTCGAATGTTGTAGAAATTGAAATATGGTGCCCATACCAAATTAGTTAGTTTTTTGTGTTCTCCTAAAATTTTTGTCACAAACGTTTACTTTTGTTTATAAGAATCCTAGCTAACCGTACACTAGGAAAAGGCGTATACCTCAAATACTTGTAGATCCTCCCACTCAGAACTACTATTAGCTATGGAGGAGAAATATTCATGCACAAATATTATACCTATGTGTTTTCCTTTATGCAACTAATAACACCTCCTGTCTGTCTGTCTGTCTGTCTGTCTGTCTGTCTGTCTCTCTCTCTCTCTCTCTCTCTCTCTCTCTGTGTGTGTGTGTGTGTGTGAGAGAGAGAGAGAGAGAGAGAGAGAGAGAGATTTCATTTGTGGTCATGACATGGGGGAAAAGGATAAAATCCCGTACACCACAGCCTGAATCCAAATCGTAGCTACTTTAGCAAAGGAAAAGGTACATTAAGAGCGAATGATGCAGTTGCACATCTCTGATGTTCCAACACATTTAGCTCCAGTATGGGCTCCAGTTATTGTCATTTGAAATATTTATGCACATTTTCATAATGCGTTCTGAACAGATGTGGGATTCTTTTTTGATGTAATATACATATTTGCAGACTAATGAACCCAGATTCTGGCTGTAATGAGTGAAATTATGATGGCTATAGGAGAACTCCTTGTTTTTGTGAAAGATATAGCACGTTTCAGCTTCTGTACACATTATTGTGTGTTGTACATATTATGCAGGCATAAATGCAGGTTTCCCGTCCTATACCCTATAGTGTGTGTGTGTGTGTGTGTGTGTGTGCGTGTGTGTGTGTGTGTGTTCAAATTCATGTTCACTGCATACACACTTACATTTTTAGGTGTATACTTAGGTCTCTGGTCTAATACCTAACAAACACGTGTCAGCATTATGAAAATGGTTTCATCGTGAATCTTCATGATGGTGTATTGATTGCATGGGTAAATGGAGCTTGAAGGTCAGAAGTAAGGTGAGCTGGCAAGGTATTATAAGGAGCTCAGCAAACTGCTTTTCTGGGGGTGTAAGGCAGGCTTCTTCCTCCAAGCCTCTGAAATGTAACATGTAATGAATACTAAGTTTACTAATGGATAAAGGAATTTGAAAACTGTGTTGGGGTCTATAATGTCCTCTTTAGCCTCTGCTCTTTAAATACTGTTCTGCTCAGTTTTTCTTTGGTTCTTTTTTATGCAAGGCGGGGGAAAGGAACTGATGGAGACAAGGAAATAGTCTTCATTATTCCTGCCTCTAATTTCTTCCTGTAAATTTCCAGCTACCTCATTGCTTCTCTTGCCAATTTAGTGAGCAGATAAAATTTCCTATGTATGTGTCAGTGATTTTCTTTTCCTTTGTAAATGATGTGAAGCAACTATCAAATGTTATCTTTGGTGCTGACGCAAGGAAATTAAGAGAGGTATTATCGTTCTGTTCAGTGTTCTTCTCAGAGAAAACTGCTGGTTAGGTCAATTTACTTGGCTCAATACCCTGCTTTAATCTTAACCTGGGGCATACTTCAAATGCACAGCAGCTGGCTCAAACATCTTCATGCATGATTGCATGTTAATTTCTCTTCGTTGAGAGGTGGGAATCCAGCAAAAATGTCTCTGTTGAATGAAAATGTTATGGGGCTCCTAACGGGTGAATAAGCAATCTCATGTGATAGAATAAACCTGGAATTGCCACCTGAACTTTCAGGGGCTGATTCCTCTAGGGCGTAAGACTTGTTGTTACTTACTTGTAAGTTGACTTACATCACAGATAAATTTGTCCCAACAATTTGAAGTCTAGGAATGTGGTGAGAACAAAGCAGTGCATTCTCCTCTGCTGCTTTCCCAGCTTTGAGGGCTCTGATCAGAAGGAAATACGCATAGCTTTCCAATAAAAACAAGTATTTGAAGGCTTGGATGTGTGACGGCTGATAACTGGATTTACCTACCTGGGATACCAACATGTACAAGAAAAGGGTTCCATGTGCAGTTTGTTGTGAATTTGGAGTGTTGATAGCAGAGTTGGGGGCTTGTGAACC